>VNJN01006880.1:0-187089 GCA_008042485.1 Drosophila mayri | reverse complement strand
GGGGGGGGGGGGGGGGGGGGGGGGACAGGTCAGCCAGCTTGACCGTCAGCTTCAGTTTCGCCAGCCCCCCGCCGCCCAAAAATAGTCACAATAAAATGCCAACTGCCAATAAACGTCAATAAATCAAACAATTGAACGCGGCCAAGTTTTCCGATGGCGTGCGCCAAATAAGTCTGGGGGTTCCAACGCTCGAAATTCGATGTTCAATGCCCCAAGTTGGATGCTCCTGTACCCTGTCCAGAGTCCAGCCTGTTAAGCACCCTGAAAACCCACAAAAAGCTGCTTCTGAGGCATAGAGAAGGACACAAAAGGCTGCTCCTGAAGCACAGAGAAAGTGACAAGGTGGACAAGGAGATTTCAGAACAATGACAGCCACTGAGAATTGGGGAAGATATGGGACTGCATGAGCTCCCAAAATAGATTTGGTTTTAAGAAACTTGCAGGAAAATCTACCACTCTAAAAACCCCATAGTAATCCCCCCAAAAATTCAATATTAAGTTTAGAAAAAATTTAGTAAATATACAAAATATGTTGAGACTCCAAAGTTAAATTAAATTATTAAAAATTACCTTTAAAAATTAGTTTATTATGAATTTTTTATAAAATTTTTTTTAAAATAGAATATTATGTTAAAAAAAAATATAGTAAATATACAAAACACGCTTGGACTCTAAAATTAAGTAACTTCTTTAAAACCACACCCAAAACATTATTACAAATCCCACAAGAATTCCATTTGAACTGACAAAGAAAACAAAAAAAAAAAACACCTTTACCTTCGAATAGCTTAGCAAACATTTGTATATATATATATTATTTAGGGTTTCGAAGAACAACGTTAAAATTTATATCAAAGTAAGTCGGCTTGACTCGAGATTTTGGATACTGATTCCATCGGCATGGTATCGTGGACTGCGGTGTTGATGGGATTTGGCGTATATCTATGTTAATGCTCCATGCGGGCTCTCTTTTTGGCTCAATGACCGACTAACTGTGTGTGTATGTATGTAGTATAGGTGTGCGCTTTGCCTGTGTGCGAGAACGAGTGCGGGTGTGTAAAAATACCGAAATTCTATATATATATATATATATAAGGACCTGTTCTGGGTTCTGGGATTTGCTTCGAGTGCGCTACATATGTGTTAATGTATTTATGCCACGCCTACAGCGTGTATACAGCCTTAACGAGGGAGCTCTGCTTGGCCATGGTGTCAATGTGGAGTAAATAGGATAGAGTGTAGTCGTTGGAGAGACGCATACCGTCTCGCAGCATCTGGCCAATGTCCCAGGCGGCAGCCTCATTTTTTCCATCGGCCGTCCAAATGGAGATCTTGTTGCACTTGGCCCGAATGTTGACCACAGCACCGCATATACCATCGGCATAGTTGGAGGTTTCACCGATCAGGCAGAGCATTGTGTCCAGCCAGAAGTTATCCAGATCGTGTTTGTTGTTCTTGTTGATGGAGATGACCCACCGGCCGCCGTTCTTATTGGCCTCGTCCTCCCACATGGGACGAATGCCCTTCTTGAAAATGCTATAGTCGCTGCCGATTTTAAGCTCAGATGGTGGCTTAATGTGCGACCAGAGGCTCCAGAAATTCTCGACGGTATCGAAGCTGGCCACCTCATTTTGCATTTCCTCCCAGGACTTGGTGTGATCGTTCTCCAAATACCACAGAGTCCAGAGGCTATTTAATGGATGATGCGGTACCCTAAGCTCGTCGCCCATCTCGAGGGGATCATTGACACTCGGCTCGCTCTCGGATTCCATGTAGCTGTACTTGGGTTCGAGGAGGGCAAGATCATTGAGAGCGATTTCTTCGGGCTCGTGGGAGGACTCGGAGGCGAGGATATCTTGCGATGCCGTTTCATCGGTTATAGTCTTCACCTCGTTCAACTTTAGGCTTTCGGTTTGTTCTTGTGGTTTTTTCTCCAAAGTCTTTGGCCTCTCGGGAGCTCGGTTCTTTGGGTTCTTGTGGTTCTCTGGAGCTGTCTTTTCCTGCTTCTTCAAACCTTCGGGAGCTTTCTTCTCCAGATTCTTTTGGCTTTCGCGTGGCACCTTTGTCGGATTTGCTTTCGGGCTGCCAAGGGATGCCTTTGCCTGGTTCTTCATGATTTCAGGTTGTTTCTTCTCTTGGCTCTTCAAGATTTCAGGTTGTTTCTTCTCCTGGCTCTTTATGACTTCAGGTTGTTTCTTCTCCTGGCTCTTTATGATTTCAGGTTGTTTCTTCTCCTGGCTCTTTATGATTTCAGGTTGTTTCTTCTCCTGGCTCTTCATGATTTCAGGTTGTTTCTTCTCCTGGCTCTTCACTATTTCAGGTGCTTTCTTTTCCTGCCTTTTTACGATTTCAGCTGCTTTTTTTCCCTGTCTTTTTACGATTTCAGCTGCTTTCTTTTCCTGGCTTTTTATGATTTCAGCTGTTTTCATCTCCTGACTTTTTATGATTTCTAGTGGTTTTTTTTCCTGGCTCTTTATGATTTTAGATGATTTCTTCTCCAGATTCTTTGGGCTTTTGTTAGTTTTCTCCCGGTTCATCAAGACTTCAGAAAATGTCTTCTCCTGATTCCTTACTATTTCCGAAAATGTTTTCTCCTGGTTCCTAACAATTTCGGAAAATGTTCTTTCCTGATTCTTTCGGATTTCGGAAACTTTTTTACCCGATTTCAATTGGCTGTCAAAAACTTTGTTCTCCTGCTTCTTTGCTGGATTCTTCAGAGTCTCCGGAATGACCTTTGCCTGATTTTTAATGCTTACAGAAGCTTTGGAGATTTCCTGACATTTTAGGACATCGGAAAATTTCATTCCGCGATTGTTTATGAACTGCGGTATCTTTTCGATCACCTCCGGTTGGAATTTCTTTGGCTGTTGCTTAGCCTGCTGGGGCTTTTGCTGCTGTTGCTTCTGCATTCGAATCTGCTGCTGCTCCTGAGGTTTCTGCTGCTGCTGTTGCTTCTGCTGCTGCTGCTGCTTCTGCTGTTGCTGTGGCTTTAGTTGCTGTTGTTTCTGGGGCTGCTGCATCCTTTGCTGCTCCTGCAGGTCCAGCTTCCTCTGCTTGGCATTTTTGGCATTGCTACTAGACTGGCTGGATTCTCTCGAGGATGTGTCGGCCACAATGCCATTGTTATTGTTGATCTTGGTCTTATTGCGGTTCTTTCGCTTCCTTCCTTGAATCTGAAATGCAAACACTGGCTCAGGCTCAGGCTCAGGCACTGGCACAGGAGAGACCGTGACTTCAGAGCTCTCCACCACTTTCACCACTTTCACCATTTTCTCCACTTTCTTTCCATTCTCCATTTTTTCCACCTTCAAAATATGTGACACTTTGTCCTTGACAACTATTGGCACCGCATTAACAACCTCCTTGGGCTCAATAACTGTATTGGGATTGCGACTAAAAAAAATATTTGGACTGGCGAAATTCTTCATTTTGTAGAAATTCGTCGAAAACATTTTCGCACTCGTCTGCTGGCTGGCGTTAATCTGTGATATATATTTAAATATATGTTTAATAACAATTTGAATCATTTAATAAGAGAACTTACAACAAACTTATGGAATAATGGTTTCTATACTCGACCAGAACAATTACAATATTGGTCTGGTTCGTCTTGTTTGTGAGTCGAAAGCAAAATGTAGACTGAATCTTTTGACAAAATTCAAAACGTACAATGACAGTTATGGGTCAAGGCTATCGGGATGCCAAAAAATAAAAAAAAATAATGAATTGGGCTGCCAAACAAAAAATTTTGCTATTTATATTTTGAGATTTATAATCTCTTTTTCTGTGAATGCTCTTCTTTTAAATATTGAGGGGTTTTAGGTTCCAACTTTGATGCAACTATATAGTCATTATGTAAGCCATTACCTTGTCTTTTTTCCTTAGCCCCTTCACCCTTTTTTTCTCTCTGCTAATGAGACAATCACGCGAATTCCACCCAATAACTCTCCTCTCCTTCTGCCATAGCTGGACACCCCGACACGTGAGCTCTTCTGGGACGTGAGCTAAATTTTGTGGAAATTTTCCGCTTTAGAGGGGGAAAGGGAAAGAGGTAGGGAAAAGCGTAGGGGCCACGGACAAGTTCCACACGAACTGCAAACTGACCATACAAGGAGCTGGGACGTGTGCACAAAAGTTGCCAGCTTGAGGAACAAATATTTACACATCCTCGACTTGGACTTGCACTTGGGACTCGATGATTCAAGTGGGTGCGACACCCAACACACTTGAGAGGGTGTTGTTCGGGTGTGTGTGTGTGTGTGTGAGGGGTAACACATCACGCATTTGTTATTAGCCTGGAAAAGCGGGAAAGCGCTTGAAACTTATTACGGTTCAACCAGAAGCACAAACCGAAACCAAGCCAAGAAAAAAAACAAAAAAAAACTCAATGAATTTGGCAACGAACAACCCAATACTCTAAGCCCAAAAATAGGCTAAAAAACAAATCAAAATGTTGCTAAATATAAAATCCTAGAAAATTAGAAAAAAAAATGTAAGCAAATTCAAAGTATTTTTTTCATAATTAACAAAATAAAATTACAGATTTTAAAGAGGGTTTTTAGCAATTTCTTACAGAGAGCTCTTCCCTAAAAATTTCTCAATTTTTCCGCAGTTTTTTTGTTTGTTTTCTTTGCTTGTGTCGCTTGTTGTTATCGAGAGTCAGGAGGAGGAGAAAAGGCAAAGTAAACTTTCATTTGGCTTTGGCTGTCATAAGTTTGAATGGGGGGGACTTCGAGTGGCAACGAATGAATGGCAAATATCGAAAAATACTATATACCAAGGAATCGAAATCGAAATCAAAAGCGTGGGTTAAATATTTGAAAACGAGCCCGGCCTTTGACAGGCTCTTTGGCTCTTTGGTTCTTTATGGGCATCCTTTGGCCCCGGACTCCTGCTGGCCCCCCTCTCTTAATGGTAAATCTGTGTCTTGGCAGATCCATATTGGATCCTTTGGACCGCCCACACACTTAACACTGAACACTTAATGTAATGGTGGGTGCGAGGCGAAGAAATGCCAAGACATTGCATTGCAGATTTGCCTTTTAAAAGGCGCTCAGGGATCTTGAAGGGCTGCTTCTGCTCCTCCTCCTCCTTCTGCTCTTTCCATTCCTCCTCCTCCTGCATCGCAGCCTCCCCCTCCTTGTGCTATCCTTTAACTCAGCTTTTCCCCATTTTCCCTTTACAAATGCGCTTTTAACTTAAACGACAGCAAGGAAAAGGGGAAAGCAGAGGCAAAGCCAAAACTGAAACAAAAACAGTTCAAGGCAAGCCAAGGGGACAGAGAGAAAAAATTGTAGTTACTTTAAAATATATTAAGAAAATTCTCTATCATTAAAAAAATATCCTAATAAAAATATTACGTAATTAAAAAAATAAATATATTGAGTATAATTTAAAGGCTTAAAAAGTATACTTGATTAAAAATAAAAAAATAATAAAATTACTTTCTGAAATTAAATAATATATTGTCAGTAGAAAAAATATTAATTAATAAAAAAAAAATAAATTAAAAATATATCTTTTATATCATTTTAAACATGAAAACTAAAAACTTAAGGAATGTAAATTAATTCTTGATATTCAGAGGTAAAATTATAAAAAAAAAAACAATACAAATAAACTAAAGATTATTATAATAAAAAAAGTTATAAAGTTATAATTTTAAAAACCAAATCTTGAGATTTATTTTAACTAAGAAAAAGGTAATTTAATTTTTGAGATAATTCAGAGCAAAAGTAAAGCAAATAAATTAAATGTAAATCAGATCTTATTTTAAAAACAGAAATCGAAAGATATTTTCAATCAAAAATAAGCCCTAAATGGATGCTAACAATTTTCTTCTAGTGTTGGCAATCCTTTTTCACTGCTCTAACTCTCTGTTTCCCTTCCCCTGTTCTTGGCTAAGAAAAACGCATTGCAATTTTTTATTTCGCCCAGTTACCCTCCCCCTCAACTCCCGCTACCTCCAGCTAGCCCAATTTGATGTAAATATTGTATTAGTCGAAGGGCCAAAAGTGTTGAGTAAATTTATTGGCGGCACATAAATCGAGGGGGCGCTCCCTCAATGGCTTGTCATCCATTGAGAAATGAAGCAAGCACTTTGAAGGTAAATCTATATACTTTATACTCTATATAGAGTATATAAATATATGTATATATATAGCCTATAAATCGTGAGACATTCATTCATTCATTCGTTTCCTTTTCTTTACTTCCTGTGACCCGTGACCTGTCGCTGGCTCAAATGTTTGTTGGCTTTGCCTCCCCCTAAAAAAACTGATGAAAATGCAAAAATGTTGTTGCTTTCCTGGCAATTTCCCCCCCTCTCTCTCTGCCTGTCTCTCACTCCCCTTGCAGCTGCTATGCCAATTTTAATTAACAAAAAACATGGCCAGCTCCCTGTTGCATTGTGTGTTTTGTTTCGGCAATGTTTTGTTTTGTTTTGTTCGCCTTTTGTTTTGTTTTTAGTTTGAACTCGGTTCCTGTATCCTTGTAGTTTTGGTTTGAACAAGATGGCTAGCAAATATGGCAAATGGGAAAATGGGGCTGAGAGGGGCGAGAGAGGTAGAAGCGGAGATCCGCTCAATTGCAATGGGCCTACTTTCGGGGATTCCCTGGAATACCTAACAGATATTAACAATTTAAAACACAAAAGACTCACCTCCATGGCATTAAGGCACTACTTTTCCTTCTTCGTTCCCCTTTTGATTTCAAGTTGTTGGTTTTTTAAAAGTTATAATTTTCTCAGCAGTTCCAGGCTTTTGTTGTTTAAATAAATTTTAACAAAAACTTGTTATTGCAAATAAAAAAGAAAAAACAAGAACTCAAACGATATACGCTACAGATATATATATACAAAGATATATATTTTGAGGAGCGTGATTTCGTGATACAACGCGACAGACTATCCCTTCTCTGAAATTTTTTATTTATAGGGCCGGCAAAAACAGTATAAAAGTTTTGTAATTTTTTTATTTTTTTGACGAAAATATGAAGGGAGCACAATGTCGTCTGAAAAACGAAATCGCTGACAGTCTGACGATCACTTCAAGGGCTACCACTACTCTGAATTTGTTAATAGAATTTTTGTTTGAAATTTCGAATTTGAATATAAATGATGATAATAATGGTAATGCCTCAAGTCTAGTTGCATTTGCCACGCTGCTTGTGGCATGGAACTTAAAAGCTGACTGCATTTGGTGACATTTGTGTGACGCGGCGCCATTGTCGCTTGGCTGTCGTTTCCGTTTCCGCTTCCGCTGGCTAGCTGCTATGCGCCTGCCTCTGTTATCCTTTGTTTGCCACTCGTCGTCGTCCTAGCTATTCAAATATTTTTCCTTAATCCCAGCTGCCTGCTGGCCCGCTGCCCGCTGCCCGCTTTTCCCCCTGCTGTATCCTGGATTAGCGTTAAAACATTTAATTAAAAAATGAAAAAATGAAAAAAAGCCCGGCTGCCTGGCATAATTTGCATGCCAACAGCAACACTGTTTGGCCATGTTTGCTCATATCATTAATTCGCCATTTGGTCAAATAATAATGCATATTTTTATTTTGTGTCAAAAAAAATAGGTATGTACTTTATATATATATTTTTTGTACATTATTTGTATCGTGTTTGCCTTCATTTAGTTGTTGCTTTTCATGTTCACATTTTATATTCCTTTTTTGTTTGTATTTATTTGCTGTTGTTTTTAATGTTTTTTTTTTTTTTTGTTTTCTGTGCCATGCAATTAATTAGAAGTGGATAAATGGCCAAACACGCAAATTAAATTAAATTCTATGTGCATTTTAAAAGCCAACAAAGAGCAGAGTCACTCGAAGCTCTCGAGTGCAAACAAGGGAATTATGAAAGTGCTTAAAGTGGAATTTGAAGGTGAAACTGTAAATATAAAGCAAGCCAACTATTTGATAAATAAAAAAAAAATATTTTTAATATGTTTAGCTGCTTTAAAAACATAAAATAAGCTTACAAACAAATCAAAAAACGGAAAAACTTAAAAAGAAATTACCTAAATTGTCAATTCAAATTTGTAAATCAAAAATTAAAAAGAAAAAAAGACTAAGAAAACAAACCAGAAAACGGAAAAGCATAAAGGAAAACATCTAAAAAATGGCGTAGAAAATAGCTATGGGAAAAACTAGCGTGGGGCAAGGTCAGAGGGCGTGGCTTGTCACATCTAGACATTCCAACTGTTTATGGCCAACTGAAGCAACAGCAAAGAGCCAAAAAAAAAAAAAAAAAACTATAAATAGCTGCCAACATTTGCATTTACAACACGTTCGCTGCAACAACAGAGTCTGTTGCCACCAAAATAACAGAGTTTGCTATGGCTTTAAGCCACTTTTGGCCAAGAAAGCTAACAGATATATTTTATAGAGGAACAAGAGCAGCAGGTGGAGGTTCTATAATCCTCGTAAAACTTTTTAAATGAGATTAATGAACAAATTAAATTTAGTTTTCGTTTCCTATAGTATAATAAACGCCGCCTATTTGTTCACGTCGCAACGAAAGAGCTAATTTATGGCTTTTAAATTTTAATTTTTAAAGAGAGCATTTAAAATTCCGTTTTTTCTTAGAGTAATGTTTTCTTGTTCTACTCCAAAATTGTTCCACATTTGGCAGTTTGTTTGTTCAACTGTTTGCGACTCGTTTCGATCTTGCGTCACATGATTAGCCCCCAGCTTCTTCGCCTTTAAACACTTGACAGGCCTTTTATATTTGTGATCTTTATACAGAAATTGCCTAGTTTGAATATTAAAACAAATAAATTCTTTTTTTTTTTTTGGAAAAAAAAATGTGCTAAAAGATATTTATATATATTTTATTAGGTGAGGATATGTGGCAAAGAAATGTTTTAATTTTAACTTCATTTAAACAATACTTAAACCATATTAAAAAAATGATACAGTACTTTTCTGGGAGTTAAATTAAGTTAAAATTATTCAACAACTTTAAATCTTAAAATTGTTTTTAATATAAAAAGGTTAAGCAATGGAAAAAAAAAAATCTTTATAAAGGCATACATTTTCTTATATATATTTTTGTATATTATAATTTTTTATATTTATATTTTTTTTAGATCATATTTTTTATACCATATGATTATTTTTATATAAAAAATATCAATTTAATTTAATTTCATTGTCAATATGTATTTTTTTCCATAAAAAAAAAATATTTACCCTAATAAAAAAAGCACAAGTACTCCTAGAATTTTCAAATTACCTAAAAATTGTATCCAAAAAAGTAGGCCACCACATTTAAGCAACTTTTTCATGGCTTAAAATATCATGTAGAGATCCCGAACCATATCCCATATCATCATATGTGGTACGATTTATACCACCTCCTCACCCCGCCTTACCCCCACTGCCTCCTTCAGCTGCAGCTCATCCTTACGTCGCCGCTTTTCCAGCGAATCCGCCAGCTGCTGTTCGTTGGGCAGAAAACCCAAACGTCGGTACTTCTCCTCAATTCGGGACTGCAACTGCGGCTGGTACCGCCAGATGCTGGCATCAATGATCGGATCGATTAGCAGCGATTTCGTATCCGGCTCCCTATAGTGCTGCATCTGGGCAAACTCTATCGGCACCGATTTGGCCCCGCAGGCGGCATTTTCCGTATGGAAAAATGTAAAATGATTGTGCAAACCCACCGCAAACCGAGTGTCATGCAGACACTTGGTGGCCGCACCTCGATTGCAATGCTCCCGCACTCGCTCCACATGCTGAAGCATATAGAAGGAGCTGGAGAGATTGCGATAGACCTTGGGCCTTTCGGGATACCGGGGATAGTAGACATTGCGGAAGCAGAAGCTCACCCATTCGGTGCAATCCTTGGAGGTGACACTCCCATAGTCGGGCACAACGCGGGCCAGCTTCACCAGCTGCTTCCAGTTGGTGGTATTGCCCAAGGGCATGATCACCTCATCGGTGTCAAAGACTCCGACATAGTCGTACTTGTACATATTCCTGTAGAAGCAATCGTTGTAGGGTATCATCTCGTTCAGGATCCGATTGAAGCCATCCGCTGCCATGGTGTAGTGATGGAAATGGGGACGAGCATGCGGCTCTCCTCGACCCAAGGACATGGCTCGTACTTCCACAAAGCCGGGATAGTCCTTTAGCACTCGGGTCATATTCGGATGCATTTGGGCATCGTAGAGCCAGACTTTGGAGGCACCCAGAAGACGCATTAGCTCCAGCCACTCTATGAGACGCCAGGATCTGTCCTCGTAGGGAAAATCCATGGCCTTGACACAAACTATGAAACGGGGATCCTTGGCTGGTTCCGAGGATGAAGATTCTGTCGAGGTGGTACTATTGCCAGTTGCCTGAACTGCTTGCTCATCCGGCTCGTAGACCACTCTTAGTAGATTCCTAGCCCTGTCACATTTCCCCCCCACCAGGGACACCATCTGTGGCACCTTCTCTTCCTTCTCCGGCAGGGGGCAACTCAGGAAGGTGGGATACACACGACGGGGGGCATGACCGAAAGGCCACATAACTCGATGCTCGGTGACATTCACAATCAGGGGATCAGCTCTGCCTTTGAACCAAAACTGACAGTAAATGGCTGGATATTTGAAATTCTTGTCCAGATGCTGATTAACCATGGTCAGAAGGCGGACCAGAGGTGCCTCTGGCACAGTCTCCCTGTCATCGTAATACGCTCCAAAGAGGTAATAGGTCAGATTGCGATTCACAGCCCTCTGCCAGTAGGTGTTGTGAAAGTCAATGTTCATTAGGTCCGGTGCAGGGCCACATTTCACCGCCTGATAGTGCTTCTCTCGTTCGATAAGCTCCTCTAGGGGAAACGAGGGCATCTCATCGCGTATCCATTTCATTTGCTGCTCCCAAGAGGGGGCTAGAAATCAAGACAAAACTTCAAAGTTGAGGATTTGTTACCCACAGGTTACCCACAGAAATTCCTTACACTCCCTGCGATCCAAAAGCAGCTCATCGAATATATCCACCTGAGAGACCACAACTGGTCGCCTTCGTAACCTCGTAGTGGCGTCATAGCTGCGAAAGTACAAGCCCAGCAGGAAGAGCAGCTTGAGGAAAATGATCACGAATAGGATTCGGAAGAGGCGCGTGTAGCTCGTTGACATTTCGGCACTCGACTGATCGATCCGGAACCAGAGGGAGCCCGAAAAAAAAAAACCCCGGGGCAGAAACAGAGACACATAAGTACCTACAATACCTCCAATGGTTCTCCGTCTGTCTGGCGGCCATTATGTCGCAATATTTGATAAAGCTGTTTCTTAATGCTTCGACTTCGTACGTTGGGTGACCTGACGAAGTCATATCCAAGTGAGTCGAAAAAGATATTTGCAGCTAAAGGCAAAAATGCTAGTAATGGGAATATTTTTTAAGGGAAAACAGTAGGAAAAATCACTTTCCTTGGTTTTATCTGCACAGGAAATGGTAATGGATGTGTCCAAATGTAAAAATGTATATATTTATCTAGAAACTATACACTACACTGGAGAAAATGACTCCTTGCCAATAGTTTCCCTTTTTAAGCGATAAGAAATAATTTTGCAAAATATTTTAAAGCATTTTTTAGGATCATTTCTTAGGATAATATATTTAATATAAATATTTGCTTTAGACCTAGCAATATCTACTGTAGAAAATGATAAAGTTTAATAGAAATAATATGTAAATAAATGCGACAAGTAAAAATTCTTTGCCAAAAACCCAGAGATTTTATAGTTTTTCAACGACTTTTATAATGTTTAAAATATTATTAAAACCGAATAAAAAAAAACACATATCAGTCAGATTAGCTATATTATTTTTTCTATTAATTTTAAAATGTAATACAATCTAAAAGTAAATAACAACTTTCTAAAGCTAATTAAACAATAAAACACTTGAAAATTTAACAACTAACAAGTCTACACTTTATTTAAGAACATTCAGAAACCAAAAATAAAGGCAAGACGCGACACTCAACTCAAGACACTTCCAAAAAAATGCAGCCAAGCGGAATCAGACGGTGCTAGTCCTCCTAAGAATAACAAAACAAACAGCAGACTCCGGGACAGTGGCATCCGCGGAAAAGGTGCCGCTGCAAGGATACCCCCCTCCGCGCTAGGTGCAACAGACACCGAGCAAAAAGGATAACCAAGAAACCAAGAGGAGCACCAAATACGAGCACAAGCTGAGTGCACACGAAAACGCACCTGGGCGCAAATGAATGATGATGATGTTGCCACAACAGCCGCAGGCCAAAAGCAGGCAACAAACTTATTTCCAACCAAAAGCAAATCGAAATAAAACAGTGCCACGAAATGGGAAATATTTCAAATAAAAATAAAAAAATAATACAAATAAAAATACTTTTTATAATAAATAATAATAATATTTAAAATAAATATTAAAACAAAATGATAATCAATTAAGCACTTCAAGATGCAAGTAGAGAAAGCCTGCGACTAGGGAAATCTTGTTGAATATTGCCAAAAAGGTGTTATTTTATGTTGAAAATTAACTTAAGAAAGTAAACCCACTTTTCTTACTTTTAAAAATACTTTACATATCTTAATTTAATTATTTTCTTAGCCATTTTAATTTGCTGTTCGCCCACTGTCTCTGGCAGAAGAAGTTGTGTTTGTTTCTTGCCTCATATGTGCGGCAACCTTTCGCTTAAGCAAATTGCCAGCCCGAGCCTGGCACGCCCTCCTGACCTCCAGCTCTCTCTCTCTCTCTCTCTGTACCAGCTCCTGCTCCTGCTACTTTTTCTGCGCCTCCTCCTGAAGCCCCTCCTCTTGTAGCTCCTTCTTTTGTCTTTGTTGCTTGCGGCCAGTGAAAGTCGAGAGTGCATCAGCTCGTTCCTGGGTGTCTCCGCCCTGTTGCATTTCACTTAGAATGCTTTTAACCAAAACATTAAGCAGCTGGTGTCACATTATATCAGCGAGGCGGAGGCCAGGCTTAGTTGGCCCCCAAAGCAGAAGCACAAGCAAGGAGCAGGAGCAGGAGCAGCCACAGTAGCAACATGCAACTAGCAAAATTTATGGCCCGAATTAACCCCATATAGCCCAAGTGGAAACTCCACCTCCAGCAGGCTGACTGGGGAAACAAGCCACTCTGAGGCTGGTGAGTTGACTGAGAGGATGACGAGAGAGCACCCTGCGTGAAGGAGTCTCCTCTAATGAGCTGAATTATTTCACATGGTGAAAGGACACAAAGACACCAAAGGATGTGTGGAGGAGTCACCCACCTGTTTATTTTAGGTCTTAAAGGAGAGAACTGAAATCTTAATGAAAAGTGTTTATATGGAATATGCTTTAATTTAAATTAATTTAATTAATTTATAGTCTGTTTAAATTATTCCAGAAATTACTTCTCAAGAAAAACCTCTTCCTGCGCTTCATAAAAAGCTTTAACTTGGGAATTTAATTAATTCAAATATTTCTAATTAATAAATCCTTGTGAAATGAACCCCATAAACAATCTATTTTTAATATCATCATAATTTACCCAAATAATTAACCCAACAGATTAGGAAGTTACAGCTCCTTACCCCTCACTCCTTACCAACTCAACAATAATTTTGGTATAGAAGTTAATCCAAAAACATTGCATTTTACAGCCATAACAAGGAGGCAATTTATTAGCCTTGCCAAGTACCACATATATACAAATATTGGCCAAGAATCGGCTGTCTCTAGTGATTAGCGCCAGACAACACATGAAACTAAATTACTTTGCTTGACAACCAGGCAACGAGGACTCTTTGGTGTTCCGTTTTAATTGAAAACCGTAAATGGAAATAATAAGGCAACTTATCGGAAGGACTCCTGAGGCAGAAATAATCCTGCCGGCAAAGCACACACACAGCCAGTTTGACATTCCGTCAGTCAGTGAGCCAATCAATCAATCAATCATTTGGACTGAAAATGGCATTGCCAAACAAATGCCACAGGACTGCAGCCTCTGACCCGGACCCGAGAGCCTGTGCCCTCATTGGCCCTATTTGTTTATTAAAATTAAATTTTGCATAATAAACTAAACGGAAAAATTGCTACAGCTATATATAGTTCGATGTGTGTGTGTGTCCAATAATTTACTTTTACTTAGAGGCAGAAAGGCTTTAAATAATTGATGAAATCGTCCATGAAATGGCCATTCATGCACTTTAAGCTGATTTACCCGGGCAACGAATTAAAATTGCCCGCACATCGAGGGAAAGAGAGAGAGTCGGTGCACTGACTGGCACACGGCAACCTGACTTGGCTCGCACTCCATAAATCACAGAGCTGCCCAGACAGGATACAGCAGACACACACACACGGGACACTGGGGGACACTAGGGATAGAAGGGACACACGTGGCCCACGGGGACACGGCACCCAAGTCAGTAAGGCCAAGGCCATTGGCACATCGGCTTTAACTCCTGCTAAATTTTCGTGGAAATTAGCCAAGGAATATTTATGCTTTCCCAGCTCAAATTTTATATAAAAAATACATAAGATTAATTTTAGTTTGTAATGAGCTTAGTCAGCTTATAAATTCCTAGATTCAGTTAGCTTCATTGCTCGCTCTCTCCCTCTCTGCTTTTGTTGATTAATTAATATTTGGTTGCATTGGATTCAAGATTCTCTCGGCTCCGGAGCTTGTGATTCCTCTGAATTCAATCCAGCATGCATTCGTGCCTGGCCACCTTTTGATCCTGGCCCACTTACTTGGCACTAATTTATCAGTTTTGTGGTCCATAACTCAGGTCTAGCCTTGCCTTGGCTTTCCTCGGCCTTTTGTTCAATGCCAATGTCCGGGAGGTCGGATTTAAGCTCAAATACTGGATAAACGGACAGCTGGGACAAAGGACGAAAGGACAGTGGAGAGCGGCTAATGGACAATGGACAGCCTAGAGCTGCTAACGGACAGCGTTGAAGCGGACACTAGACACTGGACACTGGACACCGGACTAACGCTGCGTTAGTGTTATCTAGCTGCAGTAGCATCGCCCGGCATGATTAATTGATGAAAATCCTTTTTGCCATGCAGGATAATAAATTACAATACAGGTAGAGGCAACCCCAAGTAGGGGGTAGACGCAGACGTGTGGCATGTGTTGCAAATGGCTAAAACACACACACACACACACCGACTATGTGGGGCAACTTTGATTTGGCACGCAGAATGGGGGCCTGCATATGCATGAGCTTCGTCCTTCCTGCCTTCCTGCCTTCCTCCCACCTATCTACCTCCGCATTGAATTAAACTCCACGGCGAGAATGAGTTCCGTTGCCAGTTGCCGGTTGCCGGTTGCGCCGTATCCATTCCCCGGACCACGATGACGCGCTGCCTGTTTCCCAAATTAGCTTAATTTCATTTAAAAGGATACAGCGTTGCAGGAGCGTCACGGCAAAGCACGGCACAAGCATGGCAGGGCTCCCTCCAGGGTAGGGCGGGGCATGTTTGTTTCCAAAACTCCATGGCGGATGGGAGAACCTACCTAACGAAGAGGAAAGTTAACTGGTTCCGTGTGGAATCTGGAATATTTAAATAGTTGCCAACAAGCAGAGCTCTCCGTTCTCCTCTCGCTGCTGAGTGGATTTGCGCGGGGATAGTGGGTTTCAGTTTCAGCTTTCGATTTTTGGAAGGCGTAACTCGATTTAGTGTTCAAAATCCAAAGCCTGTCTATGAGATCATCAAAAAGTTTTGCCAGAGTACAGAGCAAATCAAAGCATCTTCATATAGATAATAATATTCATAATTTTAAGTGGGAAAATTTACCTAGAAAATCTTCGAAATATTGATCAAAATCGAAAGCATACTTTCAGGAGGGCATCACTAGGTCTGACCCTCTCGCTCTGTGCTTTCTTTTTGATTTTTCCCCCTTATTTTTCCTGGCCTCTCTGCTCGTGTGTATGTGTGTATGTGTGTTTATAATTCATTAGTTTGCTAAATGTATTTCCTAGCTTAATTGGGTAGTAAAGCACACGGACTAAGCTCATAAAGCAGCCAGCAAGGCAAACAGAAAGAGGAAAAGCTGGGGCAGGAGCAGAAGCAATAGCCGGAGCAGCAGCTCTCCTCCAGCAGCCTCCCTCTGGAGTCCTTGACGATGTCTGATTAAGGCAGTGGCATAAAGAAGAAAAGCAGCTGGGGGGTGAGAACAGAGACCATGGAAATGGAAAATGGGAAGGATGATAGGTCTTCCATTCACTCGGTAACATTTGCTTTCGTTTTTGGGGTGTGCATTTGCCGCAAAATTTTCTAATCGAGTTGAAGCTACTACCGGTTGGGTCAGGGAATAGGATGCCCAGGGATTTGTTTGGCTTCATAAGCAGCTTGAGTGGGCATCCAGCAGAATGTCCATCATGGCGTATGCGCAATATTGGAAATGCCTTTCGGATAATGATGATTGTTGATTATTGCAGTTTTTTCTTATTATTGCCAATTGCCTTTGTTTACCATTTGAAGTATTAGTGTGATGGGTTAATCCTTCTCACAGATTTTTACTCAGCTTCAGTTTTTGATTTTTAATTGGTTTGTTTTGCTTAAAGCATACACTTTATCAAGATAATAGTTTATCCTCAAAAGTATACTGTATCTTTGGGTTTTCAAAACCATTTATGAGAAATTAAAACAGCATTTAATTAATTTCACTTTCCTTTAAGAAACAGTGAAAGCCTCTAAAATGTTGGGCATATTTTGAAACCAGGAATTCACCCCTTTTCCCCTTGATCCTTGAGGGGTTCCAGGTTCCTTTTAGTCGCTCTTCAATGGCCAAAACCCAGAGAACCTAGTAGCCTTCCCACGACAACCCCCTCCCAGTTTAAAAACTTTTCTAATATATTTCAGAAACTCTATCGAGACCGTTTGCTTTTATTTCTTAATTATTGTAATTGTTTGGCGAAAGATCAAAAATCCAGATGTCAAGCTGCGCGTCAATCGTAGGACGGGTGCCATCGCCAGTTTATCAGTGTATCAGATGGCTGCAGAATAAATCTGTTTTAGGTATATAAAAAATATATTAAAATACAATTTATAACTCACCCAAAATCCGATGAGTACATATGCAGTGCGATGGAAAATTATGAGTTTGTTTTGTTAATGCAACAATCTTTCGCTGGGGAAAGGACCTGCATACTTTTGAGACTAGAGACTCTGAAGATGCGCGATAAACCAAGTTCATTATTAAAACTAAAAATGTCAAAACATGGAAATGTCTAAAAGAAAATAAATTGGGTTTAATAAATTATTAATAATACATATTTTTTTCTTACCTTTTTGATACGATGTAAACCAGAAATGCATTACATCTTGTTCACATTTGTGTTCACTCTGCAGTCCATCGCGATAGTTTGGGTTAACAAACTATGAAGGAAAAAAAACGAATTTATATAAACAAACCACATTTTTTTTTTATTATTTTTTTCTGCGCACCTTTTTTTATAGCTAGCAGAGTGAGTATTTCGTTGAGAGGCAACCAGCGAAAAACAAAATTTGTATAATTTGTACAAATTTGTTGTGTTTTCTGTGAGAATGTTTGTTTGTTTGTTCACATTTTGTTCACTTACAATTTGGATAATTTTTTTGGAATTATTTAGAGCCGAAATAAATTTAGTTGTGCACCAGACGAGCTCGGGCTGCAAACTAAATGATTTCAGGCTGGGCCCGTAGGCCTGCCGGTGACAGGAGCGTCAGTTCGATGTCAAGGATTACTTGATATGATTTTTTAAGAATTTTCCGAATTTTTAAGTTAAAATTTGATCTTTGTAAGCCAAGGGATTAATAATATAATGGTTTAGGAAATCCATAAAATGTTTGCTTTTTAAACTCAGAATTTGCTGAGCTGATATATTTTTTAATGAAGCTTAGCTGATATTTTTTAATGACTAATTAAGCCTGGTTTTAATTAAATATAGATTTTAAATATATTTTTGGGCTGCTGTTTTTTTTAACCCCAATTAAATTAAATTCAGTAATCAAACTCCTGACTCTCTTAACCCTCTACAGTCTGATCTTAGCCCCTTCTCTGAGTCATTCAGCTTGGGATAACGAGAAGACAACATAAATCTTCTGACTTTGAGGGGTATTTCTCTAGCGAGAATTTCCATTGTTCTAAAGATTGCACTTCGCCTCCAATTATTTTATTCATGTTCCGTAGCGATAATACCTTATCGGCCTGTTACGTCGCCAATACCGCGAACTTTGCCCACTGTGCTCGGTGGTTTTTGAGGAAGCTCTGTGGCTTGGTGGCTCGGTGGTGCGATGGTGGATTTAACGTTATGGAAACCGGTTTCATGTACGCTCGGAATGTAAGTCAAAGTTAAATTGCCCAAGCACACATAGCATTGAGCAATTAAGATTAGTCCAAGCTCAAAACGCAGAGAATATCTTAGTGAGTGCGTGGGTTTTCTCGGGGTTTCCCGCTAAGTGGAATTATGAGGAAATCCATTCGAGAGAAAGAGAGAGTTCGAAGACCTAAAAAAAAAAAAACAAAGAAAAGGGTCACCTGATACCGACGACACAATTGAATATTCCGCTGACACTGCAATCGATCGGTGGCTAAGCGGTGTAAAACTTAGTTCCAGATCTTTGTTCTTTATTTATTTATTTTTTTTTTTTATATATTTTTTTTTGTTCTTAATTTTTCCTCTATCGTTGCTGTTGCTGTGTGCGGTGGCGGTGACAGATTGTGTCGAATCAACGCAGTCGCACAACGTTCAAGCTCTAGTGTTACCCGGCAAATGCTGATATATATATATATATATAAATATACCTGTTCTCCGACTTACTAAATGCATGCGGATTAAAGAAAACATCTGCCTTTAATTGCAGTAATAATGAGCTTAGATATATGCAAATTCATTCTGTAAACGTTTGATCTATGAAACAAAAAAGTTGTTCATCTGATTTAGAGATGGGTAATGGAAAGGAAATTATAGAATTACTACAAAACATTTTTAGAAAAGAGGTAAATTTTTTTAAGGATTCCTAAAATATGTTAAATATTAAAAAATAATATTATAACATATATTGTGTAGCAATTTTCTTTTCATTTCTTTTAAAATTAGACCTGATAGATATTAACATATATCCCAGCTCCTCCTTTAAAAAATAGTACCCGACTTCATCTGACTTTCAGCCCAAAATAATGACTACAACTAGGTGGGGCTTTCTCTTGAAATCCAGTGTAAACAGTATACCCCTCACTATATACATATACCCCTTACTATATCGCTATCGATGTCAGGTAAACACAGACAAAGAACAGAACATAAAACCGCTGGCAATTGCGATAGCGACGGAAAGCCGACTGCCTACATAAATATTGCTTATGGCCAGAGATAAGATATCTGAGGACACTTCCTACATACACTAAAAGTATCGAAATAAATATATACCGTTTCTTAGCAAATTTACAATTTGTCTCGGATTCTTTAAGCCGATATTCGACTTTGGATGAATCACAGCATTATCATCATCGTCACTGCTGGCAGATGTTATCAGTGTATCAGTGTAACTGCCGGAAAAACTTTGTCCCCTTACCAATATATATACCCATAACTATATGGAAATGGACTCAAATGCTCAGAAAGACGTCGCGTGGCCGAAGTGTGAATGATGTCACTGTCGGCTGATTGAGCAAAAAGCCCGAACTAAGATCGCATAGTGAGCAGAGGAATAAGTTGGATTTGTATGGGTTAAAAAAAGGCAGAAAATTATGTAAAAATGTAATTTAAAAAAAATTTTAAATATGCTATTAAAAAAAAAAAAATAAATAAATAAATTTTAGACTAATTCAATTTTTTTCTAGAATTTGATTATTTATTATTCACTAACATTATATATATATAATTAAATATTTGTTTTGATAATTATTTTAGGAAATTTAAAATTTTCGGGAATTCAGAAATAAATCAGCATATTGCATTTTATATTTAAATTTAAAATATTTGTATTAAAATTTTTGACAATTTTTAAAATGTTACCGGACTTTATTCTAAGCAAAACAAATACAATTTTAGTTACTTTAAACTCAGGAAATTGATTACCTATTATTACTTATTAGTGGTAATTTTGTGACTCAAATTATAATATATAAATTATAAAAAATATAATCTAAAATAAATAATATATAAAAATATTTATTATAGGGATATATCTAGTTTCCGATCTTGTAGACACTCAACCTATATTATTATTCATTATTTAATCATAAACAAAGAAAGTTAAAATATGAATCAGATTTTGTTTAAAGCAAAAAAAATCAAATTTTTGTTTTTTGCTCAGCAAATTTATTACTCAGTGAGAAACCGACACAAAACTATGATGCAATCGCATGCAAATATGCACTTAATACGGCGACATATATATAGATTGATTAATCAGCTTTAAAATCGAAGAACCCACGATAAGATAGCCGATATCGGTAAAGATAAAGATAGCCCTCCCCTAAAAATAAAGAAATACTAAGTGTATGAGGTGGCACCGATACGAACGCCGTTTTGAGTGATCTTTTGAGAACTTTGTCCCACTGTTCGTGGAGCGTCTCGTCGCTCGGTTGAATAGCAGCCAGAGAAGCGGATTCATTCACTCGCGGCCATCACTCAACCACAGTTGGATCCACGGACGGACCACCGCGCAACGCTCTCTCTTCCTCCCACCTCCCACCTCTCTCTGCCTCTACAAATTCTCGCCAGGCATCATGAACAAGTACGCCATGATGGCCCTTTGCCTAATGGCCGCCTTGGGGGCCCTGCTTCTAGAGGCTCAGGCCACGCCGGCTGGTAGTACAACGGGTGGTGGTGCCACCAAGCTAGATCCCAGCCAGCTGGGTGGACTCTCGGCTCAGTTCCTGCCGCCGGAATATCGCAACACCAATGCCAGTTTGGGTGAGTGACATAACAACAGGGGGGGAAGGGGGGGAAAGGGAGTAAAGGTAGCAGAGCTTCCGGAGAAACTTTAGAGGATTTCCACTAAACATATTACCAACCCTTTTCAGATGACGTCAAGCGCGTGTATCGGGAGAAATGCAAAAAGGTGATTGGTTCGGATAATGCCACCTTTTTCGATGATATCGAAAAGGCAGCAGCCAAGATGAGTGCCTGCATCAGTGGCGTGGCCAATCTCACCGCCCTGCAGGAGGAAATGGAGCTGGCCAAGCCACAGGGTGAGCTGGACACTGTCTTCCACAAATACTGCCAAAAGGCACCCGAGGCTGAGGCCTGTGTCAAGGAGTTCAATGAGAAGGCCCAGCGTTGTCTCACCGCCGAGGAGAAGCGCCACCAGGACACTGTGTCCCGCATTGGAGCCGCTTTGCTTGGATTTGCCTGCTCCCGCGGCGGCGATCAAATTGCTCTCTTTGTGGCCGAGCAGGGACCCGAGTGCCTGGAGGCCAACAAGGAGGCCATTAGCAATTGCCTCAATCAATCCTTCCATCAGTATATACCCAAGGATGGCAAGGTGCCGGATCTGATGAGCAGCCCCGAACTTCTGTTCTCGCCCACCCATTGCGTTGACCTGCAGCGCTTCGAGTCCTGTGTCCTGCATCATCTGGAGCAGTGCTCGGAGATAACGCCAGCGAATATTGTTCAGTCGATCTTCCGTTTTGTTAAGAACGAGACCGACTGCCAGGCCTGGATGAATGCCCGTGCCAATGAGAAGCCCATCCTGATGGCTGCCGCTGGGAATAGCACTGGAGGTGGAGCTGGAGGTCTCACCTGGAGCTTGGCAGCCCCCCTAATGGGAGCTATGTTGCTTCTGGTACGCCCCTGAAATGGCTAACCCTGGGATTGCCTAGCCTCCAACTTAGAGAGTGCGTGTGTGTGTGTGTTCATGCCAAAAGCGATTCTACCGCTGATAAGGAGCGCCTGTATATTACCTATTTTTTTTTTTTGTTTTTAGCAGTAGTTAAGCATCGGTCGCCAGTATCGGTGCCATATAATTTAATGTCTCGCAAAGGAATTGAGCTCATAATAAACGAGATTACGATGAACGCAGCAACACCTTGCTTCGCATTGAGGAATGGCCATTGGGGTTGGGGTTGGGGGGATATATAAACATTGGATATATGATATCACCAGATATTGGTGCTGTGACTGGACAGCTTATTTCTGGAGAAACATTTGTGGAATTTGACCATTACAGTGGCGGTTTTTTATGAGTGGAATACTACCCTTTCGATTTTCTTATCGGGGCAACATTTTTAATCGCTATTCAAAAGCCATTTTATAATTTTTATCGTTGCCAAGGAGGTGTTTATTATATCAAGAAAGCGATAAGCTTATTAAGGTTTATTGACAAAAAATACTTTCACTTTTTATAAAATAGTAAATAAAGAATGCATGTTTCTTAAAGGTATCTTTACTCAATAATTTAAGTTTTCCAAAGATTTCTTCACGAAAAATAATTACTAAATAATTCATAATTTTCTGAGGCTTCAAAATCTTGGGAAAATTCTTATTTAAAGGAATTTAAAAATTCTTAAGCCTCAAGATCAAGTCTAAGAATTGAAATATTTGGATATAAACTTATAAATTAAATCAAAACATTTTTGAAGGAGCTATAAAAACCAAGAGTGAATCTAGAGTTAAATATTAATTAATTCTTTCTTTGAATTTAACTCAAACTTAAATATAATTAAGGTATATATTTCCAGTCAAGATAGAAGCATCATTTTAACTACAAAATCTTGTACAATTATTTATTTTAAATTGCAAACTATTAAAGCTTTGACTTTGCCCCTAAAAACCAACTTCAACAACCGTATGGAGTATACTTTGAGGCTTTTATGCTACATCAAAAACCCCAGTCTCAGGTATAATGCCATGTAGAAACCACACAAAAATATAATCACTATATTGGCCACTCTCTGACATCAACTTAGATAAGCCTGAGGTAGTAATAACAGTAGTATGAGCCAAAGCCGACGATAAACTGGTTTAATATGTGGTCTTAGCAGGCCAGAAAATGTATGGAGGACTCTGCCTTGAAAGGGGAATGCAAACCATATAATTTCATTTCATATCATATCACCCAGTGACACCTGCGGGTTTAGCCATTGTTGCTGGATTTCCCCCGATTACTTTAGTACTTGTTTATGTCAAAATAAACGACTTTTGGTATTCGATAAGGTTCGATCCAGAGAGACAGAGAGAGGAGAAGTATAATCATCGCTGCGATTGTTCCATGGAATATATGGTTAATTGAAATTATAAATCAATAAACAAATATTGCTGACTTCATGGTCGCCTTCAAAAGGGGTTGAGATAAAAATCTAAGATAATTCCAGCTTCAAACTAATTATTTCTTTTAATTTGTATATTAAAAAAAAACAGATAAATAAAAGAAACGAAAACTAATAAATAATCAAAAATCAAGACTGTTTAAAGATTGGAAAACAAGTTCTAATAATCAAAACAGATAAAGTAAGAACATTTTAAACTTATTTCCCATTAAGTTTTTTTGGGAAATTAATAAAAAAAAAATGTATATTATTTAAAAAGAAGTAATTTATTGTTCAGATATTGTTTTATGGGTTATTTCCTGAAACAAATTTCCGCCTCTAGAAGCTACTTTCCCAGCACCTGCCTCTGGACTCCCTTAATGAATTGTGTTCGAAGCTAATGAGGCATGACGCAGATGCTTCGCCTCGATAAGATTATGCCCCGTTTGGCAGAACCAGCATTAAGAATCAGAGTCCCCGGGAGTCCATGAACAATCAATCAGGCAGGGAAATTCCAAGCCAAATTCCATACAATGATGGATCGGCTCGTCTAGCAGCTATAAAATCAGATAATGTCCTCCTTATGACTCTTATTTTTTCACATATCAAGCAGAGTATATATATATTTTTTTTAGGTTATTTCCTATATGATAACAATAGGCTTTCAATAAATAATACAAAATAAAGCTAAAAAAAAAAAATATTATAAATATATCAGTTATATAATCGAAACAACGATTGGGTAAAGCCTGCCACTGCATGGGTTTTCTTTTGGAGGACTTTCCTAATTTATAATAAATTCTTTTAAAATGAATTAATTTTCAATTCCCCCCCCCCCAGAAACCCGCATCTATCAGGCTTATAAGGAACTATAACACTCACTAAACTCTAGTTAAGAAACCCGCCGTTAATTCCCAAAGACTTTTAAGACTTTGTCCCCTTTACCGGCTGCGGTGGCTCCAGGATCTGCTGCAACGGCTGCTGCTCCAGTTCAGTATCGCCATCCAGAGGCTCATCCAGCTGCTGCTGCTGATCCTCCGGATCACTGTCCTGGGCCAGCACATCATCCAAATGCAGCCAAACATATTCCACGGCCGAACGTAGTTCGCTGGCAAATTTCCAAACGCTGCGATCCTCGACCAGATCGCTAGGCTCATATTTGCCATCCGGTTCCCGGTAATGCTGCATTTGGGCCAAGGGAGTGTCCACAGTCCGGGGATTGCAGCCACCGGGCAGCCACTTGAGCGTAAAGTGATTGTGCAGGGTCAGCGAGAGTCGGGCATTGTGGAAGCATTTGGTGGCCCGTCCCGGCAGCGAGTAGTTTCTCAAACGCATCGTATGCTGCAGCACGTACAGCTCACCTGCGGTGGCCTGCTCCTCGTGGTCACGCAGCTCGGAGGGTACCTTGGTGAAGTACGAGTTAATGAAACAAATGGCCGGATAGCGGCCGGAGCACTTGCCACCCGCCTCCTCCTCCTGCTGATGAACTTTCTGGACCAACTGATGCCAGTTGCGGTAATCTCCCTTGGGCATGATCACCTCATCAATGTCCACATTGACCAGATAATCGTGCCTATAGAGATTCCGGTAGAAGCAATCATTGTAGGGTATCAGCTCGTTGAGGCGTTTCTCCAGCTTCCGTTGCTGGAGCAACATGTGCTGATAATGCCTCAGCCGGGGCATGCCATTGGCCAGGGTCAGGGGTCGCAGCTCCAAGTACCCAGTGCGCTGATAGTAATCCAGCACCCGTTGCACCGCAGGATGCACATCGTACATATAGGCGTAGATCCGTGAGGCACCCAGCAGGCGTTGCAGTTCGAACCATTCAATGAGCCGCTCCGAGAGGTCAAAGTAGGGGAAATCAAAACCCTTGACGCAGACACCAAAGTTCAGGGTGCCAGTGGATGAGGAGGAGCTGCTGTTACTGCTTCTCCTCGTGGTGCTACCTTTAACCACTGCTGGCAAAACCTCCTGGTTAACCCTCAGCGAATTGCTAGCCATGTCACAGCGTCGTACCACCAGGGATACTGTCCTGGGCAGGGAATGCATCAATCCTGGAGGCAGTTCCTTCGGCACTGGACAGCTCAACAAATGTGGATAATTGAGATGTGGCTTGTTGCCCCATTCCTTGACCCAAACACTGAGATACTCGGAAACGGGCACAAATATTGGTTCCCTGTGATTCTCATACCACAACTGGCACAGACTGGGTGGAAATTCATTGCCTATCTGATCAGCAGTGGCCAGGATCCTTACGGTCCTCTGCTTAACCGCCACCCGTTGGTCCAAATAGGCGGCATATAGCCGAAAGGTGACATTCCCACTGAGAAAGGTCTGCCAGTAAATGTTGTGCAATTGGAGATCCAGGGGATCTGGATATTTGGCACAGCTGGCATTCACCTTGTAGCCCATGGGCTTGGCCCAGCGATACCAGAAGCCATAGTCCAATTCAGGCAGCTCTTGTTCCAGCTGCCGCACTAACTGCTCCTTGATGGGCTCCTCGAGATGATGTACCGGCGGCGGTGTTGCCTCTATCTCTTTAATCCTTAATGCCGCAAGTGGCGCTGTGGGACGCAACTCATCCGTTCGCTGGAGGGCACTGAGGAGGAGGAGCAGGGCAAAAAATGATCCCGTCACCAGCACCGTCAGACGGACGAAGCTAGCTCTCGTTGACATTATGCTTGGCGGTGTACTAAACGCGAGAGTGGTATCTGAACACCGAGTAGTGAGTAGTAGCACCTGGAAAGGTGCGTTGTCAACAATCTAATCATGCTCGCCATGTGTGTGGCTGCGATAACCACACCTAAGTAACCGCCAACATGCTGAATTATCTATGACGGCTCTAGCTCTACCTGGAACTCCGATTGCCGACTCCAACTACTCCAGCTCTGACTCTGGTTATGACCTCTTTATCAATTTGCCTTAATTAGCAGGGCCTTAAACCAATCGTATTGATCAGGAATCAGTCGCTTGGACAGCGCTTATCTCTGGGTTAGATTAATGAATTACAGGTATTACTATAATACCTACATATATCACATAATCCCATAACAAAATTAATCTCTATTTTCCTCAGATTAACAGCATATTTTTAATGGAAAAATTATTTCAAAAAATATATCCACAGATATTTAACTTTACAGATTTAAATCCTAAAGCTTAACCTTTTTTGTATAAAAAAATCTAAAATCAGAAAAACCTTGCAATATTAATCTAAAATTTTACTCTTCAAATCCTGGAAATAGCTAAACTGTTAGCAATCAAAATCCCCTCTTAAAACCACAAAGAGTTTCTAGTTTTTGGAATAACACTCACTTCCACATCCCCTGAAGAATTATAATATATATATATGACATTATTCAGCATAAAATAGTCTCTATTAATTACAACTCTCGTTTAATCTCTCTGCCATACCACTTAGTGGGGGTCACCACCTGTTCTCCACCAAAAATCACAAAAAAAAAAGAAATAAAAATAAATAAGAACTCAGCAGCAGTGCCAAAGCTAGTCCTTAGTCCTTGGTCCTGGCTGGGATTCGGCTAATGAAACGCTCAAATATGCATGGAGCCAAAGGAGGGAGGAGGGAGGATGGTACAGGGAAGCCACCGTGGAAATCCCAAACAAAAGTTGCCTTAATTTCTGTGAAAATTGTTTTCGCCAAACTATGAAACGATGATTCAGGGACCAAAACTCACCCAGGGGCATCGTAAACGGTTTTGTTTTGTTCTCGCCATTACTTTTTTATTCCTTATTATTATTATTATTATTATAAAAACTTTTTGCGAGAGAGTTTTCCTCCTGCTGCTGCTGCTGCTGCTCCCTTGTATTTTTACAAGTAATTTAAAAATAATTTGATGTGGGAGTTGGGTGGTTAAAATGCTGCAAACTTTGCTTTATTGACATTGTCACCCCGGTTGAGCTCAAGCTCGTGACAATGAACGCGCACCTGGAGGATGACAACAACAAAATCAACAGCAACAACTACAACTGCCAACGACAGGATAATAAAATTGCGAAACAACTTTTTAATGAGAAACACTTTTTGCACATTGCTCTGCGACGTTCCTTTTCCTGGTCCTGGTCCTGGTCCTGGTCCTGGACACATAATGATGATGGAAATGCTCTGGCCAGTGCTCCTTCTGGGGACACTCACCTGTTGCCTTTGCCACAAACTATACCCATTACCGTATCAATGTTACAACTTTATATATACATATATACTTATATAGTACCTATCGGAGCCGGGTCCGTCTGCAATTAACAATGAACATTTTACGCCGCTCGGAAAAAAAAACAAAAAACTGCAAACTTTCCGCCGTAATTGCCCAGAAAAGTAACACAAATGAAACGCATCGACGCTTAATTACTTTTGCTAAATGGTACGAGCCGGGAGCAAGGAGGAAATGGGAGTCAGGAGGCGCTGGAAGCCACGAGAAACTATAAGCGAGGAGGAGCTGGAAGCCAGTTGAAGAGCTGGGGGCCAGGAGGAACTCAGAGCAAGTCGGAATTGAGAGCCAGGAGGAGCTGGCAGCTGGCTGGCAGAGGAGCTGGGTGGCCAGGAGAATAGCTTGTGGAAATCAAGTTTGGTGAAAAGTAGGAAAAAGGCCTTTGGAAAAGTAAAAAAGCCATGAGAGAGAGTGTGAAAGAGAAAAGGACATGCTTCCCGCTTGGCAATTTACGGCATTCACTTGCTGACTGGCAGTGTTCCGGATTTTTCTGGGCAAGGAAAAGTCCTGAAAATTGTTAAACAAACTGAGTATCAAAATTAAGGTGAATCTTTTCTTTTTTTTTTTTTTTTTTTGTTACTCCCAAATAATCTTTCTTTTAAACATTATGTAAAGTAATAAAAAAGGATATGAAATAATTTATAAATAAATGATTGAATTACTTTCATTTATATATTAAATTATCCATACAATTTTTTTTTTGTAATTTCAAAATTTTTTTAAAATTTAACTTGGCAAACTCCCTCATTTCATAGGGCATCCTCCTGATTGCCAAATGTACAAACATGTGGGTAAAACCTGATGGTGGTGGCAAGTAGTTGCCAGTCGGCACGATTTGACTTTTGTCGACGTCACAATTCGGTGAAGTTTACCCACTTCTGTTGCCGCACAAAACTTGGGCCAAAAACTTACCCTGCTTGCCGCTTGCTGCCACTTGGCAAATGCAAGTTTTTGATTAAAAGCCTCCACCTCCGCCTCCTGCTCCCAGTCAGCAGTTGCAGCCAACAAAGTTTTTGGTAACCGGAGGCAGAGAGCTAGAGAAATTGTTAATTGAATGCATTTCGGGGTCCCTGCAAATGTTTGCCTGTGCGTGATATGGGGCACTTTGCCAGGAGGCCAGGAGGCCAGAAGGAGCACGCGCAAATGAGCCAGGTTGCAGGGAGATCCTTGAAGCGGCAGCAGCTGGGTGCTACCCACTTAGCCAAAGTGCTTAGCCAGGGCAACACTTGGGCTCAATTTTATGGCCTGTCCAACACTGACTGCCGAAGGGAGGAGGCCCTAGACGAAGGTACAGTGTTGGTCAAGTGCTCTCAAGCTATGATGGGGTTTTCTCTTCTCTTCGGTGAGGTGGTCAATGAATTTTCTGTTTTAATTCATTTTTCAGAATTTATTTTAAATTTATAGCTTTCTATGAACAATTTATTTTTAAATAATTTAATAGAAATTATTAAGCCTTGTTCATTTTTAAGACCTTTGGTCAGCTTGGAACTATAGAACTACATGCTTTAATTTTTTTTTTTAAATTATTATTTTAGCTTTCAGAATTTTTAACAACCATTTTTGGTTTTATTTTATTTTGTTCTATAATTTGTATTATGTTTGTATCCTTTAATTTAGAATCTAATTTTTCCTTGCTTCTAACGACTAAAAATTGTACAAATGCGCTTTGTTCAGGCTTTAGCCTCACTTGAAACCTTTTTGGTCAACGCACTTTAAATTTAAGTGCAAATGGCCAGGACAATGGAGCTCTCTCTCTCTCTCTCTAGGTCTCTCTTCATTTCAGCCTTGAATCCCTTGCGGATCGCCGAGTGGTGACCACTTGCAGTTGGACTTGCCCCCAGCCTGCAAAGTTAATGCGGCAAGCACCACCTCGACCTCTAAGCTTCTGCTCCTCCGTTGTTTCTCCAGATATTCCCCCACCAATAACTCCTGCTCCTCCCGCATGCACGGTGAGCCCCTGGATGTTGGCATTAAAAATGCATTGGCCTCCTCGTTTATTGTAGTTCCTTTGGCCGGAGCTTTGCTTTAGTTTCGTTTAGGTGCCTTGCCTGTTGCAGCTGCCGGGATTCCTCTCCTCGCCACTGTACTCCATATCCTGGGACACACACTCGCACACACTTTTCATTAGCTCAAAGGAACACCCGTGAGGTGCTCAGGTGGGGAAACCTCTTAAAGTTAAGCGTCCTAAGAGCGGAGCAAAAGTTGCCTTAAAGACTTTGCGCCAGTCAATGACTACTAAAAAAAAAAGAGGAGGGATGGAAATGCGAATGCGGGATGCTGCTGAATGCTGGATTTTGGAGCTCTGAACCGCCCTCTCGGTGTCCATGGGCGTGGCAGCCGGCGGAGCCCGAAAAATAAAGCAAAGACAGCTAGATTCAGTGGAGCAGCATCAGGAGAAGCACGAGCAGGAAAAGCAGCTGCAGATTTTCTATAAAAGCCGAGGCTAACGAGATTTGATGAATTGCAAGTCTTTGTGAATGAAGCTACAAGAAAGCTGCTGCATGAATGGTCCCCACCCTCCGGCCACTGCGTCTAAGCCAGGTCTGCATATAAAAAAAAACCCATTAAGTGGTTTAAAGCAGTGAAAAAGCGCACACAACAAGCACAACACAAGGCAACATAGCAAAAGAAAAATGCAGTTGACATGAAAGGCAGCGCGTCGCTGGGTTTTGGAGGGGAAGAAACAGCGCTCAGACAGGCAGCTCTAGGAGCTGGGAACTGGAAGCACAATGCTCACCCAGAAACGAGATAAAGCTCAAGGAACAGCCGCTGCAGGAGGACCAGGAGGTGGAGGAGCAGGGGCAGCAGGACAAAGCAGCTTGACGAATTACTTGGCAGCTGCTCCCAGGGAAAATCCATCCACGGAGGATAGACCATGAGCGCAAGAAATTTAATTTGACCAACATTTTGATGTATCAAGTTCAGTCGGAGGAGCCGGAAGATTTATGACTTGCTGACAGTGGCCCGGATTGGGATGTTTCGGAGACGGATAGCAAAGTCTGGGGATTAGGCGGGGATCATTTGCAGCTCAGCAAAAAGGCGGTCTAACGGCAATTGAGTTGCTTAAGTAAGTTGAGGGATACCTTCAAGGCGATAAATTATTTAAATAAATTTACAAAAAAAAAAATGCAATTAAGTTAAATGAAAATTATAACAAATGGTTTTTAAATTTGTTTAAAAAATGCAACAAAATAAAATCGCTTTAAAACTGTTGTTTTTATTATAATAAACTTCAAATTTACATTTTAAATTTTACTTATTTTAAATTTCAGTTAGCTTTTTAATAGTTTTTGAATTATTTTTTCTTTTTAAAAATAGGAAAATTTAAAGCTTTCCTCTAAAATTCATATTCATAATCAAAGCTTTCATAGATATTACCCCGATATTGCTCAGATCTCTCACAAGCTTATTCAGTTAAAGAAAAATGAAAGTAAGCAGACAACTTTGAGCGCATTTCCCATTTCCACTTGCCCCGCGCGTCACGTAATGAGCCCAATGGAAATGAGGAAAAACAAGGCCTTGACTTTGGAGCCAGTTTGACTTGAACACTTGACTGACGGATAATTGGTGCCGTGCAAGTGGGGACTGTGACTTCAACTGTGACGGGTACAGTGACTGCGACAAGTGCACAGGAAGAAAATATGAAAAATTTATATTTATAAAATATATGTAAATATAAAAAAAAATTGGCATTTTAAATAAGATTTATACATTGAATATAAATCATTAAAATTTCTTCTCTTTTGGTCAACTTTATGATATTTTTAAACTTTTAAATTCCCAAAAATCATAGAAAAAGGTCGATGTCGAGCTAAAAAAAAAATATCTGACAAAAATCAAATATATTTTAGTTCACAATTAAAATTTTAAATAATTTGGGATTTAAATTAATGCATTTTTGGATTGTTGTGATTCCATGCCCCAAAACGTATAAAAACTTTGATTTCTAAACTAAAATATTCTTCACAGCCAAGCAGAGTTTTCTTTTCTATGAAATTAATATTTTATATAATATACAAAATCTCCTTCTATATTATATATTACAAACTTTACTATTTAATCTTTAAGCTAATATATTTCTGTCTACCAAAAAAAAAGAGAACAAAACTTACTCTTATCAAATTAATTAAATTTTAAAAATAGCTTTTTCCCTCCCGTTTCTGTCTATTATTAAAAACTTATTAACTTGGGTATTATATTAATAATACAAGAAATTTTATTTACAAAAATTGCATTGAAGTATGACATGAAAGTCATTCTAAAAATTTAACCAAGCCTATAAACATTCGAACAGTTTTATTCCCAGTTTAAAAATTAAATTGGGAATTTTCGTACACAAATTAACATATTTTATATTCAAATAATTCATATGAAATAATAGAAAAATTAAAAACAGTAGCTAATAGTGTCCAGGAGAGCAGCTTTAGCTCCTGCTCCTATATCCAAACACTCACGAGTCAATAGCAAAATTTATGGGTTAAGTAATGCTAAAAGCGTTTTTATTTACCCACCTCGAAGTGGCACAGTGGGACCAATGCACTAACAAAACGAACAAAAATCAAAAGCATTTCAAGTTTGAAGTAAAAAGAAGATTATCTGACAGTAAGCTTAATTTAGAAACCTCAATTACGCTTTTATGATAAAGAAAACAAAAAATTTCACCTGGTGGAAGGCACCAGAAAATGTTACTAGGCAAATATGGCCAAGAATCTGGCTCAAATTGCAATGGTAAAGGCAAAAATAAATCTTATACCCTTATTTATGGTTTATTAAACATACAAATTAAAATTCAATCCATTAAAATCCACAAGAATTTAAAGTAAGGTATACAAACTATGGCTGGCAATGCAGTGATATTGGCATTATTAAATATAGTTTAAAAAATTCCCCAAAACAAAAATGATTTAATTTTTTGATACAATTTTCTTAAGCTCCCATCTCCATATCCATTATCCACGCATTGCAACGAACCCATAAAGTCAACTGGAAGCTGGCAATCCCCTCATGAAACAAAATGGGAAACTTGTTTAACCGTATCATGGCCAGCAAATAATGGCCACAAACATGGCACACCAGGCAGCCTGGCAACAAGATGGCAAACCTGGAAAACCTGGCAACATGTGGCAATGCGGAAGAGGACAAGATACAAAAGCGATCCGGCTAATTGTGCCACGCCTTCCGTTCGGAACCAATTCGGAAGACGGAACCCAAGCGGATCGAAATGAATGCAACCAAAATCTGCGTTGTTTAAGGCTAAACTTGAACTTGAATTGGTGGCCAAAAGCGATGCAAACAAAAGACATGCAGCAATGCAGCAGTGGTGGAGGCTTCCAGAGAAGTCCAAGTCGCGTGTCTCGTGTGTTAGTGGAGAGGCTTGTCATGACAGCAACTGCGACTGCAATTTTCGTTGCGGAAAATTAATGCTGTTTGGCCGAAAGGCTAGGCAAAAGCAGAAAAGCTGAAAAGCCGAAAAGCAGCAAAAGCAGAGAAGCTGTAAAGCTGAAATGCCGTAGAGCAATATAAAAGCCAAGTACGCAACGTCTAGCGTGTTAATCAAAGCGCGTCGCTTGCCAGGAAAAGTGCAAGTGGTTTTTCAAAAACAAACAACAAAAAAAGTGCAATCAACAACCGAATAAAATTAAGATAAAAAACAAGGTGAATCAAGTGGCTATATATCTCTTTTTTTTTAAGTGCGTGCAGCTTAAATTTATCTGAGGATAAGCCAAGGATTTAAGGATTATGGATTATGGCAGTCTGAAAAATAAATAAAACACAGATCAACTATCAAAAAGAAAGCCTAAATATTACATATATACGGTTTGGTTTTCAATTATTTTCCTGCTAATTTAAAATATTTAAATAATAAAAAGAAAAAATTCAAAGAGCTTTCTAAAATATTTAAAAAAAATTTCAAGGCTGCTAAAAATATTTGAATTATTCATCTTTAAGAAGCTTTTAAAGCTTTTAAATATAATTTAAAAAAAAAGCGTCTGAAATATTGTTTAAACAATATTTTTAAAAAATTATAAAATATTTTTCCATTTAAAAAACTCATTCTTCCCTTTTAGATGCTGTGCCTGCCCCACTTACACTGCCATCACCTGCTCCTGTGGCAACTCCTGCTGCTCTTGGTCATGCCCCTCATACTAGCCAGCCCCGTTTCCAGTCCGGAGATATCCAGCAAGGGGGCCAAGTCACCGAATAGTGTGCAACAGCAGCAGGTGCAGCAGCAGCAACAGGTGCAACAGCAGCAGCAGCAGCAGCAGCAACAACAACTGCAACAGCAGCAGCAACAGGAGGCGCATTTGAACTCGCTGAGTGCCTATGCCAGTGGCTATGACATGACCGCCCAGAATCAACTCCAGGATGCTGGTGCTGGTTCCTTCAAGCCCTCGTACAAGATGCCCGAAATGGAGACCAACTTTACGCCCATGCAAACGGCTGGGACACCCAGCGTGGCCAGTCTGCCCTCCACGCCGATGCTGATGCAGTATCTCCCCGCCCAGACGCTCCAAGATGGCAGCGGCAATGCCGTTCAGTATCTGCAGCTGATACCCACTAGGCCCATTATAGTGCCCATATCGCCATATCTTTCGGCCGCGGCTGCAACAGCCACTGGATCGGGTGTGGGAAATCCAAATCTTGCCACCGGCGGACAGCCAGACTTTGGCGGACGGACAGCAGCCGTTTTGAGTGCCTTGCCGCCAAATTATGGCGCCATTCAGGGTTATGCCACTGCCCTGAATCCTGCCTTAAGTCCCGCCTTTCGAAGCAACTATCGGATCAATCGGGAGGCCAAGGATAAGCATTTCCCGCCGGCATTTTCCCTAAATCTAAATGAGTATCTGCCGGGCAGCTCAATGGGTTTGGGCCACGACAGCATGGCCAATGGACCGCACTTGTATTTAAGAGCCAGGTCCTAGAAAGCCAAATTTAAATGTTTGTTAAAGTTTTTTTTTTTTTGTTATTTGTAATAAAATGTAAATTGTTGATAAATGTTTTTTTTGTTTTAATTTCCAATCGAAAAAAAATTAGAAATTAATAATATTCCCAATTTAGTTGAACAATTTTCTAATTTCCCAATATTATTTTATTATTTTGGGGCCAGAGAATATTATGAGACAACCATTGCATAAATGTATGTAGTTAATGTATAAATAAATAAATATTTATAAAAATAAAGTAAATAAGGGGTAGGGCGGGGCGTGTATTATTTAAAATTAATTATTTAAGGGTTTTGTGTTGACATTTTCGGTAAAAATTTTCAGGCGAGTAATTAAGTTAAACACCGATTAGCATTTCCAGTCCAGAAATGCAAATTATGTTGCAAGATCTCATTCCTTCCTTTGGCTTAGTTTCATTTGTTTACATTTTAATTTTTAAGGTCAAGAACACACAAAATCTAATGGCAAAGTCAGGGGAAAATAAGAAAACAAAGGCGGGGGACAAGAAATAGCAATAAATTATCTTCACTCACCAGTTTTTAATGCTTCTTTATTATTGAAGTTCGCCATTATGCACCGAAAAAACCGATATAATCTTTTTTTATTGTTCCTATTCTTATCATTGCGCGACGCGTTTGCTCTTCCTTTGAATTTCACATATTTATACATTGAAAAAAAAAAATAATAAAAGATTAATTCTGGCCACATAAAATATTTATAACATTAACCACACACACAAAAAAAAAAAAATAAAATAAAATACACAAAATAATACTATATACTTTTTACATTTACATTACATTACATTTCCATACACTAAAAAAAAAAAAAAAAAAATTGGGCAAACAAAATATGTATTACAATTGAAAAAAAAACATAAATACATTTTTGTTTCTCACCCACATTTTACTTTTCACTTGCACTTTTCTCTGCTTTGATTTTATTATACACTGAAAAAAATAATTTGGGCAAACAAAATATGTATCACATTTTGAAAGAAAAAAAAAAATAAAAAAAATGAAACATATTTGTTTTTGACCCAAATTCACTTTTCCACTTGCACTTTTTTTTCTATTTTTCTTATTCACTTTTTTGCTTTTCTCATTACAACACTTCTTCACCGATTAAAGGAAGAGCACAAAACGAAATGAAAACTAGCGGCACTTCTAGAATGTTACATTTCACTCGCACAACAAAAAATGGTCTAATGTCTTCACACGAGTGTAAATTTTTCAGCTTCCAAGCTGTTTTTCTTTGTCTTTGATTTGATGAGCTGTTTTTTGCAATTTTCCAACTCAATTTCAAAATTTTCCAACTGTTCTGATGCGAAAGTTCTGTGCCGACGTGAAGCTTGCCATTTCTGCCTAGAAATAGAATGAGAATAACAGAATTAATTATGATATGTTAAGAAGAAGATTTTACAGTTAACCAGTGAAGTTATGTATATACATGTATATGTATATGTATATACATAAGCACTTGCTGTCGGGGTCAGTTATTAACATAATGGTCTTGGCAGCCCCTCCACCCTCTACTACTAATTCTTAAACAAAAACATAAACTCATTTGCTTTCGCTTAAATTTACATAACTCCCTCACTTAACTCCCCCGTGAAGAGTTGAGTCAGCGACGGCGGACTTCCACCTTTCGTTTTCATATGAGCGATATATGTATATACATATAGCATATATATACATAAATATGTCTTATGGGATGACCCAACCTGACCGAAAATAAAACCCAAATGGAACCTAGAGACGATGGTTACCGAATCTAGGCTGTTTAGTGGGTAAACAAACACACACCTCAGACACCAGGCCAAGCCCAACAAGGTCGTCTCCAACGCCGCACAGAATGCAGCAGCATTGTTATTATTATTATTTCTTCTTTTTTTTGTGTGTCTTATTTTTCTTCATTTTTTTTGTCTTGTTTCTCTTTCGTTTATTTGCGTGAAAGTGTCTGAAAAGTGACCGAAAAGCAAGCATTTTATGCCCCAACGGAACACATAGTCCATCTATCTGAGCAAGATCCATGTAACTCCAACCTTGGTTGCCCAGTTGCATCATCTTTTCCACGCCCTTTTGCCTTCGTCTCTAATTGTCACAATTTGACAAATTCATTAGGCATTAACTGGGCTTCAAAAAATCGGATTCGAAGCTTTCATTACCTTCATTCCAGCTGGAATGGGGCAAGTAAAAGGGGTGGGGAGAGCAGCCTCAAACATCTTTCACTTGCCGCAGTTAAGTGGAGCAAATGCCCAAAGGCCCTTTGATCTCAAGCGAAGCCTACAAAGCGAAGTTTTCTATGCTCTTTGAATTCTTTTAAATATATATTAGAAAGGATTTCCTTAACAAATTTTTCACATTTCTTTAAAATTGGCATTTAAAAATATATAAAAATTATAAGTAATATGATTTTAATACGATTTTAGCATTTTAGCAATTACTGAACGACCCCATTCCCAATATCAATTTATTAATTTGTATTTAAATTTTTTTAAAATTTTATAAATTTAATAATAAATAATTGTCCGAATAATTTTTATAAAAAAGCAACATTATTTAATTATTGTCTTTATAAATTTCTTTGTTATTAAATTTTCTGATCAGTCGCCCAGAAGTAAGCTACGATTTTTGCTATCTAGTCTTGCTCCTAGATTATTTAATTTTAAATATTATTAAAAATCTATATATGAGTTAAAATTTGATAAATTTCATGTATTATATAAGTTAAACTTAAAATTAATCCGCAATAATGTAATAGATGTAAGAATAAAAATATTGTAAATAAAATAAATATAGTTTGCTGCTTCAAATAATTTATCTATATAGATTACTTAAACTTCCTCTTAAGTAATAAATTAAATTAAATAAAAACCCATAGCAAAACCAATTATTTTGTGTGATAAACCCACTTTCGTGGAGGGTAACAATGAGCGCCATTCGTGGGGCATTCCACACATCGCATTGAGAGAGTGCCGCCTCGATTCACTTTCAATCACTCCCATCGCCAGCGCGTTCCACATGTCGTCGATGCACTGCGTTTGGACCAAATTTGGACCACGTTCGACCTGTGGCTACAGCGATGACGATGATGTATCCCACTGGCAATGATGTGTGGAGGACGCCCCACGGCGGTGAATCCCTTGTAATGGGATTTAGATGAAAATGGGGATGGTCAAAATGGATGGATTGGGCGCACTTGCTGCGGAAATGAGCGGTTATCGATGCTCGGATAGTCCAAGTCGAAGACCATTAGACGGAGTCTTACATATGTACAAGACCACTTGTTGGACGCTGTTATAACACTTTAAAGCGCGTAAATTAGCCTTCGTTGTTGCCGGTATAGCCGGGGCGGTGCTCTTTTGTTGTTGCCTGATTGAGTTTGAAATGATTTCAATTTGAGTTTGAGTTTGAGTTGGGCTTTGGCTATGACTTGGCTTTACTTTCCTTTTCAATTAATTTGCCAGCAGCTTTAAACGGAGCCAATCCAATCTGCGTCCGCTTTGGCTTTGTTGCGTCGATTCAATCCTTCCTTCGCTCATCTGCATCTCAGGTGGGCATTTCTTTGGCAACAAAAATGTAATGAAAATGAAACCAAATGAATGCCAGGCCATTCGAGTTCCAAGAGAACGCCGAGTCGCCCATGTAAGCTTCCAACTATAAAACGCCGTGTCAGTGGTTCGCGCCATTGCAGTCACCACAGCGCTCGTCGCCCGCTCGGTTCGTTCGGGGTTTTATATATTTTTCTTGTTAGTTTTTGAACTCACATTTGGTTTCAGTTTTTGGCTTCAATTTTCGGACTCGGTTTAGTGGCTATTTGTATTTTTTTTTTTTTTCTATTTTCAAGTGCCTAAATATCATTCAACTTTTAGTGTTTTTTCGGTGAATGTTGTCTTGTGCTGGTTTGCACTCGCAGGAGTGATCATCATCAGTTATTCGAGCAGGCTCATCATCATCATCGTCTCCATCACCGCCGCAGGTTTGCCACAATCATCGTCATCATCATCAATTTAAACGGAGGAGACCATAAACTGTAATCATGGTGCGTATTTATATGTATAACTGACCGGAAAGGAGTGGAATCTTAAGTGCAGATCAGAGATCAGTTATCTGGCCAAGAAGTTATAGAATTTTGCAAAATATATATGCAATTAAAGAGGATAAATGGAATATACAAAGATGGATAATAAACTATTTAATTAATATATACTATCAATTAAATACTATGGAAGATGAATTAAAATATAGATTTATATCTTTTAAATATTAGATTCAATAGAATATATAGTGAATTCAGATAGGTGAAATGTTAAAATGTTTAATTTATGATCTATCTATATTATTTTATCAAGACAAGAATATAAATAAAATCGGTTTAAAGATAAAAGATTTCTAGGGCATGGAAAAAAAAGATGAAAGAAGTATAAAGAAAGCAATTCAAAAATTCACTAATTTATAAGGAAATATACTTTATGTTATTCAAAAATAAATATAAAATAATAATAATAAAAAATAATAAGCAAGATACAAAATAAATACCAAAAAAGGTTTAATTGCTTATTATTGAATACATTTATTATCATTTAACTAACATTTTTAAAATAAATAAAACAAAAGTAAGCTAAATACTTACAAAATATGTAGCTTCAGTTAAAAAGATAAACCTTGGGATTACCTTGAACATTAAAAATGTCAAAAAATATATATATAATCTATTTATATATTAAAGCAAATAACTAATAGTTTGATCATTACATAAAACACAAGAGTTAAGCACACGTGGAGAATTGGCAATACACCAGAGAATATGCGATTGAGTTGTCCAAAAAAGAAAACAAGAAAAAAAAAAAAGAAAAACAAAGTATCTCTAATGAGACAATTTCATGGTCCACCGATTGATTGATGATGCGATATGTCACCGCGGCACTATCTATAGCCATTCAAGGGTATTATTATGCAGTACAAAAGGGGGAAAGTTGGGCGCGGAAGCCGGATAAATCGGATAGAAATGGGCGAGTCAGGCAAGTAGGGATTTACTTTCCTTTGAGGAATTTGAGCTGAAACGGATTTAAATTTTAAGATTTTTTATAAGGTCTCGAAAGAGAGAGGGGTAAATATAATGCTAAAATGTTTTAAATAACATTTTCCTTTCAAAAGACTCTTGCAAATATTTTCCATAAATCCTTTGTTTATAAAAATGTTTTTCTGATTGTAAATAATGTACAGTAAAACCATAAATGTTTCAGTTTAAAAAATGTTAATATTAAATTCTAATTTATAATTTATTTCTTACGAATTAATTTTCTTAAGTATACATTTTTATGCACTTAATAAATTATGTAATATTTTTGTAGTGCTTTTAAATACCCTTAACCCTTGCCTTAATTTCAAAGTGAGCTTATTAAATTTTAATATTAATATTTATGTGTATTTTATAGTTATTATTTTGTGCATATTGCCTGACATTGCCCTAGAACTTCGTTAAACTTGAGCCTCCTTCAGCAGTTTTATCTATTCAAAGTGTATGCCCCGTCCCTCTGGCAAGTTTGTGTCTTAAGTCTTTTGTTTCGTGCGTTTTTTGTTCATGTTTCCTTTTTGTTTTTTGTCCACATATTGGTATTGGTTTTTCATCTGTTTTTAACACTTTGTGTGGTCGCTGTTTGGTTTTCTTAGTTTTATTTTTTTTTTTGCTCGGAGGGTCTCTGCAAATTACGCGTGTTAACGATGCGCACTCCATTAGCGCCGTCTGGCCATCAATCAAGCTGCATTTGCATCCAAGCGTCTTATGTCATTTGACCTGGTTGGGATCATTAGCCGAAACAGCCGAAAAATTATTTCTTCAATGGACGCACCGAAATCTGGGGCACGCATGTGACTCTGGCGGCAAGCAACTAGTTTTGCAGTTATTTCTGCAATGTTGCAACATGGCTTGGAATGCTTCTGCTTCTGCTGGTCCTCTCTCATCAGCCTCTTCGCCGACGCCGTCGCGTGACAAATGGTCGTAAGCTCGTAAGCCTCTTTTGGTTTTCTCAAATTTTTAGAAAGGCTTATCAGTTGGTGGGCGGCCTTCGCCGGCAGGTGGATTTATGCTGTACTTCTTCTTCTCGTTTTACAGGTAAACCTGAACTAACTTTTTAATCTAAAACATGGGCTTGGCCTGCACAGATTTCACACTGAATTTATCTGGGATAATCCATTGATCTTTCCACCTGACCAGAAAACCACAAAAAATTGTATAAAACACAAAACGGGGAAGCACCTTGCCCCGCCTTTTTGCCATTTCTTGGTTTTGGTTTTTTGAGCCAAATTAAAACTGGTCAAAACTCAATTAAACGCATCAATAGGCGCTCAAGGGGGCGTGGCAGCGAAAGGCGCCAAAAAGTCAAGCCTTTCACCAAAAAAAATAAAAAATAAAGAAAAAAAAATACTAACCAAGTTTACTGCACAACAAAATAAAAACAAAGAAACCGAAAAACTCGCGACTAATTCAAAGCGCCACAGCTTGTAATACACTTGCAGAAAAAAAAGAGAGGTGTCAAGGTCGGATTGCCTGAAAATTATGATAGTTTCATTGTAGTTTCTTTGTAATTTTTACAATAATCAAAAACTTACACAAAAGCCTTTGTCTATCGGAGGTTTAGAGCTCTCTTTTCACCTCCTTACTTTTTTCAATGCAAATTTTTGCGTAACAAAAATTCAATTTTATTATCAATAACTTTGACCTATAGAATTCCTTAAGCTTGAATTTATTATTTTTAGTGGTTTTAATGCTGTTTGACTTAAGCTTTAGCTTGCTTCGAGAAATTTGTAGTAAAGGAGGCAACATATTTATATTTTTTAAGCAGAGTTTAATAGGTTTTTACTAATGTTTTTTAAAAATTTCTAAAAGTTTTTATTGTAAATATATAAACCCCTCCCCTTCTCCCCTCAGTTCCAGCATCACCTTGTGCTCCCCCTCTTAGCCATTGCCTTATCCACCGCCCAGGCAGTGCTCTCTCCACCTGGCTATAACGACGATGACACCTCACCGCTGCCCCTGCGCCTGGAGGACTTGGAGCGCGAACAGGAGCAGCATCAGCACTTGGATCTCAATCGGCCGCCTCTGTTGCCCAATCACTACGAATGGCGACCCGATGTGGCGGCCAGTCTGCCGCCCAGCTACCTGCAGGATGCTGCCCACCGCGAGCGGGAAAGGGAAAGGGATTTGGAGCGTCTACAGCAGCTGGAGGAGCTGCGTCAGTTGCAGCGACAGCATCAGCAGCTAAGCGCCGGCTATGCATTTCCCTCGCACCTGCCAGGTGTGCTCTATGTGTGAGTATTTATTTTTGTTATAAAAAAAATTAATTTGGGGACTGGAAAAGCTATAGGCCAAGGAAGAAAAACCGGCTTACTTACAGCTTGTGAGCTTTGGCTTAAAAGCAAGCTTTAGTTGGTAGCAAAACTTGGCAGTGAATGTCTTGTTTTGTAAGCTATTTAAAGCTTCAAGCCTTATGGCCTAAAGCTTACCATGTTAAAGTTTTGATAGGGAAATAGAAACGAAAGACTTAAGACACAAACTGGGCTAGTAAATACAAAAATTTGAGACATGAAGTGTGAAGTTGTTGGTACTAAATAAACTTATTTGATTCCTTAACTTAAGCCTAAATTTATTAATTAAATAATAATTTACAAATTTCTTAAAATTTGAAATAATATTATGGCAATTTATTACCCAGAAACTTTTAAAACTAAAAGTGAAACAGAAAAATCCTCAAAAACTAAATTTTTAACGAAATTTAAGCAAAACAAAAAACCAAACAAGTTAAGCTATTTAAATTTAAATAACTAAAAAGCTATAATCAAGACCCCCCTAAGGTTCAGATAGTCGGCTAGGCTACAGTATAACCTCCCAGGGGCAACTGTTTGAGGACTCTTTAAGGGTCTGTTGTTGATTGATTGATGCGCAAATTGAGGCAAACGAATTGGAAATTGGGAATAGAAATGAAAATAGGCAGCGATTTGTGATCTAAATGGTGGTTCGGGCAATTTCCTTAACTTAAATCAGTAAGTTAGCAGCCTTAATTGGAGACTCTTTCACCGAAAAGCGTTGAAATGTCAGGCATTTTCACTTACAATTGGCTTCCGACAAATGGAGCCTTACAATTGCTTTGTAATTATGGGAATTTCACTAATCAGCTTCTTATTTTCTCACCTCGTTTTTTTTTTTCATTTTCTTTTTTATGGTAATTTTCTCAGAGGACCCACGGCAGCCACGCCCACTCCCACGACGACAACTACCGCTTCTGCTGCAGCCACAAGATTCCTAAAGCCCATAGTGCCCTATGACCTGGAATTGGGTCTTAATGGTGTCCAGTATGTGGCCAGCAATGCTTTGCCCCTACCCGTGCCAAGACCTCTTCCAGCACCCAATGGAAGACCTGGTTTTGTTTATGGATTTACACAGGGACCAGGACAGGCACCAGGACAGGCGCCAGGACAATCACCGATACAAGCTAGACCCCCAAAGCTAGTGGCTCCCTTTCCTCCACCTCAGTCCAAGCAATTTGCCTTTGCACCGAGACATTATGCCAATGGGCCCAGGATTCCTCTACCCTATCCACCCAGTTTTGTAAGCATCACCACCAGGCCACCACCAGGGTATAGATCAAAACCCTTTCGGCCATCCCAGCCAGACCCTACGCCGGATCTGTTTGCGGGACGCAATTCCAAATCGCTGCTGGACTCGTACATACCCAGCTGGGAGGTGTTGCGCCTAATCAGAGAGCAAGGCTCCCGGAGAGGAGAGTTCAATCCTGTACAGCGTCAAACCCTAGCCTATGCGGCGCCACAGCATCTCAGGCTGTACAAAAGGGATTCCCCGCGAATTGTAAAGAAATCGCTGCCAGGAGAACCAGGAAAGTCCAAGGAGTAGAAGGATTTTAGGCGTTATAGTTTAAAGATTTTATAATTATTATTTTTTTTTTTTTGTTAATAATTAAATATATGAAAATACGAATATTTATTGCAGCGAGAAATGAAAGGTGTTTTTATGGGGAAAAAAAAATCTTAAATTTGTAAGAAAAATATCGCATAAAGTTTGTTTTTTTTGTTGGTTTTAAGTTATATCCAAACTAAACCCCAAGCCACCTGTTTTCCAAGGAGAGAAATATCCCGAGAGCTAGGGGATCAATGTTCACATAACACGGCCAGATACCCGTCTCCGAAAAATCCCCGTTTAAAGCCAGGCCAAAAGCGAAGCCAATCGAATCAAATGTGCAATATGTGACTTCTTTCAATGATCGGCCGCCGCCTGGCACATCTCTCTCAGCCGGGACTCTACCGGCTGGCTACCCTCCATCTTTGATCACGTAATAGCGGCCATAAAGCCAAACAATTAAGGTGCGACGCCACACGGAGTGGCCACAAAATGATGGGGTTATGATTTGTGTGGCAGTGTGCCGTCGCACCAAACCAGACTTTACAGATTTATGCAAGTAGGAAGCGAAGATGCTGCCACGATGCTGCCTGCCATGCAGCAGAGATGCTCCGAGAGATGCTGTTGCAGTTGCAGCTGATATTTGTTGTGTTTGCCATTTCGGCCATCTCATGGCTGTTAATGAAGCTGCCACTGGCGGTGGCAGCAATAAATGCCAAGATTCGTCCGCAGGCGAAGGCGAAGGGGGGGCAGGCCAAATTGCCGCATTGTTTGTCATCCATTAAATATGCAGACAAGGCAGGCAAGTGGAGATGGAAGTGGAGATGAAGATGGGAATGGAGATAAAGACTTGGACGGAGATGGCGACAGGAGATGCCGTTGATGGAAATGATGTTGATGTTGATGATGACGAGCTCTACTCTGCCCTGCGCTGCCCTGGCTTAAAGGGTGCGAGTGTCAGTCCTATTTCCTGGCTGCAGGTTTTGGTTCCGGAGATGATACACAAAACAAAAATGTTTCGAACACAAATCTATATATTTAAACCAGAAACGAATTTGAATTTTATAATTTTGTGGAATTGTGGAATGACTGAAACATTATTCAGTGTTTAAAATATTCAGCCAGCCTATAAATCATTTTCCCCCTGTGCCAATATCAGCCATCTGATGCACACAAGGATAATGAAAAGAATCAGTTTCCAAAGGATTTGCTCCTTGAATAGCATAGTATCGCCATTTATCCCAGCTATACGTGGATCTTGAAAGATATACGAAGATATTATCAAAAAGCAAATGGGAAGCAACCAAAACCGAATGAAATATCGAAACCGAGTAGAACTCCAAATCCTTGATAGCCAGGTGGCACGGTGCGGAAATTTGTTGTTTTCACCAAAAAGTGGTATAACGTTATCCCTATCGATAGGAGTTCTACACACAGGACAGCGCTTGTTAAAGGGTCGCATCATGAACCACTGGTGGAGACATGGCCAGCAGAAAACGTGACCGCATATGCTCAACACCGCATCCTCTGCCCTCTCCAAGCAAATGTTGCACTCGAAGATGTTCATTGCGGATGGTTAAAGCTGCAGTACTGGGAGGTGATGTGGAAAGATTATGTGGGAAGTTTTGATATTTTTCCTATACTGAATGCTTACCTAAAACTGTTGCTTTTTTGTCGTTTTTATATTCAAACTGGGAAACAAAATAGATGTGAATCTTTCACAAGTTCGAATGTTTATAGACTTTTGGGCCAGTGGCAAACTGACAGCTTTATTGGACTTTTAGAACCACTTTCATGGCACACTTCGATGCAATTTGTGTAAAAAAAATTCTTTGGCAGAAACGGAAGGAGAAATTAACTAACTTGGAGAGACATTGTTTTGTTTTGTATTTTGATAGACGGAAATATATTAGTTTAAAAATTAAATGGGGAAGTTTGTAATATATAATATAGCATCCGATTTTGTATTATATAAATATTATTCCCATTGACAATAACTTGCAAAATTAAGTCTTAGGATTAAAATTTAATTTTTACAATTATTTCAGATATTTTTTTAGGGGAAAATTTATAAGGAGCGAAATATTTAAAAATGTCTCTCTTATCTATGAATTTCCTCCCTAAAAATATATCTTAAATATTTCCAGCAAATTGATTTTAATCTCGAGACTTGAATTCTGTCTGTGCCCGAATCACTGACCTTCTGCCGGGGTCAAGTCCCGCTCTAGTTTGTGTCTGGAAACACCCATAAGTCGTAGGCTTGCTCGTAAATCTACCTTCGAATTCGGAATTCAGAAAGGGCCCATCGTTGCCGCTGCCCTTTTGTGCCTGCCCACGGTCAGCCCTCTCGACCTCTTCATCTTCTCTTCTGTTCAATCCGGCACAATAATACACACTCGTAAATAATAATAAATAAATAAATAAGCGACGAATAAAGCCGCTGACTAAGTGACATTGTTGCATCGCGCGGACAATGAGCCATGGCTAGTTGAAATCGCGCTAAGGTTGAGGCTAAAGCTGACTCTGACTCTGACTCTGAAGTTAAAGCCAAAGGCCTCTCTGGGTTTGGGGGGGATTGTGCAATGTTTGCTTAGCCACGCAGAAGATTTGTCTCGGTCTTTGTTGTTATTATTTCTTGGTTGTAGTATTTTTAGGGGAGTTTTAACGTTGCAGTTATTGTAGTTTTCGTTGTTTATTTTTTGTTGTTGTTGAATTGTAGTAGCATTTGTGTTTTATTCTTTGTTGTTGTATTTTTTGTATTATTTTTTTTGCAGGGTAATCGATGGAATCTACTGCGAGCTGGCCAACATTTCAATTGCTTTTATTTTCGATTATCGATGGAACTGGAGATGAGCTGATGGAGGTGAAGTTACCCTGGGATTATGTCTAATAAAACTTCAGGGATATAATAATTTTGGAAATGAAATAATGTACGAACTCCTTTTTATTTGTCGTAAATGCAATTTTCTTGGAAATCTAGTTTCCTTTTAAAGATTTTAAAAATTCACTTTTGCTGTAGAAAAGAAAAATACATCAAAAGGTTAGCTGTTTCCTTTCCAACTTTCCAAAATGTCTGAAGCCTGCTTAGCGCCACCATTAACAAAAATGGCCACGTCCTGGCCTCCTTCATATCCCTGCTGGACGCTCATTTGCAAAACCACAGCCTGTACTTGGCCAAGCCGAAAGAAATATCTTTTGCCTTTGACCTGCTTTGATCTACTCCTGTTTCATGACTTGTTAAAAGCAGGCAATGTCGGTGAATTTTTTTTTTTCTGTTATTTCTCATCCTCATAATATGTATATTCTTTATATACATATTTTTTGTATATATTTTTAAAAATATGGTTCAAGTTTTATTGATAACCACTTTTCATGTGAGTTTCCTAGAGAGATTGTGAACGACCCTGGGGGCCGGCGAATAATCAAGACGGACACTTTCGTGCGAAGGGATTACCAATGACGGTTTGTTGGTTTTGTTTTTTATACGTATATTTCTTTATTTAATTTCGTTTTCTGTTCAGTTATCTGCGGCTTTTTATCGTTATCTCAACGCCTTTTTGGGACAAAGCTCAAGGCATTACAACACCAAAACCATCATGAAACAGCGAAGAAACCAACGAAGTAACAAAGCAACCAAAACACCCAAAAACCCACTCTTGTTATGCCATTTCACTTCTTTTTTTTCCTTTTTTTTTGGCCAACTCCAAAGCCCCAAAATCCTAAACCCAATCCCAACGAAAATCCAAAAAGCCAAGCCCAGGCGAAGACAAGTTAATGCGCCAATTAAATTGCCACTACTCGGAGCAAACTCTTCTTTTACCTCTTTTTCCTCTCAATGCAATTGTTTTTATGTAAATTTGTTACACACACCAACAATCATAAAATACAAAATATATATGAATACATATATATACAAAAATACATAACGTATTCACTCAAAATGAAAGGCGGCCCCCGGAATCGGACAGACCTAAAGTTGCGCCAATTTTTTTTTTGTGTTTTATGACTTTGAACTTGAACTGAAAAAGCAGAGACAAAGAAATTCGAAAGGTCTTGGATTTGGATTGTAATTTAAGACGTCATCTTAAATCAAAAACAATAACAATAATAAAAACAACAACAATAATAAATAAATAAATAATAGAAGAAAACTGCGGTAAACGGAAAACTGTATCCATTTTGATAAATAAATAAAATTAATATTTATATATCATCATATATATGTACATATATATTGCTTTAAGCCCTTTGTGAAAGGCAGCTCTCCCATGGCGAGGCAAGGTCATTGGGTGAACGATTCTCAGGCTTGAAAATTATCAGGCAGAGGCAATGATTTGAGTTAAAATAAATAAAGAAATGGGAGAATAATTTAAAAATCTGATCCAGAAACGGGTTTTTCCTTAAAACCACATATGGAAAAATTACAAGTAAAATTAAATACAAAACAAGTGTAGCGGCTTGTTTGTACACTGAGCTATGGCTCAGAATCAATTTGAAAATTTAAATAAATAATTTTAAATAGTTTATAATAATATAAATAACATAATATATAATTATATAACCCCACAAATGTATAACTTTATATATAATATCATTTAGAATTATATTCTCAAACATTAAACTTAACTCCAAAATAATACAAATTTAATAATAAAACTTAAAAAAAAACAACTTTATGAAAAAACCTCCTTAATTTCCAACTTTGTCAAGCGTTAAATTTATTATGTAAATGAAGACACTTAAGCTGGCAACTAAATTGTTTATATTTATGCAATATATGTATGATTTATGTTTATATTTCGCACTCAAATTGCATGCATAATGTACTCTGGTTATTTACATTAAAACTTAAATCAGATAATGAAAAACGCACATATAACATTTGCTGAAAATCGTGTAAAACATAAACAATTTAAATACAATAGAGCAAAGCTTATTGGTAAGAGATAAAACCAGCGAAAGCAATTGAGAAAGAGGGAGGGAAGGGGCAGGGAGGGGTGGTGGGAGATGTGTAATTTTTGGTCATAAGAAGTCAGGTAACATTTCTCCTGTGCTCCCATTTTCACCCTCCAGTTCCGCCGCCGCCAGTCTCATCAGCATCTCTGTGAGATCCGTATCTCTGCTTGTGTCTAAGACACTTTTGTTTACAGTTGGGGCAATCCCAGGCAACCTACACCTTCAGCAACACACACAGATGTGTACCCCCCCGAGACCATGGTAACGTGCGGTGTCATTGGCGCTGAACTATCCGCTTCTTTTCCCTCATCCCCGATGCCCGATGGCCCCACCGAGCCACTAGCCACGATCCACCTTCGACTTTGGCGTTCAAAACTAAACTTTAGCCCCACTGAGAGAAATAAATGAAAGTGAGTGAATAATAATAATTAAAAATACAAAAAAGTATTTAAAAATATATAGAAATATAGGAAAATGTATAAAAATATACACAACAATTATAGAAATATTAAAAAAAAAAATTAATATAAAAGTGTATAAAAACGTACAAAGCATTTAAAATATTATTATAAATATATATTAATTTTTAATTATACTAAAATATAGATAAATATATTAAAAATAAATATAAATAATTGTTTTGGGATTTAGAATTAATTTTGTTGTTATTAATTGTTGACCTTTTTGTTAGCTGAATTCTAACTTTAAGTAATACCTAAAAATCTTCTTAATTCATTAAAATTTTATATTTTTATTTTTATGATTCTTTTAAGGATGTAGTATTAAAAATATTATAGAATTTTCTAAACTATTTTGCTTATTGCTTTATTTTTCTGCCTGCATAATTCCCACTGCGATCCGAATCCGAGTGCGAATCCAGCTCTTGATGCAACCCGAAGACGAAGTGGTTGGCTGCCGTTGTGGCTGCTGCTGTTGTGGCTGCCCATATAAAAACCGCGATCATTGGCAGCGCCATCCGCAGTAAGAGGCGCGACTTTTGAACGCTGGCATCGCTCCCGAACTCACGACGCACCCCCAACGAAAACTTCCTCCCAAAAAAATAAAAATATATATATATATAAAAAATATATAAATAAAAATCCCCCCCAAAAGCGGTTTTAAAAAAATTCCTATACTTTTTTTGTTGTGCCAAGAAAACAAAAAGCAGACTTAAACGGAACTGAAGTGCAAGCCAAGTAGCAATAAATAATAATTAATTAAGATACATAACAAACTGTGTGAGAACCTGCGGCGACGACCATGAGAGTGGCTTTGATACTGGTAAGCAAAGGTAGATGTAAGCTGGAGGCTGTAAGCCGTAAGCTGGGAGATTGCACAATAATCTGGGACCCGGAAATCACTCAGAGATCAGGCATCAGACGCACCCCCATCGAATTGTGCAATTTTTGTAGTGCAAAAAATAAAAAAGCTGAAAAAAAAGGAAACAAGTTGCAAGGCGGCTGACAAATTGATTTGCATTCAGGTGGCGCAGTTGCAAAGCCGGCTTGGTTACCTGGGAAAGTGGCTGCCATGGCTGCAGTTCACTCAACCCTGGATGCAATGAACTCCCCTCAATTGGTTGAATCTAACAAGATACAAGATACAATCTTGACCTATTCGCTACGCTGCCTTAGCTTTGACACTGCCCTTGTCCCTTGTCCATGCATCCATCGTGTCCATCAATCATTTAGCTGAGGGAGCCGCTGGGTCAGTCAGTCGCTTATCGCCCGCTAATTGGACGAGCTTGAGTACCCCTCTTTGCGGTCAAGTCCCTCCGCGGCGAGTGAGTGGCCACCAGGCAATACGTTTTACGCAAATTGCCTACACTGAGAGTGTTAAGGGGGCGGAAAATTGACTTTTAAAAGTGGCAACTTTTATGGTAGCATTTGAGGAGAGCAATATAAATCATTAGACTAAGGAAATTGTTTTAAAATTTAGCCAAAAGGCATGCTAATGAGTTAATTGTTTTGTCCCGCAAAAGCCTTCTGTGTTTTAGGTTTCTCTTTTCCAACTTAATTTGTTTATTTTGTTGGTTAACTATTTCATAGATATTTTATTTAAATGTATTGAGAAAAATCTTGAAAAATACAGGAAGGACCTTTAAGCCTTAGATCAAGGAAAATTAATTATAAATGATTTGAATAAGCCAATACATTCTCTTTAACGTTATTAATTTTCAAAAAAAAAGAACAATATTAAAAATGCCTTTTATTATTTAAAGTAATAATAAAAGTCTTCATTCCTAATGATATTAAAATGAATAAATAACAAAAATAAATACAAAAACGAAAATGTATCAACACAAAATAAAAAGAAATGCTAAAATATTTGTATATATTTTAATAAAAAAAAATATTTAAAAAAAAATGATTCCGTAAATACTTTAAAATTTATAATTAAAGAAATTGTCGAGAAATTTGTATGATAAAATTAAAATAAATTTGATGAGTAAATAAATAATTTTATGAGTATAAAATAAATATATAACAATCAAAATTATATATAATAATAATAAATATTATAATTTGATAATTATAAATATATAAAATGAGACAAGTCTTCTTTAAAAATTCCCTTAAATATCTATGGTGTTTGCCACCTTTGCTAATATTTTAGTTAATTTTGTTCATGCCTCAAATATTTGTAAAATAAAGAATAATAATTTTTACAAAATCTCATAGGAAAAAAGAAAATTTTTCAGAAAACTTTCCCTAAATTCTAAACTTAATAAGTATTTATTTATTTATTTATTTGAATTTACTTATATTTATTGGAATTCTTACGGTTTTCTAAAAATATATGAAAATGTTTCTTAATTGTTTTTATGGCAGTGCTGGAAAAACTCGAGCGGGGGGCTAGAAGAACTCGTTTTTGTGGTCGCCGCTCATGTGGTTACATAAAGTTATTACACTCGCCAAATGCAGGAGGAGAAAGAGGGAGGGGTTAACTGGCAGGCAGGATAATCTGCAGTTGTCTAATTTACATTTTATTGTTGTGCTTGGCTTTGATGTTGCTGCTGCTGCTGCGGCTGCTGCTGCTTCAGATGATGCAACATTCAAAGTAAAACGAGGGAAACAATAACCAAAAAAAAAAAAGAAAACAAAAGACAGAAAACAAAACAAAACGCAATGCAAACCGAGTCCGACTAATTTGCACGCGTTGCGTGACGATCGTTAGCCGTGATTTCCCTCCGGTTTTCCCCTTTCCAGATTTTTCCGAGAAAGTATCACCCACCAAAAAAAAAAAAAATACAAATTGTATACAGCAAATTCTTTCGCAAAAAAAATAAATACAAACAAAAGAGAAAGGCGAACCCGTTGCAATTAAATTAAAGTTATTACAGAAAATAGTTTGAGCCTCGAAGATAAATCAATGCGAAAAAGACAGATCCAACGACTTACTGGACGAGAGGCTTATATAAAGTCAAAGCGGCTCGGCAACTCTTCTGAGCTCCCACAGCAAATGTTAAGATTTGACAAAACTAACAACAACAACAGCAACAAAAAAGCACTAAAAAATTCACCGAAATGTAAGCCTTTGTTGGTTGATGTTGTTGCCGAAAAAAAAGTCTTCCTGCTTAACGGCCAAATAACAAACTGCATAACATAAGCAACCCAGGCAGGCGACTATTAAAATGACTTCAACTCGACTTGACACACTGTCCCAGTTTCGGTTAACACACACTCGGCGGGATAATTGAGTGACAAAATGCAATTAAAAGCAACTATCCAGCCAGATAGGCGAATTTATTGCTGGCCAACTGAAAAACATGGCAAAAAAAAAAAAGCTGGGAGAGGCGTGGAATGCTTTCGATTGCATCAATTAATGCAAATTACTTTTGCAATAATTAAAGTGCTCTCGCAATCTTTCCAAAGCAGATGATTTTTGATAAAATAAATTAAGTAAACTTTAATTAAAAATATTTGTTAATTGGTAAACAATTTTAGTTTTTAGATTTTAATGGTAAATGTTGATGATAAATGCCTAGAGTTTATTTTGTTCAATTACCAATCTGACATTTTAAGGCTTAAATGGGCAATAAAGAAAATTGACTGATTTATTTAATTTAATATTGACTTTATGACTACCTATAATAAATAATATCTTTATTTGTTATTTATTAATTTATTTTTGTAATTTTACTATCCTTCTTCAGTTATTTCTTTCTTTATTTATTTATTATATTATATATTTATTTATTTTATTATTTGTTTATTTATTGGATTATACTCTATACAACATAAAAGATCTGACTAATTTTTTTTCATATTTGTGTATATATTTCTTAAATTGTATTTTATTCAATTAACAAAATAACCGAAATGTAACCTGCATCATTATTACCCAGTTAATTGTGACCGATTTGACGCATTATTAGCTTATCTGTCACCATCGAAAGACCCAAGACACGAACTCCAAATACGAGCGGTGCAAACGAAAGACTTAAGACACGAACGCGACCACAGCAAGATTCAATTACATCACAAAAAGAAGAAGCAGAAGAAACATAAACAGATGGCTAGCAGTTTTTTTTTTTTGGCTTGATGAAATGTCAAATGTGAAACCTCTTCGTCGTGTGTTCGAATATCGATTGGTTTACGATCGATATTGAGAGCGAAATTGAGACCAAGTGATGATGGCCCACAACACAGCCTTTGTGTGTGCAGTTTGTCATTTGTTATTTCTATTTTTTTTTTGTATTTTTGTTTTGTCTTCGCCTCTCACCTTGAACAAAAGGCCTGAACAAAGATCGGGCCAAAACAAAAGCTATCGATTTTGCACAATCCAAGTTATAATAGCAAAAGAAAAAATAAAAGAGATTTGGTAAATTGCGGCTATGAACTTGATAGTCCAACCATCGCAAAATTAAGTTCACAGAGTTCAGAACTTGTCGTTTTTATTATTAGCGATGTTTTTGTTGTATTTTTTTAATTTTTTTATTTTTTATTGCAGTTTTTATTGCAAAATTCCAATAATTAACGAACAATAAAAAACAAAACAATGTTGCCCAATTGTTCAGCTACATTTGCTTAGCAAGATTTCTTAAACAACATGTTTCTAGCAACATTTGCCTAGGAATATTTCTTGCTCAACATATTTCTAGAAACATTTACTAGCAGCACTTGCCTAGCTACATTGCTTAGCCAGATTTCTTGCTCAACATATTTCTAGCAACACTTTACCAGCAAGTTATTTTTCCGAACATGTTTCAAGGCAACTTTTGCTTAGCAACATCGTCATTTAAATTTAATTCTTTATCTAAAAAGCGTAAATTTGTTAATTTCCTGTTGTTGTAAAATAATAGAATAATAATTACAAAATTATCTATTTGCAGGGCACCTTGAGTGCTCTGCTATGCCTGGCCAGCGGCTTGAGCACATCGGAGACGAGCAGCGCCAAAGGAGGTGGCTTTCCCAAGAAGGTGACAACGCTGAAGAAGCGACCCACCAAGACGCCCCTCTCCACCAGCAGCCTCAGTAGCAGCAGTTCCCCCTCCAGCCGTGTGGCCACCACAAAGCCCAGCAAGCCCCGAGTAAAGATCGTCAAGTCAGCAGGCAACAGGAGCAGCAAAAAGTCTCCTCCCGCCGCTCCCGCTCCAGCCTTGACCGAATCATTTGGCAATCTGCCTGCCGATGATTTGGAGTTCATCAAGGAACTGGACAAGCAGTTCAAGCTCCATGGCGACAAGATCAAGATCAAGGTGGAGCGTGATAACTCCACCAGCAGCGGCGGTGGCAAGAACAGCAAACGGACCATCGAGGGGGACTTGGGGTGAGTGGGGAAAAGTGGGAGAAAAAATGGGAAAGAAATAACATTTTTGTGCTCTCCTTACAGTTATGGCTACTCCCATCCTGGCTATGACTATACACCGCCCAAGTTCATGTTTTATCCCTACTCCCAGCATGACATACCTTCGGGCTTTGCCCATCCCCAGCCGCTGCCCGAGGAGCAGGAGCCAGAGCCGGAGCACCAACAGGAGGAATTGGCACAGCAACCCCAGCAGCAGCATCAACAGCAACAGCCGCAGCACAATCATGAGCACGAGGTGACCAGCGTGACCATTGAGCCCTCGTACTCCTACGAGCTGAAGCCGCAGACTAGCTATGAGACGCACACAGCCCCAGAGCAGCCGCAAATAGATTTGCCGCAGGATGAGGCCGAGGGACAGGGACATGGACACCATCAGACGTCTGGTGGTGGCTATCAGGAACCGGTGATCGTCTTGAGGATACCAGGACCCGCCAAATACGCCGCCCATTTGCAGACTCTACTCCAGCAGTATCTGGAAATCCGGGCAGCTCAGTATCTGAGTCTGCTGCAGGAGGCAGAGCAGCAGCAACAGCAGCAGCAGCATGTGTCGGAACCCCAGCAATATGGACCGCCAGAGCCCGCCAGCTACCATCAGGATGTGAGCTATGCCCACCAGCTGGCGCCCACACCAGCTCCCGTGCAATATGCACCCATTGATGATGTTTACCAGACTTATAAGGGAAGACACCATCATCATCAGCAGCAGCAGCAGCTCCAGCTGCATCTCCACCAGCAGCAGCAGCAGCAGCAACACTATGAACCCCAGCAGCAGTACTATGCCCCCATGGATTACCAGCAACCCACCCAGTTCTACTATGCCCAGCCCCAGTCGCATCTGCAGCAGCAGCCGCAGCTGTACTTGATAGCCATGACGCAGCCAGAGCCGGAAGAGCAGCATCCGCATCAGCATCAACATCACCATCACCATCAACAGCCGCAGCAACAGCAGCCAATCTATGTCCCGGAAGCGGAGGCCCCTTCGGGTCCCGAGCAGGAACCCGAGCCGGAGCACAATCTACCCATCACGGAGAACAATCCCAGACCCACACACACCAAGGTCATTTTCAATCCCTATCCCTACCATCAACAGCAACAGCAGCAGCAGCAGCAGCCGCAGCTCCATCATCAGCACATCGTAGAGCAGGAACAGGAGCAGCATGAAGCTGGAGCGGAGCTGGAACCCCCACCGCCCCCAGAGGGAGAGCGTCCCTTTAACTATCATGCCCACTCCCACAGCCATGGTCTGAAGATGCGTCAGGGCAAGCGGGCCGCCAAGGCAGAGCCGGCACCAGCACCAGCACCAGCACCAGCGCCAGCGGCCGGTGAAGCAATGCATCCTGGGGACAAGAGGCTGCAGCAGATCAGGGAGTATGTGCGGGAGAAGCTGGGCGCCGAAATGGGTTCGGCTGTGGAGTACAAGACGACGCAGCTGCTAGAGGGCTGATACCCTAACGGAGATGGGGAAAGGTGACTGACTAGGGAGCCAAACTGACTGATGGCTTGGATACTTGGTATTTGGCATAAATATAGAGAGAGATTTGTGACTTTCTTGCCTATTACAAATTATATAAATTCGTAAGATTTTAAAGCAAAAAATATTTACAACAATTTCCCACACGCTTAAGAGCTTTTTTTTAGAAATCTATATTTTCTTAATATATTTTATAAAGGAAATTTCTACCATTTTTAATGACGAAAAAAAAAAAACAGATTTGACTAACTGAAACTTGATATTGGCTTGTAAAGCCTTCAAAAAAATTAATTTCATCATTTTGAGCATACAAATAATTTCTACAATTTTTAAAGAGCTAAAAAACTAAATTTGAATACCTAATGCTTTCCAGGAATTTTATAATAATTAATTTCATTATTAAAAAAGACCATTTATATGAAACTTTACAAAGCTAAACCATATTATTTGAATATATCAAGCTTGCTTATAATGTAAAATGCCTTAAAAATAATTAATTTCATTTATATGATCACTTCTTAAGTCGATTTTGAATCACTAAATTTTGTAGGAAGACTCTTATATTATTTTCTATATTTTATTATAGCATTTTCTAGGCAAGAAAATAAATATCGAGAAACCCAAGTAACAGTATTTGCTAAATAATTATTTAGAAACCTTCCAAGACGATAAAAAATTCACAAAATAAATTCAAAGATTCCCAGCATCTCATGATTAAATGAATCTCTATATATTAAAATAAAAAAAATCTACAAACAAAACAAGGAAAATCCATCCCTCAGCTCAGTGGCCTCCCAGTGAGTGGCCATTTCCGAACCTAATCTTATTGTTAACACAATTGTGGTTGCTTCTTGTGCCTGAAACCCGTCCATTAGTATTTATTCCCTGGCTGGAGGAGGCCTTTACGGTATGGTATTGCCTCTCCTCCGCCAGCTTTAACTCATTCCAAAAGCCTGTCCATGAGCCTTTCTAACGAGGCATACTTTTGGGGAAAATTCATCGGGGGAAAGCCCGGGAGTGTGCCACCATTTAGGCATTATTTTCGCATTTTTCTCGCTCGGACAGGGTTCATTCGCTTTTCATTATTTCGTACGACATTTAGACATGAGTTTTTTTTTTATTATTATTGTGTTTGTGTTATTTTGTATTATTGTTTAATCAAGACAATGTGCTGCTGATCCAATGTGTGCAATATTTAGTCCGTAATTAAAACTGTGCTTCTTGAACTTACTCATATTACATGTATTTTTATGCAATTAAATGAAATGAAACAACAACAACAAAAAGACACTAATATTAAAATGAAAATGTGCATTTCTTTATTGGGCAACACACGGAAGTCACGCACGAAACCCATAAAAAAAATAAATATAATAAAAATATCATTGATTCCCCCCAGCATACATACGTCAGGAGTTAATTGCCAAAAGATATGGCTGAAAATCGTAACAGAAATATTTTTCAGATTCAAAGGCTTAAATTGGAAATTGACACGCCACAACTGAAGGGGAAATCCCTGCTAACAGAGGAAAAACTATCTTTTATGCGATAAGTCATTGATTTCGGATTGCGATTTTAGACCTTTGTTAAGAGTAGGAAGAGGATTTAAGAGAAAGCCTGGAAACCTTTCAAGTAATATAAAAAACTCTAAAAAAAATCTATACTAAGGGAATATAAATTAATAACTTACTGGTGCAATTTATAACCATATTCTGTTTGATATATTAAAATAATATTAAATATTAGATTTTCCAAATGTTTTCATAATTTATTTTCTTGTAGAATTAAAAATAAATTAGATAACATTTTTCCGATATATTTTCGATGATATTTATATCATAAAAATCAATCAAATAATATAAATTCGATAATGTCGATATTTTCCATAATTTAAATTTATTTCAATTTTCGTTATATCTTCATTATTCTAAAAATATTTTCGATATGACATTGAGTGTAATATTTTGATTGATATATCAAGTGGAAAATGTTCCCTCGATATAATAAGACTAGGATTTCCTTAAGCCAGAAAATCGGACTCCCTAAAATTATTTCCACCTTGTAAGATTTTCCTTTATTGTCAGCAACCTTATACATATCTCAGTCTATATTCTACATCAGTCAGTTCCACTTCTTTATCAGCTCTGTGTCGAATTTTCAGTTTATTTTTTTTACAAATCATCCAATTTTATAAAACAGCCAAGCCAACATGCTGAAGAAGCCGGTGTGGCTTGTGTTCAAGATTTTAGAGTTTCTGTTGACATTGGCCTGCTGCTGGCTCTTGTGGCGCTGCTGCCCAAATCACAATTATTCGCAAATCCGGGTGCTGGGAGGATTCTATGGCTTCGCCAGCATTATGTCCCTAGGATTGTTAATTGTCACATTTTTTATGGAGACAACGATAATGAGATTCGAAGCAGAGCAGGCCTTCGTTTTGGGTATCCTACACCTGACCGCCATTTATATGCATCTCAGTACGGCCAACAAGGAGTTGTGCACAACGAGTGTCCTAGTGGCCTTGTGGGTCACTGCCCTATACTTTATACACTGCAACGTGGCTTTAGATCAAATTTTCTCGGATGAACGCTATCCCGGTGAACCCCTGATGATGCCACCGTTTTATTTCAGGCGTGTGGGCGGACCGCAAGTGTATATATGTGAGCCATTGCCATCGTTAAATGGACCCACAGGCTTGCCACCGATACATTATGAAGAAATTTAATGTCAAAAATGTTGTAAATTGATTTTGTTCAATATATTATTATATACGAGAGGGAATAAGAAGATGTAGCGCTCTCTGTTTTCAGTAAAATATAATGTACCCCGTTCCAGTGATCTAATGCAGTTTGAAACACTGCAATTTGCTTTCACATTGAGAGAGTCGGCTGTCTCTTCCTTGCCACATGCCACATTTACGTAAAATAAATGCCAGATACAGTCGCTGCCATAGTGAGATACTGGCATTACGGCGGCCAAACAATTAGCATATAATCAGTTTGCTGCAACAATAATGTCTGGTAAATGTTGTGCCAATTTCTATAATTTTGAAATGCGGCAGCGACTGTCCACTTTCCACAAACGAAGCTGAGACTTCCGCAACTGCGAATTCCCACTGGCTTTTTGATCCTCCAATCTATACAGAGATCTGTGTGCTTTCCCTGCCCAAATATCACTTGAAAGATACATATATTTGTATATGTAGGGAAAATATATATAAAAGATATATACAATCGAAAGTCTGGCAATTGCTTGTCATTGTTGTCACGGTTTTTGCATGGTATATATATATTTTTTTTTTTGTCGGAAACCCTGCCAAGTTTTTTTTCTATTGCATTTATTGGTGTGGCTTCTTCCCCGTCCGGAATCTCATCACTTCACTTGACTTCCGTTCCGTTTGAAGTCCCTGCCTTGTTATGATCTAAACGATGATCTTGCCCCCAACAATGGAACCATAAAACACTAAGAGAAGCCACAAATTAATAAGCCGGCCAGGGAAGGAGAGCAGTCTGGGCCACAGACTAGTCGTAACATTTTACACAGCTGCCACAAACAGTGGGGAAAAGTACGAAAAAGTAGAGAAAACTCTAGAAAATATATTTAAGATTAAGGGCTTAAAAAATTATAAGGCTTAAAACAGTTAAACAAGATTTATTATAACATATTTCTTACTATAAATTTATTTTAAGCGTACTCAACATAAATTCATCAATATTATTAATTATATACTTCTTCAATCAATTCTTCTTAAATTAAAAAAATAAAGCCTTAATTTGAATTAAGAATTTTGGCGAAATGTTTAGTTCCAAGTTAATCTATTAATCTTATTAATCTTCATTAAATTAATATTTGATGTTATAGGTGTTTTGAGGAATGTTTGCTGATTCTTAAGTTTAAAGCCTTTTCTTTTTAATTACTTGATTTGTGGGCTAAAATTACTCATTTAATTTGTGTTGTTAAAGTCTTAAAATGCATACTGAATTTTTTTTTTAAGCTCTAACCCAGGAATATAACCCAGATCCTAACCAAAAATAAGATCAGTAGTGACCCCACTGTTCCAACAGCTGCTCCCGGCAGCTACTACTCCATCTCCTCGAGCTGTTTGGGGCTCCTCTGGCTGGCAGCTGTATCAGTTAGAGTCTCGCAGTATTTTTTTTTTTTTTTTTTTTTGGCCACCTAACGGGCCATGGATTGCAATCGCTGTAACTGGCAGCCGCTACATGGCTATATCGCATTCGAAATGTTGGCAAGGTTGTTGATCTTCACACATGCTGAGGGGCCGAAACGCTTTGCCAGCTTTTTGCTGCTGCTGCAAAATTGTTTCGCTTTTATTATTACGGCCATTATCGTTAGCTTTGGCTGTTAAGTGTGGCAAATGTTTCGGTTTCAGTTTCAGTTTCAGTTTCATTTCTTCGCTTCTCTTGCTGAATATTAAAATATAAATCATACGCCCTGTGGGCCAACAAATCACGTATACGCCAAGTCCAACCAATCAACGGGAATACGCCCTAGCCATAAAACCAATAAATGGATTAATTCCCATAATCGGCTAACTAACCTAAGGGGTTCTGCGTATCAAAATTAAAATCAGAGAAACTCCGGTTAAAATCATCATAAATCTCTTTTTCTGGCTCTCGGCAAATTACATTATCTTACATTATTTTTATTTATTATTTTATTTTTATTTTCGCTGCAGTTGTTTTTGTTGTAGTTTTTCTAATTTTTTGGCCATGCTTGGCTCCTTGTTAATTACTATGCACTGAGTCAGTGACCATGAAGCCAACCGCCAACTGGGAGAGGAGAGCCAAAAACCACTGATTCCATCTTGAAGCTACTTTTGGTTTCCAATTACCTCTTTATTTATTATTTTTGTTATTGTAGGGGAAAATTTACAAAAAAAAAAAATCAAAAAATACCAAAAAAAAAAACCAAAGTCCGATTAATCGAGATTTAAATCAAATTTGCATAATTATTTTTAAATATCACAAATATTTATCAATTAAAGCTGCCTGCATCCTTGATTGCATTGACTTATAATAGGATTTTTTAAGGATTTATTATTGCTTTAGAAAAAGTTAAGTAAAAAATATGTTAATGTAAGATTTTGAAAAAAGAATTCAGTAAGATTTTGTTAACGAAAATAAAATATTACAAAAAGGAGTAAAGCATTTCTTCATCTAGTATTCAAAACTCTGCAACTTTTATGCAGCTAAAATTTAATTTAAAAGTTTATAAATAAATAAATATATAAGGGATCTTTCTAAGCATAGAAAAGTTAAACTTTTTATTTTTGAGGTGCTTAAGTTTATATTGCTTATAAAATTAATATTAAATATATTTATTAAGCCAACAACTACTCATTGCAATGAACGATTTAATTCAGGAAAAATTCAATGAAGAAAATATAATTTTGTTTGTGAAGTAGATATTAAAATATATTTAAAAAACAAAAAAATTTCCTTAGGAAAACTTTAAAGAAGTATGCTGCTTAGTTTGCTTATAAAATAAATATGAAATATAATCAATAAAATAAAATAATACATATTCAAGAAAACTCAAGAACTAAGCTCGTTTATAAAATAAATATTAAAAATAGGCTTTATAAACCCAATAAAATAATCATCCAGCTTTAATTTGAACTAAAAAAAAAACAGAGAAATAAACCCTAAACCTGCTTGCAAAATACATTTAAAAAAAAGTATTATTCAGGAAAACTTCAGCGAAATGCCATAATGAGGTAATATTTTTATGCCACAAAAATATTTATGATTTTACCCATAAAAAAAATATATATATATTTGCAAATTATATTTATGCCTGCTTTAAACTTAAAAATGTCTATATTTATGTACTATTTCATAAACTGAAATAAAAATTACATAAAGTCCTTGGTGGTCTGTAGGCTCTGTTCCGTTTACACAAATTATTAGCCGCATTCCTCAACCTACTCCACACCCAGTGGCTTAGTCACAGGAGGGGGGCTATCACCTGTCGTTTAGCCCAATAAATGCCTTTGGGGGCTAAGGATTTTACAAGTCAATTACGGGTATTACGATCGCAACCTCCTATCCGGCAAACATTTCATTTCATTGAACTGTGTGTGTTTGGATTGTCTTATGCCTTGGCTTATGGCTTAATTGGCCATCAAAGTGGCAGCTGGCAAACCGAAACTGAAGCCAAAGAAACCAGTTGTCCCGCTGCTCTGGCTCTCTGTCTCTTTTCCACCCATGGACAAGGCATCTCTGTGGCTCATAATGGGCGAACTTATCACGCATACGCCGTGTTGTGCGTCGATGGCTTATTACGATTCGAATTGTCATCGAAAGTGAAGCGATCTCCACCCCTCTCGCTCTCGCTCTCTATCTCTATCTCTATCTCTCTTTGGTTAGCTCTCTAGCTCAGGCAGTTTTCGCGCTTTTCTTTGGCTCTCACATTCGCATAAATTTTCCGCTGCAACGGGCCGCATCATTATAAAAGCCGCGCCTCGCCAGCTGGCCGCCAACAAACCCAGTCGAGTCTCTGTCGCGCCATCATGTCCGACGCGCCACGATTAGATCAGCATGATCCTCCATCATCCTACAGGAGGCATCACCGACACCTGCCTCACCACCTGCCCCACCATAGAGCAGTTAATGGACTCCCATGGATATGCCTGTTGCTTTTAGTTGTAAGTATTTTACGTTCAAAAGGAAAAAGGATAACTGCGGACTTCGCTCTGGGATTACCTTGTTTTTTCTATGTGGTTCTTGTTTGTCGTGAAATGTGACTTGAAAAGATATAGTTTCCTGTTCTAAAAGTGTGACAGAAGTGTTTGGTTTTCGGAAGGAGAAGTATTGGGAGTTTTTTTAACTATTAAATATTTTTAAAATATAATTTTTTGCAATTTAAAATTTAAAAAAAAGCTCGCCTTTGGTTATGTAAAAAAACATTTTCAAGTTTTCTTGTTGATAAATTAGTTTTTTATATGTAAAAACAAAATAAAAAAAAGAAAATCAGACTTGCATATTTAAAATTTAATAATTTTAAATATGCAAGTCTGATTTTCTTCAAATAAATAAATAAATTAATGATTAAAAAAATGTCTTTCAGAAGACTAATTAATTAAAAAGCTGTCTTTTAGGTTCTTAATATATTTCAAATTTAAAGTTTTTGTTGATAAATTGCTCTTTTTTTATTAAAAATAAATCTAAAACGTTTATAAATAATATAGTTTTGATTTTGCTGACTGAATATGTGCTTAAAAATGCCTAAAAGCTGACAAATTATTCATAAATCAGTATTTTTACTTCTATTGATTTATTTTCTTAACTGTGAGTTAAAAAATAAAAAGTTCTTAAAAATAAGACTTTCTTATATCTTAAAAATTTTTCAATTATTAAACCCACTTTAAAGTCAGAAATTTGTGTACTAAACTCATTTGATATAATACCAACATTTGCCTTAAAACAAAATTCTATAATAAATATTTATATATTACATTTAAAATTAATATTTTATATAAATATAATATTCTTATTCAAATTTTTGAAGTATTTTCTTTGAAAGTTCTATTTAGATAGATTTTTTTCTCGCAAGTCAACATGTTAATTTTGTTTTTATTAAAGCTTTAAATGTAAAATAATTGTATTTTTAGTATAAAATAATTATAAATTAAAAAAAAAAACACTAAAACAGGTGTAATAAAAAATTACTACAAATTATTGTAATCACCTCTGCAGGTGATAATGCCAAAGAATCCAATTATCCGCATAAATCTTGTCTGGGGGAATCCCCATATTTGGCTTTTAATTCATTGCTAATCGTTTCTTTAAACGTGGTCCACTTGGCCACTGTAATGGCCACAATTGCGTGCCGCAAGTATTTTCATGCTGATTGTTCATTGCCCTCCCTCTTTGGCCAACGAACTTGGCCATTGAACTTGGCCAACTGAGCGCCGGGCTCAATCAAACAGAAATTGGCTGTCTGTTTTGTTTTTTTTTTTTTTTTTCAAGTGGATGGATGGATGGTTGGATGGATGGATGGTTGCCCCTCCTTCTCCCAGCCTCCACATTAATCAAAGACCCCTCTCACACACCTCTTTAAAGCGAAAGTGAATTGGCCAAGTTTAATTAGTTTAATTGCCAAGTGGGCACAGAAAGAAATGGGCCTAAAGCGTAAAGTAAAACCAGGCGAAGGCTAGACATCATTTAGTATCGGTTGACGGACCACGCCCCCTCTAATAAATATTACTTATATATTATAATTAATAATATTGTATAAAAACTTAAAGTAGCTAATGATTTTGTGGGATTTGAAAATAAAATTCCTGACATGTTTGAGATAAAATTATAAATATGGTTTAGTAAATTTACTTCTTATCCCTAAAATAATATTTCGAAGATGTCTACGCTAAGCAGTGCCGTTTCTGTGACCTCTGGCACTTCGGGTCAGAATCGACGTCGCTCTAGCTTGGCAGGATCAGCAGGAGGAACTGGTGGTGGCCTCACCTCGCTGGAGGACACTGGTGACAAGTCAGTGCCCGACCAGCTGGCTTTGGCGGCCAATCGAAGGGGTTCAGATGAAAGAAGCTACCCCAGGCGAGGATCAGTGATACACAGCAGAACGAAAGAGGCAACCAGCAAAGGTGAGTGCAAGCGAAAGGGTTTTAATATATCATAAACATAAAATACTTAATATTAGATATTAAAAACAAATTCAATACACATAAAATAAACCAATTTACAGCTTTTATTTAAGGCCCAAAAGTATGCAAATATTGTCAACAACCTAAACAAATTCTATCTTAAATATTTATATAATTAAATTAAATCCTTAACTCCTCTCTCCAGATTACAACTATGGCCATGTGGAGCTAAACCTAGTGCGACCCGAACACGAAAAACATCCCAAACTCCTGCTAAGCACCACCACTGCGGCCTCGGGTCCGGGATCCGGAGCCTCTGTCAACCTGGAGGACTCCCAATCGGCAGCTGAATATGTGGCCAATGCCATTAAGCTGGCCTACAATCAGCCACCAGTACAGATTCAGCTAAAGACAACCAGCCAAATGCCGGCCACCTCCTCCGCCTCCACCCAGAGGAGCTACATAGAGCAGAGGGAGCGAGAGCGAGAGCAGCAATTGGAATTGCAGTTGCAAAAGGAATTAAAGGCACAACAGCAACAGCAGCAACAACATTTGCAGCAGCAGCAAAATCTGCAGCATCATAATCAACAACAACAGCAGCTTCTTCTTTTAAGCTCCTCTGCCACTGCTACCTCCGCAGGATCCGCGCCTTTGGGTGCCTCCTCCCTAAATGCTTCTCCCGGCCTAGTGCCAGCTCCTGTCTACGAAAAGGAGCCGGTCACAAGAAGCTATGACATCTACGAGGGCCATTCCTCCTCCTCCTCCTCCTCTTCCACGGAGTCAGAGCTTCAGAATCGCGGACTTGTACCTGTTCAGGAGGAGATCGAACGACACTATAGACCCAAATACCATAGCAGCAGTGGCGGCAGCAGCACGAACTACAACTATGGCCAGTATCCTTACAGAAATCTCGAAGCTGAGGCTGAGGAGAAGGTGCGGGTGTCCGCCTCCACGGAGATACCCAAGTCCGAGATAATGAAGCAAATCGAGAAATCAGTGATCAAGTACATAAAGGAGCTAGAGGCAGAGGGAAAAATCCTAAGCACACCCCAAGAGCTAGCAACGCCACCACCACCGCCGCTGCCACAGGCGGCCACCATAACCAAGAGTTACTACAAGACGCAGGCGGGGAGCTCCTCCTCATCCGCCTTGGAGGATAAGCGTTATAGCAGCAGCACCATGCGGCCCAAATATACAGTGGCACCAGTGTCCCAGCACCAGCACCAGCAGCAGACGAAGCAGCAGATCCATCAGGTATACCATCAGCAACAGCATCAACAGCATCCTGTGCCGCAGCAGCAGCAGCAGCATCAACAACAGATCACCATTGGCAAGGTGAGGAGTACCAGCCAGAAGCCTCTCCCCCAGCAGCAACACTTTCAATCCGAGACAGAGACCGCCTACCAAGCACCAGATCTTCCCGTGGATGAGCTATCCCCCAATGTGGAGTTTATATACAAGATCAAGACACGGGCACCATTGCAAACGGCCACCGTGAAGACAGTATCGAAGCCGTACACTTTGCCCCTGAAGAGTGCCGAGCATTTCGATCATGGCGCTGCCTTAAAGAACATCGAGGAGTTTGATCTTTCCCATGTGGTGCCCACGCCGGAGCGAGAGCGTGACTCATCCCGGGAGGATTTGGAGAGGGGCAAGGTCCCGCACAAATTGTACTTTAATTCGGAAATCTATCATGACATCAACTCGCTGCCCTACAAGAGCAAGGAGGCGGCAGCAGCGGCGGCAGCTCTGCATGAGTACCAAAGGCACAAGCTAAAGGGCAGCACCAGTTCAGGGGAGAGTCTGCATCCGGATTACAAGGGCTATGGGGGTTACTTTGCTGAACCCGAACCCACAGAGCTGGATAACGAGGAGAGTTACCATCAGCAGCCGCAGCATCAGCAGCAGCAGCATCAGCATCATCATCATCATCATCAGCCCTATCATCATTATCATGTGGTGAAAAAGGAGCCGCTGGAGGAGCATGAACACGAGCATGACCATGACTCCTGGGTGGATACATCGGGTCTGCGTCTGGCCAATGCCCATGCCCTTGCCCAAGCCCATGGTCATGGTCATCAGCACAATCACCACTCGCAACATTCCCACATCCATGCCCCCCAGCATCCGGTGAAGCATCAGAGTTTGGATTACGATAGCTATAGCCCTAAGTTCAACAATAATCCCGAGGGCTATGGCTATCAGCATACGTACAAGGGTGGCTCCAGGGGTCTAGGTCAGGGTCAGGGCCAGGGTCAGGGTCTGGGTGTGGCCTCCCAGGGGGCGGGCAGCTCTACCGGCAAGCGGGGCAAACGAGGCAATGGGGCTCATCCCCGCCAAGAGGCTATCAAGAAGCAGCTAAGAGCCTCGGAAGTCAAGGATCTGGAGGCAAGTCTTGCCCTGAGGCCGCCGCCCAAGTAGTAACCTCTAATTAAAGCCACTAATTACAATAATTATAATAATTATAACCTCCCCCCCCTCGTAGCTGATTTTAGGCCAGAGTCTTGTGCTTGGTTCGATTGTATATGCTATTGTTATTGTTATTACATTTTGTTTTTTTTTTTGTGTTGTTAGGAACTAAGTACGATTATTTATTGTGTATGTAGAAAAGCGAGAAAGAAAGTGCGCAAAATAAACTTAATAAATAAATGAAATTTGAAGGAAATTATTTAATTAATACGTAAAAAAAAATGAAAATGATTTAAAATGAATTAAAAGTAAACCAGAAAGAATAAATCTTTTCATTTTCATAACCAGAAAATGACAACTAACAGGGAAAATATAAAACATTTATAAATATGATATAATAATTGGTTTTTAATGAAATTTAAAGCATCATTTTGAGACTCGATTAAAATAAATATTAAAAAAAAATGTATTTTAAAAGAAATGTTTTAAAACAAATATCTTCCATAATAATATTTTTAAAACTTGAAAAAGTATTATAAATACAATAATATAATATTAATAATATTAATATTCTGTAAAATAAAGCTTGAAGTACATCAAGTTTCGCTTGCAAATATATTTTTTCGATTCCCAAAATTTACAAATTCCCAAACCAAAAAAAAAGGTAAACAAAGGCAGCAGGCTCCTACTTGCCCACTTCCCCCATTTCCTCCCTTTTCAAACAAACGAAATAAATATTCAGGGATAAGTATCAAGGTGCAGAGAAAGATGATAAAAGATAAAGGAAAAAAATTGCTTATCACTCACCCATTTACATTGATTGCTGATATTGCACACTTTGTATAGATTTAATCTTTATCACTTTTCACTATTTTTCACTTTGGCAACACTTTTGCTTCCGTTTTTCCGCCGTAAGTTTGAAGTTTTTCCGGTTTACGCCGATTCGAAACAGCATCGATGTTCGAAAATTTGGATGTTTTCTTCCAGGGTTTGAAAACTGATTTTCAATGGCTATCGCAATAAATAAAAGAAATAAAATATAAAATAATAAGATAAATAAATAAAAATAAATAAATAAAAATATGTAATAAAAAATATAAATAAAAATATATAACAAAAATATAAATAAAAATATATAAAAAGATTTAAATAAAATAATTTATTTTTAACATTCCTTGTCCCCTATTTGAATAGAATATAAAAGAGTTCTGAAGAACAGATTGATAAAATAAACCCATTATTTAAATATTAATAAAATTCAATAATGATAAAATTGATAAATATATTAATTTAAATGCTCTAGAAAAAATCTAGGGGTTGAACAGTTTTTCTTATTGAGAATCCATTTCTTAAGATTATTATTATAATAAGAATTATAATATTATAATATTAAAATAAATAAAATTTAAATAAAAATGCATATCGATATCTCAAAAAATTAAATTTATATTTTATTTATCAAGATATCGGCAATAATACCAAGCCAGCAAAGTGCTGCCCATATTTAATGAATCATTTTTTAATTTTCACTTTTTTTTGCAGTTTTTTGTTTTGCTTCAAGCTTCGCTTTCATGGAGTTTTTTCTTTATTTTTTTTTATAAATATATATATAATATATACGTGATATAATTAAATATTTTTGCGTTCAATTATGATGCGCCCACAATCTTTGGACAAAATGCAGAGATTCGGCCTCGCTGTGGATTGTGTAAGTCAAAGTAAAAGTTCCGCCAGAAAAAAAAAAAACCCAAAACTAAAATACTCTTTAAAGCTTAGTTCTGGCTTCCAGATATTAAACACATATATGTTTTATATAGATATAGAAACATAACAAAGGGGCAAAGATATGACCAACAGAATCTGATGTAAATTACGTGAGACTTGGACAATTTGCTGGGACTGTTGGTTGGTCTATTTTGTGGTTTAATTTTTGTTGTGTCTCAAATTCGACCACCGCTCACGCACAGATTCCGAGATTATTCAAGATCATAGACGATGGGGTGCAGGTGGTGCTCGCTGGTGGCTATAAAACGTATTTGTTTCGGCCAAAAGCCAGCCACTGCTCACTCAGCATTCAGCACACAATCAGCACAGTTCAGCCAAGATGAAGCTCAGAGTTGTCCAGGTGCGGAATCCCCTCTTCAGGTTTTTTCCCAGAGTCATCATTAATTTTTCGGTTATTTTCTGTTTTTTAATAGATCTTCCTGTTTGCCGCTCTTCTGGGCCTGTCCACCATACAGGCCGTGGTGGTTGGTGGCTCTCAGCAGTTGGTTAACAATAATCGGAATGGCTATCGTTATAATGGCCCAGCTCATAAGTATTTGCCTGCCGAGGAGCCGCATCATCACCAGGGGGAGCAGCAGGAGCAGCATCACCAGCAGCAGGGACATTCCCATGGCTTCAATGGTCCTTTCAATAAGGAATTCTACGAGGGGCAGCGGCAGCAGGAGCAGCAGGAGGAGAACTCTTGGCAGTCAGCCTTCTCACAGCAGCAGCAGCAACATCATCCGGATAACCAGCAGCATCACCATCAAGGTCTTGGCCACCAGCAACAACATCATTCCAACCACATCTCTGGCTATCAGCCACATCAAGAGGGCTCCCTGGGCCAAAGTCACCAGCAATCTCAGCATCACCTTCCAGGAGGTCATCATCAGGAGGGCTATAATAGCTTCCACCAACAGCAGCACCAACACATCTCTGGAGGACACCACAATGATCACTCCTACGAGTCAGGGCATGCCCAGCAGCACCATCAAGGTCTTGGGCAGCAGAATCATCATCACCAGCAGGATCATGGCGGCCCAGGTGGCCTAGAAGGTTCACAATCTTGGAGCTCAAACCTTGGACAAGGTGCTCAACATCATCAGCCAAATGAATACACACAGCAGCGTGGGGAGTCCTGGCAGCAAGGAAGTCATGGAGGAGCCGAGTCTTGGAACTCCCAGCGTGGCGGTGAGTCTTGGAACTCTAATCGTGGTGGTGAGTCTTGGAACTCTAATCGTGGCGGTGAGTCCTGGAATTCCCAGCGTGGCGGTGAGTCTTGGAACTCCCATCGTGGACAGCCTGAGCATTCCCAGCAACACGGTGAATCCTGGCAGCAACTGGGAGGCTCAGAATCCTGGAACTCCAACCGTGAACACTCCCAACAGCGCGGTGAATCCTGGCCAGGTTCCTCCCAAAGCCATCAATATGGACACCAGCAGCAGAACCATCAAATCGGTGACAATCTGTGGCATCCCATCCGTGAACATGAGCTGGAGAAGCTGCCCACGGCAGAGGCTCATGCCAGCAGCCAAAAGACCATTGCCAAGCCAGGCGGAGATGTCAAGCTGGTGCCCGCTTATACGCTGTCCAGCGATGCGGAGCACGATCGCTTCATTGGCCTGGATGCCCAGGATACGCGCCTGCTGACCCAAGGTCTGCCCTCGGCATATCGCAAGCACACCTTTGCCTCGCCGGTGAGTCAGCAACATGAACAGCAGTTGGGTGGGGCAGCCTCCTCCTCGGGCAAGGACTTCCTGCAGATGCAATCGCACTCCTATCAGCTGCCCTCGACGCACAGCACACACAGGGAGTGGCCGCAGCAGCAGGAGCAGCATCGTGGACCATCATCCCCCTCCTCGTACTCCCCATTGGGCGTCAATCGTCAGTATTCTGTGAGTGCCTATGCTCAGTCGTCGCCTGGTTCTCAATCCCCTCCTGGCAGCCTTTCCTCCTCGCCTGGCTCCCAGAATGGCATCCATCATCCCAGCAGGGAGTTCCAGGCGCCCTACTATTAAATATTTTCCCCTTTTCTAAAGCTTTTCCCCCTCTTAACTTGCCTTGGAGATCCCTCATTCGCCATAAGATCTTAAGTTGGAAGTAAGGGAAAACCGAAAAAGAAAATTCTTTAAGACACATAGCCTTCAGCATTGGCATTTTCCAGGAAAAGCCTTTAGTTTGAAGTGAACTTTTGAAACTAAAATTGTACAGAGCTATATCATTTTTTTTTTATACATTTATATATATTTAATAAAATATACTTTGGTGAACATAAAACTATTTCTTTTATTTAAAGAAGATTGTTTAATATATAAACAAATATTTTGGGTAAATAAAACAATTCTTCATTTCAAAAAATTAAAGAAAAAGGCAGTTAAGAATTGATTAATACAAAACAGAGACTAAAAATGCTAAAAACAAAAATGCTTAAAATTTTTAAATAAAGAACAACAACATTTTGTTAATTTTCAATAAAGAACAAAAACATTTTGTTAATTTTTAATAAAGAAAAACAACAATTTCTTATTTTTTAATAAAGAAAAATAAGAATTTCTTATTTTTTAATAAAGAAAAATAAGAATTTGTTATTTTTTAATAAAGAAAAACTATGGTAAATAAAGTCAATTATAAATAAACAAAAAGCCTCCGTTTCCCATGACTTAAACATTAAACAAAGTCAGGGCCTAAGACACACCTATTGTTTTATAAACTAAAGCAAGACAAACTAAGCTCATTTTTAACAATTAAGCCAACAAAAATGATATCATTCGCCAAGGGGAAGCAGCATAAAAAAACCTTGGTTTAATTTAATTTATTTAAAAGCATAGCTAATTTGATTACGCGGATTTTCGTTGGATAATTGCGAGAATTTGTTTGTAATTTTCTCATACTTGAGAAGCGATTAGAGGGCTAAAATTAGAGACACACAGAAAAATATCCCAAAAAAATTTCAGCCAAGTTCTCTTGGCTGCTTCCGCTCAAAGCAAGAATAAGTCAACAGAGATTCAGCTGAGTTTCAAGTGATATTCAAAGGAGATTCAATGGAGATTCACTTGAAGTTTCATTGAAGTTTCATTAGAGTTTCAATCGAATTCCAGAGTTCCCTATGAGTTTCCTTTAAGTAAAGGTAAAACAAATAAAAAATCATTCAGAAAACATTCAGAAACACACACAGAAAACACTCAGAAAAGATTAAAAAACATTAAACTAATAAAAAACAATGGCAACTCCCATACAAAAATATGCATTGGCAACCAGCCAGAGGGCTTGTGGCAACTTTCATTGCAGCTGCAGGAAGGCGGCAGCACAACGGCATCGACCTGTAAATAAATATTGCATTTCGCAGGCCGACTTTTTGGCACCGTTATCCGTCATGTTCATGGCTCCGTTTTCGATCAAGTCGAGTCATCGGAATTGAAATGTTGCCGCCGCCGCCGATCAAGTCCAACGCCAAAGCTGTCCATTTTTTTCTGAGGGCAGCTGTTGCCTCTTTGCTACTGCCACTTTCATTTTTTTGGCACGGAAGTCACTGGCCAAGTTTACACACACACACACACACACACACTCTGACAGGCCCTATAATATCTGTAATATCTGAGTCTGTACCTGCTTTAAATCAAAAGGTTTATGGGGTATGCAAACCGATTTAATGGGCAAATATTTGAGAATTATCTTTCACGAGTCTGAAATTAAGTTTTTAACACAAAGTGAAAATAGTTTGCTTAATAATAGCAATTTCTTGGATACATATTTGAGGTTTATTTGTTAAAAAAAAACTTGGTTAGGATAAAATATTGTTTAAAGCATAAAAAGTACATGCAATTATTTAAAATTTATCTCTCTTATTTTATAAAAACAAGAATTGAAATCAATATAGCTTTGATCTTTATTTATTTTAATGAATTACCAAAAGGCCAAAGCCCCAAGTGAGTAATCCATATTAACAATAAATATTTATTAATGATTAACAACAACATTTAAAGGGGAAAACTGGCTAACCTTCTTGCCTTGAAGCTGACAGGTAGGTAATCTGGGAAATTCCTCAACTGGAAAATGTTGCGTTCGAAGGGCGAGAGCTGGGTGATGATGGGGACCCACCCAGCGGCTCGGTTACATGGATTGTTGATCGCTTTAAGAGACACACCAATGCGGCAATTTGCAGACTTTGCCGCCACATTGCAACATCGTGTGTGGCAAGCGGTAATTCAAACATCAAATCATTAAAACCTCAAGAAATATAATAGAATTTTAAATAAATCAAATAACTAAAACATATATACTTGATGCATTCATTTAGAAGATAAATTTGCTTATTAAACTTAACGAAAAACTCGATTTTAAAGCAGAGGAAGCTACATGAACCGATGCCGGATTGCGCAACCAAGGGAAAAGCGAGCTGGAAATGAATCCGAAGCGAGGAGGAAGCTGGTCATATCACTAACAGCGGAACCAGGGATATCGAATGACAGTGCTGCGCTTCATATATATGGCCAAGGTGTCGGGGCCAATGCCAGCACTTGCCGGAGAGCATCGCCTTCATGTGGGAGCGCAGCATGTTTGGCCTTATGCAATTGCCACATTATGTCCTCATCCTGGTCAGCACTTTTGCCACGATGAAGGCGCAGCTACAGCAGCATCAACAGCAGCAGCCAGGGATTAGCTATCATAATTCCTGGCTATATTCGATGCCCTGGCGACCCCTGATCCTGCCCACGGTAGCAAGGTTGCCCAGCTTGCCGGGGGCATCACAACTGAGTCCGGGATATACGGGTCCGCAGACCTTTCCGCCGGATCCACAGGATCAGCAGCAACAGCAGCAGCAGAATCCTTTCCAGCAGCAACAGCAGCAGCAGAATCCTTATCAGCAGCAACAGCAGCAGCAAAATCCTTATCAGCAGCAACAGCAGCAGCAGAATCCTTTCCAGCAGCAACAGCAGCAGCAAAATCCTTATCAGCAACAGCCTTCTCAGCAACAGCCTTCTCAGCAACCCGTCCTTTTGGGCTTATTTACGCCACAACTTCAGGTCCATCCTCTGGCAGCTCCTCCTCCCCAGGCTGGACACTTTAGTCTGCCCTTTCGACCCTCACCCTTTGCTGGCTATACAGAGGATGAGGAGGAGAACCAGGTTGAAGGGAATCATCGGCAACAACAGCAGCAGCAACAGCAGCAACAACTGGAGGAGCCACCATTCCATGCTCATCCCTACAAGCCAGTGGCGGAGGGTCCTGAGCTCTCAAGGGGAGCAGCAGGTGGAGGCTATGTCTATTTATCGCCCAGTAATCTGTACAATCTCGTAAGAAGTTAGACTCTAAACCTTAAGGGTTATTACATTTATAAATATTCCTTGTTTTTTTTTTTTAGAATTTTAAGCCAATATAATATATATGTACTCATAATAATATTTGTTCTTTGAAAGTGTAAAAATGTACTTAAAAATGTGCATATAATTTAATTTGTTAATAATGTACTTGTAAAAGTTGTATTTTTTTCTTAAATTTTGAAATTAAAAATAATAATAAAAAATACAACCAAAAAATCCAGTGTATAGTGCATTATTATATTAAATTATTATGAGTGCATAACTTATTAAAAATATTTTATTTTTGATTTAAATATTTTAATCTTTGCCTTTTTTTATTTCCCTTGCAAAATACTTTTTAAAAGACCTTAAAGACAGTTAATCTGCAAGTTTTTCACTTGATAAATGATCACAGAAACCTTAATAATTCAAGTTTGAATTATTACCATTAATAAATAACCATTTTATGCGTAAAAGACCCTAATAATAATTTATATTTTCGAAAAACATGTGTTAAATATCCAAATTCTTGGTATTTCTTGTGTCCATTATTGGCCAATTGGAAAGGTCTTCCCACACTCCACTCTCTGGGGGTCTGGGAGCAAATACAACTTCCAGTCCCAGCTCCGGATTCCCTGGGCCCATGTAACAGCGACCATGATGATGATGATGATGATAATAATGATGATGATGATGATGACTCGCCCACTCGACAGAGTGGGTATATCCAAAAAGGCGGCACTTTGCGGCATTTTTTGTTTTGAGGCCGACTTTTACCATGGGCGGATTGTGAATCGGATCTCCTCTTTCAGTCTCTGGCAATTTTCAGCCACTTTCAAATGCCTCAATTATGAGCGTCGCGTCTGGTGTGTCTCGCACAAGTCGCAAATCGGCGAAATTATAACTCGATCGACATGGCAGGGGCAAATGTGACCTTAGCCAGGCCAGCCAATGATTGCGCAACTAAGATGGTCTGAGACTCTGTCTGGGGCGGCAATTGCCAGGTTATTACATCAACTTTAAAAGCCACATGGTGGCACACGACCCACCGAAGACAAATTGAAGATGAAACTGAAGAAATGCATTTTGTTAAGAAGCTGCCCTCCTCCTTTTTTAATTTCAAATAAACAATTACAAAAAAAAATATAGAACAAATTGAGGCTCCTTATCACCACATGTCCTCGTACATCCACGAATCACGACGGGAACGCTGCGCCTTTTGTTTGGCCTCGACCGCAGCGCAGGAGGCCTTATAGGCAGCCGTCTTGGTGGCATCCAAATCCTTGGTAGCCTCGTTTAAACGATTATGAATAATATCTGAACGCTTTTTGGCCGCATTCATCAATGCCGTCTTCTCCACCACCTCATGCTGTGCCCCCTTGGCCACCTTCTGGTCATTGACCAAATGGGCCGTGGCTATTTCCACAATTTTCTTCATATAATCCACCTGCTTCTCCGATTTTAATGAAACGGATTGCAACATGTCAGCATTTTCCCCAAATTTTGGCATGGCTTCTGTGATTATATTCAAAGCGGATTCCGCATCCGACAGCTCCTGACGCATCTGATCGAGAATTTGTTGCTTGCCAGCCAAAGCAGCTTCGGCTGCCTTGGCCGATTGCTCTGCCTTGTAGGCCAACTCGGCCTTAACTTGCTGGGATGCTGCCTCGGCGGCACCAATTTGTGCATCATTCGCAGCCTTGGCATCTAGAGCTGCCTTTTGGGCAATGCCATAAGCTATCTTCTTGGGATCACCGGTGCCCACAGAGCTGGCACAATTCTTGTTGGGATTCGGACGCTCCTGGCATTGGTATTCACTTCTACCATAACGCCCCTTTGCTCCAGCATCCTTGTTATTGTTGGTCAAATAGTTACGTTCATATGGCTCTATGAAAACATAGTTGTAGCTCTCCAATTCGGGCAGAATGCCCAGCAGGAACAAAAATATTAGAATTATTTTAGACTTCGACATCTTCCAAACAAATACGAACTGAGAATGAAACTGAGAATGAGAGCTGTGGGGGGGATCGACAACCACATCGAAGACAGCTTAGACCAAGGCCTACTTTGATGGCAATGATTTTGGGAAGTTGAAATCCTAGCCAATCGAATTTTGGAGAGATCTAGTAATCCATGACCATCAACTGTCAAAGTGCCCACCCTAGCGTTCCTGAACTTTAGCTCAGTCAAAGTTTTCCTCTGACGATTACGGAACTGTGATAAGAAAAAAAAAAAGTTCTCTTTTTCCAACAAAAAAAAAAAAAAAAAATGTGGATTCTCTATGCAGTATTAGTGACCTCTATATTGGTCAACTGTGATGGCCAATATAATCGCCAGCGGCCCAGGCGTATGAATGCCTTTGAAGTGGACAATGGCGGTGATGGTGGTGAATCCGGCGGAGACGGAGGCGGCAACGGAGATGGTGACGGTAATGGAAATGGTAACGGAAATGATAATGGAAATGGTATTGGTAATGGTATTGGTAATGGTAACGGACACGGGGGCGGAGGTGGAGATATGAGCGGTGGCGGTGGCAACGGCGGCAACGGCGGTGGCTATGGCGGCTATGGCGGTGGCGGCGGCTATGGCGGTGGCGGCAGCTATGGCGGTGGCGGCGGCTATGGCGGTGGCGGCGGCTTTGGAAGAGGCGGTGGCATAGAACCCACCAAAACACGTTGTGGTGGTGGGCAAGGACGTGAGTCTACCAATAATAATATGGGACGAAAGATGCCCATGGATAATGCCAAACAACGCAGCTCTGGCATTGCCATTCAAGCGGCCAAAGAGGCCAAAAAGGCCAACGATGACATGGCCCAGGCTGTTAAGGTGGCTGCTGATAAAATCAAAATCGAATACGCAGACAAGGCAACCGCTGCTGCCAATGCCGCCGATGCCGTCCTCTTTGGCAAGGGTCAACTTCTCGAGCAGCTGGAGGCTGAGGTTTGCAATGCCAGAGCCATGTTGGAACCGGAAGTCCAGAAGCTAACCAACTACGAGGAGAATGATCAGGTGGCCAACAAGGCCCTCGGACAGTCGCGGCGTCAGGTCAAGGGTTTGGGCACTTCTGTCAAGGGGGCCAAAGAGAAGCTATGCACCTCGGAGCAGTTATTGCAAGTGTGGGAGAAGTCGGTGATGGAGGGATTTGCTGTTATGGAGGCTGCCCAAAAGCGTGTCAATATGCTGATGCCCATTCTAAACGAAGCTCTTCATGATCGTGAGAAAACCAGAAAGGCGGCCGATGTAGCAGCCAAGTCAGCCGATGAGGCCAAGAATCGCATTGAACAGACGGAGGAGTCTAAGAATCGCGTTGACCAGAAGGACGATGGTTTATGCCTTGAAGACCAGGAACGCCAGCGACGCTCCTGGGCATACAATAAGAGATTTTAAATGACATGAAATGAAGATGAATAGTCCAGAAAATCTATATTATATATTTCATAGAAGAAGATTTGCCAAGAAATCCATCAGATGTTTAGACCGTAAAATCAGTATTATATATTTCAACGAAGGAACAAAGGATTAGCCAGCAACAATGTATGTTCTCAGCCAGCTTTTTAATTGAACAAATAAATTAAATTTTAGATAGTTAGAGTGCAAATAAAGCGTCAAAACATAAAATGTGTGTTTTAAAATTGGTTGATCTAGGTCTTGTGGTTTTAGAATCACATCAAAGCTTACGAGTTGATATTATTCCAAGTAACTCGGTTTTTTACTTATAAATTTCCAAAAAAAAATATTCAACTTGAAAAGTTAACTCATAAAAATTTGTATACCAAAGTGGGTATTTCTAACTCTTTAGGCTTCAGAGTTATATCGAGCTTGGGAAGATAATATTATCTCAAATAACTTGGTTCCCTATAAACTTTTAAATTTAAAAAAATTGTATTCTTAAAAATTAAAAATATATAAGTGTGTATACCAATATTTATAGCTCTAGCTCTTTTGGTTTCAGAGATACATCAAGGTTTAGGAGTGATATCATTAGGGGAAATGTGAACCCTTTTATACTGGGTATAGGTGAGAACCGCTACTCGAGGAACTAAATAAGGAATGCGGGATTAATGACTATTAAAAAAATTAATAAACAATACGAGAGTAAATAGATAATACACATGAGAGCCAGGTGCACAAATTGTTAAGGGACTTCGAACTTCTAACTTCTCCATTAAATGCCAAACTTGGGTCCAGCCAGGGGTTAACCGTGACCTTACAGAGCAGGCAAAAAGTTGGCTATTGCCAAATCAGCTTGCTAAAGAGACCAAAAAAGCAAGGCAACAACAAACATTGATAAGAAAAAAGCAAATTTCTTTTCGAATTACAACAATTTGCACAGCTGGGAAAACAGCAACAATTACACAGCGTAAATAGGGAACAGGAGGAGCTGAAAGAAGTGAAAGAGCAGGTGGGGTGGTGAGGGCGTAGGGGGGTGACGACTCGAGTGTTGCTCTGAATTAAATGCAATTTACGCATAAACCGACATGACTCGTACGAAGAATGGGCTAAAAGAGAGGGGAAAAACCAAAACCTGGGACAGGAGGATGGTGAAGGGGCGTTGCTGGCCCCGACATGTGATACGCAAAAGTGTCACTTGAACTTGGAAGCTATCACAAAAACTTGGCAACATTCGCACAGTGGAACAAGAACACAGAAATTTGGTGAAAGCAAACAACAGAGTTGTTTAATTTATGCTGAACGAGAATAAATATAACTTATAAATAATGGAAATTACTTTTTTGGTATGCAAAGTTTTACTTTTAAAACCCAGCAAGGGAGCTCATTCGCACAGTGGAACAAAAACACAGAAATTTTGGAGAAAGCAAACAACGGAGGTGTTGTTCAATTTATGCTGATCAAGAATATGTATATAATTTATTAACAATGGAAATTACTTTATAATTTTTGGTGTGCAAATTATTACTTTTAAGCCTTTGCTGATCTCATTTTGCTCCACTGTCCCCAACGAGAGTGAGAGTGAAAGAGTAAAAGGCTGCAGCTGCGGCTGCGGCTGCGCAGTCAATGCTGGCAGCGACACACAAAGCGGCGGCAACGGGAACTGAAAACCAAAAACCGTTGTTAAGCCACCCCACCCGCCCCCTCCTCCTCACTCTGGGTGGGTGTGACGGTGTGCGTGAGAGAGCGAGAGAGCTCCACCGGCGTCGCTGCTGAGCCATCCACTGCTTTGATTTTGTTTTATACAATTTTTGTATCTTTTTCTTTTTATTTTTGTTTTTTGTAAAGTTTTCAAGTGGAGTTTGCTAGTTTGGGGAGTTATGGAAAATGTATAAAAGGGTTAACAACGACGGAGGTCGTCAACACTGCGTCGACGGCTGCGGAACGAAGCGCGTCTCTTAAATATTTATTTAAAAAAAAAAATAACAACGATCGACGAGGATAAGCTTTAAATTCTTTTTTTTTTTCTGTGTGTGTGCGTGTGTTAAGCATGAGAATCTCTGGATTACCCTTAGCCTTGGCTTTCCTCAGCCTTGGCTGCCTTTGCTTGGCCTCAGAAGCATCTTCTGCCGCTGCCGTTGCAGCTGGTACACCTGCCTCTTCTGCTCCACCTGCTGCCACTTCATCTTCAGCTTCACCTTCCTCTGGCAAGCCCAAAAGAGATGCCGGACTGAGCTTCTCCAGCTACCATGGCCCCTCCCACAAGTACTTGCCGCCCGCCTATGAAGGTCACCAGCTAAGCTACCACGGAGGAGCCGGCGGCGGTGGCTACCATGGCAACTCTCTGTCCAGCTATACCACGGACTATGGACACTTGGAGAGTGAGAGCGGAAACGGAAATGGTGGCCATCACTACGCTCACAGCGGTCATCATGGCTACGGCTACGGAGCTCCGGCCAGTCATGGCAGACCCCATCACCAGCAGCACTATGTGCCTAGCCCCAAGATTGAGACATATATTGTGCAGACCACGAGCAGTGGTTCCGGACATTCTGGACATGGCTATCACGGACACAGCGGAAGTCACGGCCTAAGCCATGGCCTGAGTCACGGCCCAAGTCACAGCTTTAGTCATCATGGTTCTACCCATGGTTTGGGCTACAAATATCCTGCGCCAGGAGGAGGAGCTGGCTCCTCGGCCTATCTAAATCTCCTAGGCGGCGGTGGCCACAAGGCCAGCACTTATTTGGTGGCCTCTCCCGAGTTCTCCGGCGCATCCCTGCATAGGCCCAGCCCTGGCTACAGTTCTCATGGACCCTCCAGTCATGGCTATAGTCATGGCTTTGGACATGGCATTGGACATCACCAAATCAGCGCCAGCAGCAGCAGCAGCAGCCATGGTCCCTCGAATCATTTGGATCACAGCTTGGAGCATGCCCTGGAGCATGGACTGAGCCATGCCTTGGGTCTAGGACTGGGACACTCCTCCTCCGGTGGAATTGGAGGTGCAGGAAGCCATGGTGGCCCAGTGTTTGCCCAACACCCGCTACCCCAGCCGGCAGAGGAGCACTCTGGCTACACCTACGATGCCCCGGCCACGCCTTTTGGCAAGGGCACACCCCTGAGCAGCTACGGAGTGCCACTGATACCCGGCTATGATCATCAGCAGGAGTCACTGCAGGAGCAGGTGCTGGAGCAGGAGCACAAATTGGAGCGAGAACAGGAGCGAGAGACGCCTGTCTATGCGCTGGGCCACAAGGGATTGGGACACTTTAGCTATACGGCCAGCAAGCCGCAGGCTTTGCACACAGATGTCCTGGGCGGAGGCAATGGCGGCGGCGTTAGCCACACCGACCTGTCCGAGCTATCGAAGGCTCCGTTCAAGCCCAGCGCCTTCTTGGGGGCCAAGCACGAGAGTGCCACCAATTCCATTTCTGGATATGATTATGCCACACCAACATCGCCCTATCTGCAGGCACCCTCATCGCCGGGCTACGACTATCAGGCGCCAGCGCAGCTATATGGTCCACCTGGACACTCTGGAGACTCGGCCACGCCGATATTTGAGCCAGAGGCCACTTATCTACCGCCCGCCAGCAGCTATGGACCACCAGCCACCTCCTCTCATGGCTATCATTAAATTATTGAATTAGTTTTTAAGCTCGAACAAAAAAAAAACTTCTGTATTTTCTGTATTTTTTCCCCCCAACTATCTATGTATTTTTTTTATGTTTAGGCAAGATCGAACAATAAAATTATATATAAATTATAAACAAAGATATATATTTTTAAGGGTTAAAAAAAGATTTTGAGATAGAGAGAGTTCTGTGACAGAAATGGTAATAATTCTTAAAGAATATATTTTCGGGTGAATAAACCTAAAGATAACTTTCTTTGGATATAACTCTTAACATATTTAGATATATATATATTATTTATATATATATATATAATCCACCAAAACCTTTCCAAGCCCCAAACCTTTTTTTTTTTAAGAAGTAAAGTGTTACTTTCTCATCTACTCTTCTTTTTTTTACTTGTCACAAAATTATTTAAAAATTCCACACACATGGCACGATTTTGCCAGTTTTCTCTCTGATTTTTGTAGATTATATACATTCGATTTTGGAAATTTCGCTTGAAACTTGTGATTCGCATTTGATGCGAGAAACTATATCAAAAGTAAGTTCGTCGCTGGGTAAGTGGGAGTGGAATCTACGCCGCTGGCATGGTAATTGATCCACGCAGCAAGTGAATCAAGCGATCAAGCCACTCAAACAGTTAAAATCCGGTTGGATTTAAGCTTTAACCAGATCTGGGGGAGGGTCGGGGGTCTCATTAAAGGAGATTGATAATCAGGAAAGCCATGAAGATTGCATAATAAAGAGGAGTTTTTTTTTTTTTTTGTTTATAATTGGTGCTAGGAAATAATTTGTAGGATCATTAAATTGTGGAATAATTGTATTAGAAAGGTAAAATGAATTGGAAAGATAGGTAGATAATCGAAATATTATCAAATAATTAGCTAACGAGATCTATATATCGTAGAACATTTCCTAGGTTTATTAGAATAATTACATCAAAATGCTGTATTTAATAGAGAATTTAATATTAGAGATCAATATAATCATTAAATAATTCGTAGGATCGTTAGTTTACGGAATTATTTTTTATTAGGAAAGATCATAATAGATCATAATATCTTCGAATAATTAGTTGAAAAAATCATGAAATTTTTAATTTGTTCGAAATTTGTATCAGTAAGCTTTACATAATTATAAAATCAAAATAAGATCATAATACCACAGAATATAAAGCTTAGAAAACCCCAAAAAGATCATCATAGGTATCAAAATATTGTAAAATATTTACTACAGTCATTAGTTGGTAATATATTTAATATTATAATATTAAACCTAAAACAGTTAGCAAGGAACCTCTAGAAACAATATTTCAAGTCTCCTAAAAAGAAGTTCAAGATTCTTTCAATATTTATAAAGAATTAAAAATCGCATAAATAATTTTATCACATTATAAATTAACAAAATTTAATTGTTAATATTGTATATGTAATAGAAATACTTTCACAACAAAACAAGGTTAAATGAGAGCATAAGAAAATCAAAAGCGAAACAAATTCTTAACTTAAAACCCTAAGAAATCGAATTGTTATTTCAAAGTACTTTAAAAAATATATGCTTAAGGGTAGAACCCTGATTAGTATGCCCTTTGATCATCTGCTCATTGAGCCAGAAACCGGAAATAAAACCAACTAAACATCCAGCCAAAAAAATGGCACTTCGTATCTAAACAATCTGCATTTATGCATATAGTCTCCAGTCTCCATCATCTCATCTCAATCCCATTCCGATTGCACCATTCACCGTCAGCGGCTGATGATGGATGGTCAACGCACTTCACCATCGTCGCTGTCTCTGCTTCCATATTAATCATCACGCCAAACCCATCATCCCGAGTCCAATTCCGAAGCCCCTCCAAAACAAAACTTTATCCAATTCCCGTAGCCATTTCCATTCCCATTCCCATTCCCAATCCCATTCCAATCTCCGTTGCGCAATAATCGGTGGCGATTCGTCCAACCAGTTTTTGGGCATTTGATCCTTAAGTCGCTGACCTACATCAAAAGAAACCAAGAGGCAGCGCAACGTAACGAAAGTGAAAGGATGGGACAGCTTGATAGGCTTCGTCTCGGTTGGGATTAATATATATATATATATATATAATATATTATATCTGATCTGATCTGTGTAACTTGACCTAGGCCTACACCTGAACTTGACTCCCACGTTCGGTTTGGTTGGCTAATTGACTGCCACATCCGTTCCGGAAGCGCCCAGAATTCGCCCAGCGAGACGTGACCCAAAGCCATAAGATGGAAATATAGAAAAGACATCTTACACACTGGCTGGGTTTTGCCACCAACCTTTGTATTGTTGTATTTTATTTTATACGCGCTATTATGGGAATTATTTATGCCTTTGAATAGGCACGAAATGGGTTGATATCATAAAAAAAGCCGAAATAAATAAAAGAAGCAAGACCTCGAATAACTAAAGATGCAAAGCTCATCAAAAGACTGGACCTCCAGAGTGAGTCATATCACTTCAGGAATAGTTTAAAAAAAACTTTTATAAGGAGAGAGAAACTTAATAAATGCATACCAAAATCCAAGTATCTGGCAATCTAGGTTCCACAGGTCACATTTAAAACCTCGTTTAGGTTCTATTATATCTCCCTTAAAAAAGCTCCCAAACAGCTCCCATTAAAAACTTATTAAAAAACAATAAATTCAAATGGCTGCCTACCGAAAATAAATATTCTTTTATATACAGATCCCAGAATTATTATATTTCAAATTAAAAACCCTATAAGGTGCTATAATATAACAGCTTGAAAATAAGATAAATATAAAACAAAAGACATATAATTTAAATAAATAATTGCATTCCAAAATCCAAGTCTCTGACAATCTAGATTCTAGAGTTATTATAGGTCACATTCAAAATCCCGATAAGGTTCTATTATATCTCCCTAAGAACTACCATAATTTTCAATTAAATACAATTATAAACTCATACAAAGAAGGATAAATGAATCCTACTTCCTGATAATCAAGCTTCCACAAATCCTAACCACTTAACCCATTTTTTAAGCCCTGCAGGGTTTGTTGGGTAAACTCAATACTACCGGACTTGAGGTAATCCCCCAACTGTTTTGGGCAGGGTCAAAAACAGAGCTTATGCAATAGCCGCCTGGGGGCAATCTTCTTTCTTTCTTGGAATCTTAACTGTGTCGACAAGTTCATTCAGCCACAACAATCGAAAGGTGAACACAACAAAAACTATAAATTAGATAATTTTCGTTTGCTACGAAATGTGACAGGTGGAACAATATACCAAAAAATATGAAAGAAGTTGGAGAAAAAAAAAATATTAAAAAAGAGAGGTAAAAAAAACAAGCTAAGGGGGATTAGCTTATGACCGCTTTATGGCTGCCCATTGGTTATCGATAAGTTAAATGAGCGAGATCGATCGGAGGGACTGATCAATGTGGGAATTATGTGCGAATTTTTGGGGCAGGTCTTTAAAATTTGCTCACACATTAACACCGAAATGAGCCATAAAAAAGGTGTTAAATAATTTCATTTTGTCGTTTATTGTTGTTAACCCCGCCGCCCCTTTTATGTTTTCTTGTTATTTATGAGCTTTACGCCTGATTTTTTGTTAATTTTAAACCCACTCCAAGGGATCCGGCGGAAAGGGGAGGCAGGTGTAACCACCACACATTTCATTTCATTTCATTTCACATTTTTTTTGTTAGCTCTTTTTTTACTAAAGTGCAACAGCAGCGCAACGACATTCACTTTTCATTCGCGCTTTGCTTGTTTTCATTTTTTTGCTTTTCGTTTGCTGCTTCTGCTTGATGTTTTGCATGCGGTAATAATTGTTGCTATTTTTTTTTTTTATTATTGTTACTGTTTATTTTCATTCATTTATCGCATTTTACTTAAAAGAGCTTAGCGGTGTCGATGTGTTAGCGTAAAAATGAAATGAAATGAAAAATGACTATGAATGAGAATTCAATCAGTAAATGAGGTAAAAAAAATTGTATAGGTATTTATTTACCTATTTTATATTTGAATTTTTTAAATTATAAATTGTATTATTAAATTTTGTATTAAATATTGTATTTTGTTTACTTGTCATGTGAAAATGTGTCCAGAAAAAGGTACTTTTACTGTCCAGAAAGTAGATTGTTTTACTGTCCAGAAAAAGGATACTTATTTGTCCAGAAAAATTGATCTTTTACTGACTCGAAAAATGACCTTTTACGTCAAGAAAAAGGATCGTTAACTGTCCAGAAAAAGGATCGTTTACTGTCCAGAAAAAGGATCTTTAATTGTCCAGAAAAAGGATATTTAACTGTTTAGAAAAAGGATCTTTAAATGTCCAGAAAAAGGATCTTTAACTGTCCAGAAAAAGGATCGTTAACTGTCCAGAAAAAGGATTTTTCACTGCCCAATAAAAAAGTTTTTTTGCTGTTCAGAAGAATATCAAATAATAAAAAAGTATTGTAATATGGCGCCCCGGGTTTATGATGAAGTATTGTTTAAATTAAGAATAATAATTTAAATGAATGAATGAAATGAATTTAATGAGTTCAAGTCTTGAATAATAATGAATAAAAATAATAAAGATTTATCATTTTATTTTTGTAAAAGGAAACTACCTTCATCTCTTCAGCATTCAAATTATTTCAGTTTATTAAGATTTTATTTACAATTTTCATTGAATAAAATATTTGCAAATAATGACATTCAAGAGATATTGCCTCCGATTCATATTTACAAAATACTTTATTAAATGTTTATGAAATACAAAAATAATTGTTAATTGTTGGTTAGTTGTAACCCTTCAGAATTCTCATCCTCATTGAATTCATTTAAAAATTGACTTGTAATCACAGAAATAGTCATCTTGTTTCCAAGCTTACCTTGACTCAAATAAACTCTTCCTCCTCCTCCTCCTCCATCAAGTCTAGTGAGTCATCTTGTTCTCCTTCTTCAATATATAAAGATTGATCCGCCTTCTCCCCTTCCGCATTATCAGTGTTTTTGGGTTTGGTTTGGGCAAAGACAGCACTAAACTGCGGCTTCTGTCGTACAATCTTGTCATTCAAATGCCCACTGGCCGCACTATGACGGATTAGCTGCTGGCGACGCATATAGTCTGCACCACAGACGGAGCACACATACGCCTTGCAAACACTGTGCACAAACAAATGGACATCTCGGTTCTCCTGACGCCCAAAGAGCTTCTTGCAAATGTGACAACTAAAGGGCTTGACCGCACTATGCGAGGCAAGATGCTTTTTAAAATTCACCGGATGACTGAAGGTTGCCTGACAGATGCTGCACACAAAATCGCGCTCCTTGCGGTGCACCGTCTTCACATGCTGATCCCGTTCACGACGCTGCTGAAAGCGCCTCTCACAGCCCGCCTCCAGGCAAGGGTACAAATACTCCTTGAGATGTGTGTCTTTAACATGGCGATCCCGATTGCCGCGCTGGACAAAACGGGCCGGGCACTCCGGACAGGGAAAGTTCCTTAGGTCCGCGTGCGAATTCATGTGATCCACGAGGGCGTTCTGCCTTTGGAACACCTTGCTGCAGATTTCGCAGGTTAATTCCGAAGCCGGTTTCTTTTGTCTTTCAGAAACAGACGGGCGACAACGATGTAGTTGTCGTCGATGGGCATACAGTTCCTTTCTGCTGGAGAAGCTTTCGGGGCAGCTGCGGCAGCAGAAGGATTGGAGGCCTAAGGGGGGAGGACAGGAGGGCTTAGTATATTATTGAAATACAATTAATATTCTCACCCTTTGGACACTGTAGATTACCCAGATTTCGCTCCTCGAACTCCTGTTCCTCGCGCTCTAGCGCCAATTCCTCATCGTACATCTCCCGCGACTCATGACAGATCATGTCATTCAACTCGTCGGTCAGCTCTGGTGCATCTCCGTCCTCATCCCCATGTTCGGCGACGACGAACAGCGTCTGGAACCTGCCAACATCGTACATCATTGTTGTTGTTGGTTCTCGAGGATGCATTTAAATAATTTATGCAGCAGCGATAGAATTAATTAACTTTTTGTTTGCCGCAATGTGACCAGAGTTCTTGAGAGCTTAAAATACCACCGATACCTGGAATGAACTAAATATCAGCTGACTGCCGTTTTTTATCGAATGTTATGTTAATGTTAAGTTAATGTTAACCCTTTAGGGCGGGAGAAATTCAAATTTAGAAATATTTCTCTTCAAAATATTAAATTAAATAATTAAATTAAAAAGATTAAATAGATTTAGATTTTTTTATCCCATTATTGCTTATTATTTTCCCTAAGAAATGTAACGGACGTCGGACAGCAATTTCCATGCAAGTCCCCCCGGGAATCTCTATATATCAGGCGGCTGCAGTCAGAAATTTTTAGAATCCGAACAGAATCCTGGCTCCTGCCAGGATTTACAATTTTAAACAATTTAATATTTAAATAGAAAAACAAATTATAGATATTTTTTCATATTCTTATTAGTTAAACGAAATATTTAATTCTTTGAAAATGGCGAAGCTTCGATAATGGCTATTCAAGTCAAAAGAAAAAACTATACGAAAATTAAAATAAGTTTAGAAAGACATAAATGAAATAAAATTAATAAATGATTTAATCCATTTAAGTAAAACACATTTCTCTTATATATTTTAATCAATTGTTATGCAATTTATTTATACGCTATGTAAATATAATTTGTTCACAACTGTTATATAATTATTTTTTTCCTTTTTCTGTTTTGATTACGTAACATTTAATTTATATAACATTTTGTCGGCTTGAAACTTTGCTAAAAATCGCCGTCGAACGCCACGCGAGAAGAAGAAAGTCTTCAAAACCAAAAACGGAAAATGGCCCATAAAACTTACGGGCTACACCACACACACACAACTTTCTTTCGTTTTCTTTTTAAATAAAAAATTCTTTATATATACTAAATATATATATACTATATATTTGTTAATATCATTTTAATTAGATGGCTTTGCGTCAGTTTTAAAGTAAGAAAAAGTGCGCTGGTTTCCGGTTTCTTTCAAATGGCTAAAACGTGGAAACACTTACTGTCTTCTTTTTTGTTTTCTTTTTTTTTTTAATGTATTACATACGTTTCGTGTTTAATTGTGTTTGATTTAATGTTGTTGTTATTATTATTTATTATTTAATTTTTTTTTTGTTTCGTTTTGCTTTAGAATTTAAATGCTATAAGTAAATACCTGCCTCTGCGCCTGTCTCCTGCAATTATTTGGTATTCTTCTTCGCTTTCTTCACTTTCTTCTCTCTTAATTCCTCTCTCTGGTTTTTCGTGGCTTTTCTTTAAAATCTATTTTGGCCTTATCGCTTAGACTCAACTACTGGCTACACTACGCTACAAACGTTTTGAAACATTTCGATTTACGAATTTTCCAAAATTTCGAATGTAAAAAAAAATACATTTAAAATTAATTGCAAACAACGCACACACACTCACACCTCACACACGCTGGCATACCTATGTATATAGTATTTAGATTTAATGCAGATCGTATATGTATATATACAGGACAGGAGCAGTTATCCTTTGATTTCTTAGAGTGTATGCTAATAACGCCTTCGTCCTCGAGTGTTATGTTAACTTTTGCTAATAGAGAGAGTGAAAGTGGGGGCAGGCGAGGGGTTTCCCCTTGAGCGAAGATCCTGTGCAAGCTACAGTGGAAACAATGGCTGGTGGTGGGCTCTTTTTTCTTAATTTTTTTTCTTTGATTTTTTTATCATGGATTCTTTATCATTGATTTCTTAACTTTGATTTTTTTTAGGATTTTGGAATGTATTCAGAGCGACGAGATACATTGATAGTTACAGTAAGAGTTAGAGGGATAGAGCGAAAGATAGTTGGGTCGTTGTGTGTGTGTGTGTTTGTGGGTGTGTTGTTTGTTGTGTGCGACTCAAAAAAGTTTTTCAAGTGTGTCCTTTTTTCTTGTTATTCCTCATTTTATTTGCATCTGCACAGCAGAGAGAATAATGTACATATGTTTGTGTGTTTAACCCTTTTTTTCTTGCATTTCAATTCGCTAAGTGTGTCCACAGTTGCGGTCAAAATAATAGTTTTGCCTTGGAAAGTCTAAAAAAAAAAGTATTCTTCAAATTCCAGGTAAAGCTGTATAATCATTTTTCTGAAAATTGAGTCAAAAATAAGTATTAAATTTCACTTGAAACTAAATACTAAAAAGTTATCTTGCAAGAGTTGAAAATTTATCCAAGTTTTCGTTGCAAACATCGATTTTAAATCAATAAATATTGATATGATCACAGGAAGTTGGAAAGAATTGAATTTATAATGAAATAAATGGAAATAACATTAATAGTTTCAAAGGAGTTTACAATTATTTAAAGGGATATTTATTGCTATATGTTCCAAAGATTTGCTAAAGCATTGACATTTTTTTTAAAAAAGTTAAGCATTTTTTAAGAATTTATATTTTGCGAAGAATCAGAATGATCAATTTCAAATCAATCGTTATTTTCCAGTTTTATTTTCTAGAGTAAAGCGGAAATAAAATAAACCAATTTTCTATTTGTACAATCAATTGAAAAAAAAAACAAATTCTGTTCAATTTACACTTTATTTCATAGTTTCTTTTTTTGTTTTAAATTTTTTATTATTTATAGAAGATCTAATGGCACTACAATTATTTTGCCCACAATTGCTTGCATGTTGTGAGTGTTGCATGTATTTTGTTGTTCTAATTGTTTATTGTGTATAATTATGTTAGTTTCTATCAAATGTTTTGTGTTTTTATTTAAATATTACTTTGTGTGTGTGTGTGTGTTTTCTGTCGTAATTGTTTTTCGTTTTTTTTGGGTAATTGCAATTCGTTAAATATATACTTATATATATATTTCGCATGTATGTATATATAGTTGTATATAAAAGAGCATTCTTTCGTTTAATTTAACGCCTATTCTCATCATCGGTTTTTTCTTTACTCATTTATTTTTTTATTTTCTCCCTTTAAATGCAGTTATTGACCTGAACATTGTTTGTTGTTGTTGTTGTTGTTGTCGATTAATTAATTAATTAATATTCCTTAATGCTTGCTCTATAATAAGTATGTATTTTATGTATTTAATGTTTTAATGTTTATGTATATATGTTTTGCTTGCTTTATTTTTATTTTCGTTAGCTGAATTTTCTTGGGGATTTTTTTTAAAATAGTTGAACAACTTTTGTATGGCTTTCTTTTTTTGTTTTCCTCATCTTCCGTTTATTCTTTTTTTTTATATTCTATTTAATTTTTCCTTTTTTTCGTATATGTATTGCTTGAGTTAAGAACTTTTTCGTTTCTTGTCTTTCTTTTTCTTTAAAATGTAAAACTCTTTTCCTTTTATTTATTTTTTGCTTTGTGAAGTGTTTTCTGTTTGACTTTTTCTCTTCTTTCTCCTTTTTCATCGCTTGTATTTTGGTGTTTTTCTTTCTTTTTTTGTTTTGTTTATTTGTTTGTTTGTTGCCTTGTGCTTTCTGTTTGTTGTTTGTTTTTGCTGTTGTTTAGTTCTTTAGTTTTTGTTTTTTTTTTTAGATTTCTGACGTCACAAAAATTTTACGTACGTGTCGCTGTGGTTGTTGTTGTTGGTTCTCGCAACGGATTCTCAAAATAATAAAAATCTAAATTTAATTTTGCCTATGCAGAAATTACCCAAAGAAAAAAAAAAGCGGATAATAAATAATTTTTTTTAAAACACACACACGCTTCTTAAGAACAATTTGTAAAATAAAAAAAAAAAGAACTGGTTGGAAAAGCGGGAAAACGATCAATGGAAAGCCTTTTGTAAAAATATTGCAATAAACTCTGTAAAAAAAATATATCTATCAATTAAAAACAATAAAATTCAAAGGCTTTACCCTGATCTTACACCCAGGGAAAAATGTTCTTTCAGGAAAATTAATTTCTTTTTTAGAAATTCTTTAAAACCGGAAAATAATTTACTAAAATCGTGAAATTGAATTTCTTTAATTTTCCCCTGGGTTTTATTTTCTGCCAGCTTTTCAACCGATATTTGGATGATACTTTTTCTGGGAATTGGTGGGGTCCAAAGGCTATGGGGGAGAGGAATCGGGTAGCTTACAATCTGTCGTAAATAAATAGGCTTGGCGCTTATAAACTAAATCTCACTTAACTTAGGATTTAAAAATATACACATGTAAATATATATATATAGTGGTCACAAAAAAGTATTCGTTATGGTTTGTTAAACGTAGGGCATTATGTATACTAAATACTATATATATATAACAATAGGCAACAACACAGAGCAGAGAACTGATGTAGGTTTTTGATGTATGATGTGTGTATATATAAGCTGTGCACACCAGCAAAGGCGGGGGTCAAAATAGCAATTTAAAATGATCCAAAAGAGTGTATATAATTTGTATACTGTAAATATTGCAACTTTCAAAATTTTTCTTCTATAAAATTAAAGAAATTTTGTTTGAATTTCAAATTTAAAGAGCTAAGAATTGAGCATTATTTTGACCACCTCCTTGCTGGCGTTAACAGCTTAGTATATATATTTTTTTTGTAGCATTTTTACCAGCATTTTGCAGTTTGAATCAATCAGGGAGAGGTCGGCTTGTGTTTTTTACAATATTCATGTATATAATGTAGTAATATATACGCATGTGTGTTTGTTTTCCTTGTTTGTGTGCGTGTTCGTTCGCAGGTGTGTGATACAGAGTTCAAGGGCGAAGTGGGGGACAGTTACAGAGAGAGAGAGATAGAGTACACGCGACTTAAGCTAAACATATAAAAAAACAGGCAGGGGGCTTCTTCCAATGCTCCTCCTCGATGGTTACAGTTTCGGTTGTGGTTATGCTTACTCCTCCTCCTCCATCTATATATATATATCTTTAAAGATATATATATTAACCGCTATAGAATCCGCCACGTTCGCTTCCATTTCCCCTCAACGCGTCCGCCGCCTGGAGCTGCCATTCCTGCTGCTGCTGCTATCCTGGCGCGGATTGGACAATTCTTATGACGTCTCTAAAAATCATACCTTAAAGGTCTTCTCGCGGCGATCCCGCTGTTGTTGCTGCTGCTGCTGCTGCTCCCGCGTATGATGTTCCCGCTGGTGGCTGCTGCTTCTAGTGTGGCCCGTACCATTGGTGGCCTGCAGCATGGAGCTCATGGAGCCGGCACTGCAAAGCGCCGTCGAATTGATCTCGTCGCAGGCATAGCTGGCAATGCGATGATCACTACGGGATCGTTCGCGGTCATGACTGCGATGATGATCCTGAGTGCCAGCAGTTGCTGCGCCTCCGCCTCCGCCTCCACTTCCATTTCCACCGTTTCGTTTGCTGGGCGCCGCCTGTTGCTGGGATCTCCGGTTGCCCAAACGCTTGAGCTCATAGTCCCGGGCATCGGCCACATCGAAGGTGGCCGCTCGCTGCTGGGTCTGTTGCTTGCCATGCTTGGAGCCGGCTGATGCTGCCACTGCTACTGCTGCAGAGCCTGTGCCACCTTGCATCTCAAAGGCCTGTGGATAGTACTCATCGTACTCGTGCTCCTCGCACAGATTGGCATTGCAGGTGGCCTGCGCCTGCGCCTGCTGCTGTTGCTGCTGCTGCTCCCTCTCCCGCTGCTCTCTCTCCCGGTCCCTTTGACGATGCTTCTTGGGTGGCAGGGGTATGGGCGCCTGGGACTGTGTCTGGCTTTGATTTTGTGTCGTCTGTGTGGCCGCCGCTGCGTGCAGCGATGTGGATGAGGCGCCGCGTCGCACCACATCCACACCGCCGCCGCAGCAGGCGCATTCCTACAATTCCGTCACCGAATACAGATCACTGTGGTTGCTCATGCCAGCCGTGGCTGTGACAGCGCCGCCACGTTCGCCGCCCCTCTTCAGGGATCTGTAGAACAGGGCCTGTTGCTGCTGTTGCTGTTGCTCAAGGAGCAGCTGTTGCTGTTGCTTGGAGGAGAAATTGTTGTTGTGCTGACGCTGATAGAAGGCCTGCTGCTGAGCCGCTGCCTGCTGCTGCTGTTGCTGCTGCTGGTGATAGCTGCTGTCGTAGGAGTGCTGCTTCTTCATGCTGCTGGTTATCAGCTGGCTGGGATATTGCTGCTGCTGCTGCTGCTGTTCGATATAGCTGCGGGCATTGTCGAGGGTCTCCGCCCGCCTTGGTCGCTCTCTCTCGCGCTCCCTGTCCCGCTCCTGCTGCTGCTGCTGCTGCTGCTGTTGCTGCTGCTGTCTCAAACTGACCGACTTGGGGGGCAGGGTCTGCATATGATTGGCATTGCTGCTGTCCCCGCCTCGATTACTATTTTTGTGCCTATTCTTGGGCGGCAGCGTAGGCGGCTGCTGCTGCTGCTGCTGTTGTTGCTGCTGTGACACTGCTGCAGTCTGCAGCTTTTGCGTTTGGGGTCGCTGCAGAGAGCGATACTGACCCAGGCTGGCGGCGCACAGCGGCTGAGCGGAGATCTTTGAATTCTGATTCGTGGGTATTTCGGGCAGCGGCTGATTCACTATGGAGGCGGGATTCAGGGAACGCTGCTGCACACGCGGAGCTGCTGTGGGCAGGACATCGCTGCTCTCAATACTATAAACAGCCGAGGGTGGCAATATGTGCGTGGTTGGTGGATGCAGATCCCGTTGATGCTGCTGCTCCCGCTCCCGTTCTCGCTCCCTTTCTCTCTCTCTCTCCCTTTCCCGTTCTCGTTCCCGTTCCCGTTCCCGTTCCCGTTCCCGTTCGCGCTCCCTCTGCTGCTGCAGGGCCAACAGTTGTTGCTGTTGTTGCTGCTGCAGGGCCAGTAATTGCTGCTGCTGCTGCTGCTCCTTGGCATATGAGCTGCCCACGCCCGTGGTGCCGGGTATCTCTGTAAATGTATTCACTATCTTTGGTTTTGGTGGCGGCGGAGGCGCCGGTTGGGGCGGAGCAGGTGGCACCATTTGCTGTTGTTGTTGCTGTTGCTGTAGTTGCAGCTGCTGTTGCTGGAGTTGTTGTTGCAATTGTTGCTGCTGTTGCTGTTGCTGGAGCTGCAACTGTTGTTGCTGCAATTGTTGTTGTTGTTGTTGTTGTTGCTGCTGTTGCTGTTGGATGAGGAACTCCTGGGGTATGCAGTCCGGCTGCTGACAGTAATCCTTCGAAACAGTGGCTATCGATGGCGTTTTGGCGCTCCTCAAATTGGGTGAATGGACAGCTGGTGCCACCATAGCTGGCGATTGTGCGGCACTCACGGCGGAAACACCCTTTAGGGAGCCACCATAGCGACCGACATGACGCAGAGTGGCACACTTGTTGGCCGTCGAAGAGGCGCCACCAGCAGCGGAGATAATGTTCAAATTATTATTCTGGCCACGCACCGCCTTGGGGCCAATGCTTATGTATTTGGGATCAAAGCGATTAAAACTGTTGTTGGTCACATCCCGGGGATCGCGATCGTCCACAAAATCGCCGCCATCAAGGCCATTGCCCGTTGAGCGGCATATGCCGGCATTGGAAGTCTGGGCCGAGAGCACCGACCGGATGGAACTGCCCGTGGAACGGGGCAGTGTGGCCGATGCAAAGATGTTCTTCAATGTGCTCTGGTTCTGATTGATTAGGCTGCTATTATGCTGCTGCTGCTGCTGCTGCTGGAGGTGCAACTGCTGCTGCTGCTGCTGCTGTGCTGTGTTGCTGCTACTGCCTGCATGGGAGCTGCAGGCAAGCGAATCTCAGTAGAAGTCGTTCGACTCGAGCGTCTTACACTGCTTGCTGAGCGTCGCATATTTTCCATTGTTCGGTCCCGGCAAATACGATGCCGATTGCTGATGATGCGACGGCAGGCGGCCCAGGGTATGGTGGCCGGACCTGTAAAAACAAGGATATTGTAATTAGTTTAGTGAAGGGTAATGTAGGCGGAGTTTGGGGTTTAGTCAGCGACTGTCGTTTTAGGCTTAAATCAAACTACATTGGGCTGTGGAAACTGCCTAAACTTGAGCTATACTTTAAGGAAATTGTTGAAGATTTGTTAAAAAACAAACTAGTAAATTGAACGCTTTACAAACGTACAACATTTAAAAATCTATGATTTAATAATATTTAAATAGGTAAAACACTTTCAACAAGCTTGTAACTTGTCTATAAATCATATCAAATTGATTTCAGATTTAAGACTTTTAAAAACCAACTAATATTAGCTTCGAAATGTATTTTTAATACAATAAAAGTTGTTTAAATTCAAAATCTCTCCAATTATTAACTATTCTTTATCAAACTAACAAAAAAGTATGGAACAATGTTGTTTAAAAATTAGTCAAATTAAGTTTAAGTTATTATCTCTTCGTCTTTATCATCTGCATGAAGGGGTGGGACCATTAGTAAGGTGCATAAGATTGTATGTTTTAAGTTTTAGTTCAAGTTTTTGGTGGGGGTCAGGGTCAGGGTCAGGGTCAGGGTCGGGGTCGGGGCTGTCGTTGTGTGTAATTGTATGTGTTCATTTGTGGTGCGTGTGTGTGTGTGTGTGTGTTGGTTTTTACTGTCTTTGTGTGTGTCTTCTCATGCAAGTGGAAGGAGCAACGACAAACGACAAATATTTATATCAAAATCAAAATAAAAGTTCAACTAAAACAAGAACAACAACGCTAAAAAAAAGCCTCAATCATAATAAATATAGACGAGGAGCCCGCTACTCAAATTTCGAATTTTTAAAGCATTTAAAAGTGGAGACTCCCTTGAGGAATAAGCAAACCCTAAATAAAAGGAATCTCTGAATAAAATTTCGATATTAAAAACAAATTATTTTTCTCAGAAAGCTAAGTAAATAATAAGAGTGTACAACTATTGTTATGATTATTAAAATATTTTATTATTAGGCTCAAAAAACATATATTTTCAACATTTTACCAATACACCAATACAATTGGGATAATCAGAGTTTTTTCGCGGACTTTTGACTTTTAATGTGCCAATTTAAGAACCCTATTTTGAGGCCTAACAGCTTTATTCATAATTTCAGCCATTCACCCTAAGTAATCAGACAAAAATGGACTAAACTCATTCTTGTTTTTGTCATTAAAGCATTAAAACATTGTAGAAACCCCCACAAAACCCTGACACTTGCCAAAATGAGACTTGAAAATCGGACAAAATATTCTCTAAACTCAAGAACAGCGGGCTCGAACGTTTTTTGGGAATGGGCGGGTCGAAAAAGGAATCGGTAAAGGAACTTAGCAGGATAATAAGGCGGATGTGGTGTCTTAAGGTGGGGTTGTAAGGAAAGGGAATATACAAATCAAATGAAATCAAAGTTCATGCCTTGTGCCATGCACCAAATCGTAGCCGGGCGGCGGCGATGGCGATCGTTGGCCACCCACCGCCGCACCTGCCGCGGAGTTAGTTCTATATTGCTGTGTGTTGTTGCTGTTGTATTGGTTGCTGTGATTGTTGTAGTGGTGGTTGTTGCTGTACAGGTGGTGTTGTTGTTGTTGTTGTGGTGGCAGGTGACTGTTGTAACCGATGCCGTGCAGTTGTTGGTTGAGGTGGTTGTAAGTGGCGGTGGATGAGGTGGTGTGGCTTGATTGAGATGAAGGTGATGCCACCAACCCTTGTCTCAGTCCGGCCGTTCCATTGCGATACGCTCCAACGCCATTATGATGTCCATTGGCGCCTCCACCTCCGCCGCCTCCACTGCCAGAACCAGGCAGTGTGCCTGAATTTCCGCCGCCGACACCGCCAGCGGCCTGCTGATGATGCAACAGCGTTCGATTGATTGTCCCCGTGCTCATGGGTGCTGTGGGCGAGATGCTGGCACTTGGTGCATTCGAGGCAGGGAATAGCGGCGCCGTCTCCGATTTGTCAGCATCCAATGGGGGCCTAAAGTAAGGCGTGAGAAAGAAATAAAAGGAATATAATCTGAAGCCTGATAGACATAGGTCCTAATTTCCATACCTCTTGCTCAGATAGATCCAGGCATGTGAGTCGGCATACACCAGGATCGTTAGCAGGAAGGATGTGAGCAGACCAGCCACCATCATCAGGCTCAGACCCAGCAGGCCACCGCCGCAAAGGCCACGTAGGGCCTCCTCATAATGCCTATCGATGGCCCGTCTGTCCAGAGTGGCCGATAATGTGGTCAGATTGCGCAGCGTCTGCTGCAGATCATTATCCATGGCCGTCAAAGTGCGCTGGATGTCGATGTGCGGATAGGTTTCCTGGCTCAGGCTGCAAAGCAAGAATATAAATATAGAATCGAACGCAAGATACTATGTTCTGTATAAATAAACAAACTCTGGAAATAAACTTTGTGCAAAAGCCATGTTTCTTTCCTATATCTATTTTTATTCAAGGTATTCCAACCACTCACCGGGCCATTTGCTCCACACTCTCCCTGGCACGATCTACCAGATCCCGGGACTCGTTCAGGCGTAGAATAAATCGATTTCGCGGCGTGCCGCAGTTAAGGAAGTCCACATAGGGACTCCGCTGTAAATTAGAATTTAGAATTTAATTATAAGACAAACTTTAGCTCCAGGAAGGAGCCTTCCATGCCAACTCACCATGCCCACTTGGCGGCACATGTAGTCATGCGGTCGCATACAAAAATCACCGGCAGCCACGCTGGATGCCAGATAAATGCCAGTCAACAGCCAGCAGATGATGATGCAAAACAGACCCGAAACACTGAAGAAGATTAAAGTGCAGCGCGATCTTCTGGCCACTCCAATTATCAGGACCGTGCACAGCAGCAAGAGCATGGTGAGGAAGGCCAAAGTGGCGGGCCATCGAATGGATTCATAGAATTCACCGAGCTAAAAACAAACAAATTAAATCGATTAATAATAGGAATTAATTTTGAGAGGATCTGTAAATGCTCACCTGCAGCAGTCCCATCAGCGAGGTGTCGTTCTCACTGCCCTTGACCTTAATGAAATAGTGAACCATGCTATCCAGCGAGGCCACCGCCCGTGAGGTGTTCTCTGTGACCAGGCGCGACGTCTCAATGAGCAGCATGACCACCGTCTGGTTATATTGCGGCTTCTCCACCTGCTGGTCCACATGGTGCCCGTTCATCCGCGTCTCCAAATCATGTTTAATGCTTTCGGTCTGCAAAATTGAAAACACGAAAAGAAAATTGTTTAGAACTTGTTAAAATCGAAGCTAAGGATTTACGCAATTAAAATCAAAGATTTTTTATGTGACAAAATTAAAAACCAAATTCTAACATTGATTTTTTTTTTAATATAAAATGCCAAAATTTAACTCTTATTTTTATCGAAAAAAAAAACCGATTTATTTCACTGTGCACAACATGCAACTTGAGTCGAGTGCAGGCCCCCCAAAAAGGTGAAAGCAGTTCAAAAGTTAATGACCAAAAATGAGCGTGGGGTGTGGGGGGCGTAAAGGGATTTCGCCTAGACCCTTCCCTCCCCCACACCCACCACGTTTCAGTCTGGAACAAAGGCATGGTAAAAGGAAAAGGAAAAATAGTTTCTATCGTAATACTTTTGCTTCCGCACTTGGTCTGGGGTTGGGTCAGGCTTTTTCCTTCTTTTTTTTTTTGGGTGGGGTTGCTCCTGGGGTTCAAGGGATGGCACGCACAACGTCTGCCACGCCCCCCACATTTCGAAGAAGAAGCAGAAGCCCCTCCTTTGTGAACGGGGATAATTAATAGCGTTTTACTCAAGAGTCGGGTAATGCCAGCCATCTGTTTGGCCCTCGTCGTCGGTGCTGTTGTCCTGGTCGTAGTCTACCTTTGATGATGCTGCCTCCCTTAACCTTTTGCCTTATCGGCTCTTTGCTCCTGTCTCTGTCTCTGTCTCCGGCTTTTCCTCTTTCTCCCCCTCCCTCTCGCGCTGTGTGTGCTGACAAAGTTTATGAATAGCAAAAGCTTGGGCCAGGAGCAGTCTCCATCCTCATTCTCCCACGTGACTGCCGCCACGTAACTGTCAACACACAGCAGCCAGCTTTTAGGTTGATTATAATGAACAGAAGGAGCGAAAAACGGGCGAGGAGGTGGACATGGACGTGGAGCGACCAAATAGGTTGAATGGGGAATATTGCACAAGTTTATGAAAGCCAAGAACTAGAGGCAGAAACAAGTCAGCGAGTAACTAAGCGGAGAACTAAGCCCAGTTAGAGATTCCACTTCAGACTCCCCACAGTCGCGTGCTCAGAAATGGCTATATGTACATACTATATATGAACATAAGTATCTATATGTGATACATCAGTGTATTTCATAATTTATTAGATTTCCTTAAACGGTGACTGACCAAAAAATTGCCAATCAAATTAGCATTTGGCAAATGTATTTATGTTTTGTATTCCCAAACTATATCTATCTCAGCTATATGGCCTTGAAATTCAAATAAACAATTTAATACAAAGCACAAAACTTGGGTAACTAAATAAGAATAAGAATAAGAAATTAGAAAAACAAAAATAAAAGACAGAATAGTTTTACAATTTAAGCTTTAGCCTTGCTTGCTTTCGTTTTAAGCCCAATTTTCTGACAATTTTAACCTTTTTATACTCTCTTGATCTTTCAACTCACCTGTCGTTTTAGTGTTAGCACCAAACCCTCAACATTCTTGCCCGAACCAAAGGCCTGCAGCAGTCCATTGTGAAAGTCATCGTTGCCATATAAGCCTGCAAGTATATAGAGCAAGATCAGGCCATTAGTAAGTGGATCATCGGGCGGATGATCAAAGAACTAACTGTGTTATATATGGATGTACATTTAAAAGAGAGATCAGGGCGGGGTTGGAGATCATTTGCGGCAGGTCAGTGATGTAATGCGACACACATTTCGTATTTCTGATTCAATTAAGACCCCGCTCTCTGTTTCCCTCTCTCTGCGGCTAATTAAATTATTATTTCATCGTTTGTGTCGTTGCCGCTTCCACTTCCAATTCCATGTCGGGATGACGCACTGACAAACCCCCACTTCTTGGCTCCACTTCTTTGGCTGGTGAGTTTACATACGTGACCAGCCACCAGCGGTTATTCCATCGGCGATAAGTCGCAGTGGCAGGTCTGGCTAATTGCCAATTGCCGTCGACCAGCAAACCGCCAACACGCGATGCACAAAAAGGTACTTTTACGTGCCTTGGCAGCCACTGCACTTCCACTTCGATCCGTTGCAGTTCAACGCCCTAATCCATGCCGCCACCCTCCACCTCCAATTCTGGGAATAAACCCGGGCAGGACTCACCTAATCCAATGGCCGCACAAGTCATCAGCGTGATGATGATCAGCGAACAGCTCTGGCATCGCTGGGCACTGGGCTTCCTCTGGCGGCGATCACAGCAGCGGGTCAGCAAATAGAGGAGCAGGCCCAGCAGTGAGATGATGAGCAGGCCGGCGGGAATGGAGGCCAGGATGCCAAGACTCTGTAAATGGGAAAAGGGAAATTTCAGATTGTTAATAAATTGTTAATATTAGCCAATGCAGGTGCATATAAATAAGGAAACCCTTTAACAATTATCCTTCTTTGTGAAAATGTTAATTAAAAAATAATACATTTTCCTAGGAATTCCTTTGCAAAGTTCTAAATAAAAATCAGTTACGCTGGGATACTATACTCCTCATTGTCCTGGGACATTGACAAAACTTTTAATTGAATAACTTGCAACTCGATGCCTTTGTTGGGTGCCACTGCCACTGCCATTGCAATTTGTTGTTAGTTGGCTTCCCAGTTGAGTGTCCTTTGCAAAGTTAATTTCTTTTTTGTCCAGCTCTCTGGCTCTGTGTACGAAATTGAATTGAATTGGCCAGGAGCAGGACCAAAAAAAAATAACTTGGCTTGACGGTAATTTCATTGCCTGTCATTAAAAAAGAAAAAAAACCAACCAGAAAGAGCACGTTATGTGTGGAGTTTCGAATTACCCAGCCAGGATATTGGATACCATTGGATGCCAGGGATAGCACTATGGCCATGGAACACCCACTGCCAACACACACACACACACATATACACTTAATTCTAATGAATGGCAAATGAGTCAGAAGCAGCTACGACTCCCGACTTGGAGCCACTTGAGACGTCCATTCCAGTCGAGTTGAGACAACGCAGAGTCGGGAATCGAGTTCCAGTTTCGGTTTCTGATATGGTTTTTGGGGATTTCAGACTCCCATTCAGCGGTATACCTCAGTGTGGTTGTCAAGTAAAGAAGCAGCTATAAAAATCCCATTCAAAGCAGAGTTCCCATTAAGTTTTTCAGAAAAGGATCATTTCCAATCGAATCTTTAACAAGCTTTAGTTTATTTGCTTTGTTTTTCAATAATAATTTATTGAATTTAACTTGAAGAGTAATAAGTCTGAAGAACTTTACTACGAAGTCTGAACCTTCTCCTTTCTGTAAAGGTAAGTCAATAATCAATGTAACCATCACAGATAACACCCATAATTGAACTAGTTCGAGCCAATTTGCACCAATTCCCTGCTGTCAATCAGCGTTCAATCGAAATCGGAATTGGAATCGACACCGGACACACCATCACATGGATATATGTACAGACAAAGTTGGTTGGGCATATCCTCTGGCGTACAGACCTCCCATCCGGAGGTGCCTTTGCCTACCTCCTTGACTCGTATTTATTATTTATTGCACTTGTTTCATGTAAATAATCATTAAAACTAGTTACAGTTTCTTGTTGTATGTGTTGTTGTTGTTGTAATTGTTGTTGTAGTTGTATTAGTTGTTGTTGTTTGTTAGTCGGCACTTTGCGTGTCCTCGCAGTTGAATGACACTTGAGAAATGGCCCCAACAACAGCACCTCCCGCCGACCCCTTCTTATGGAGCCACCTTTTCCTATTTTTCATTTTACACTTTTAAAAAAGAAAAGTAGTTCGGTTTTAAGTGTTTGTGAGGCAGGGAAATAATGTTCTTAATTTGTATAGTATATATCTTAGACTTAAGTATTTTAAAGGCTTTTGTAAAGCTCAGAGAGGGAAAAGGGAGAGAGTTCTGGAAAAATTACTTTAAGAAAGTAATAGAAGTCTGAGAGAGTTTTTTCTAATTTTTTTTTTTAACAAAAACTATATATGAATTTGGTTAAAAGTAATTAAATAAGAAATAACAAAAAAAAATAATTGTATTATTAATTTGGGAATTAATTTATATAACTAATAATTTTATAATTAAAGTAAACATCTCTCTAGCTTTCTTTCTGTGCACAAAAAAAAGAACCTAAAGAGCTCGACTCTAGTTTTTCCCCGTCATTTTCCTTCTGTCCTTCTGGGCCATGCAATCTGCAAAATGAAGCGAAAATGTTCCTAACTAGCGCAAATACACACACACAAACATATAACCCCCCCTTTTAGTCAACTTTCAACCCCCTTTTGGGAAAATGCGGCGCTAAAAATGGCAAAAATTACGCGCGCTGCCTCCGAAGCTGTTCAAATTGAATTAAATCAAAGCAAATTGCCAACAACAACAATAACAAATAACCTTGAAGCTACATCCCTCCCCCCTCTCCCTTTTGGCATCCTCCATTTAATTGAGAATTTAACCCCCACCCACCCGCGAGTGTGTGCTGTGTGTGTATGTGTCTCCATGGAAAGTGTGAAAATTGCCACGAAAGAGGTGGTACAAGGAGAAGGGGCTAATTGGAAACTATATCACGAGAGATTCCCCATGATATACACAAATATATATATATATATCATGTATATATATATATCATATATATTTGTATGCAAATATCAACTGTATGCAAACAGAGCCACAATTAACACCAAAAAGAACAAGATCAGAGCTATGAGGGTTTCAACAACTGAGATTAAACTTTAAGAGGAAGTCGAAAAATTTTTAAAAATAAAGTTGAGCAACTTCTAGGGAACTCAAGCAAGGGCTTATGATTATTAATTTCAATAGAAATACATTCAATAAACTTTCCCAGATATTAAAGCTCAAGTTGCCAGAGAAAAAATATTTTATAGAAGTTTTATGATTCAGAAAACATGAGTCAGGAAGCTCGATTGGTAAATACAATAAACATATCTGAAAAAAAAAGAAAGAAATTCCTGCCGGCTAAACCGCATTGCAAAAATACCATTTTTAATTTTTATTACAATATTTCTGAGAAATTAAAGCCAGCTGACTAAACAAATTTATGAAAAACTATGAGTAAATACAATAAAAAATAAAATTGATAAGGAGTTTTACAGGAATTATAAAAATAGGTAAATACAAAAGAAAAAAAAATAAATAATGAAGAAAATTGTAGGGAAATAAATAGGGGATATATGATAGATATAGTGTACGATAGGCACTTTAAAATTTATTTAAATGTATATTTTCTCAATTTAATTCCTTTTTGATTAATTTGTTAGTTTTTAATTTGCAACATATTAAGCTTTCTATTTACCCAAGTTATTAGCTCTTAGTTTATTAAATATTTATTTTTAATTTATCAAGCTCCTCTTTTACCTTGCCCCCTTTTCCCCTTCTCATAACATTTTCCTTCCTTCTGATCGAGTTTTCTCTTTATTTTGCGTGGGCAGACGACGGGACTAGTTTCCGCTCTTGCATAGTTTCCCCGCAGGTCTCTCTAGAACGCTTATTGATGGAAAAACCAGTTTTTCCAACTCTCCCCAACTTCCTGTCTCCGATCCCCGGGACAGTGAGAAGAGACAACAGTTACACACAGTCGTAATAAATGCATAAATATGAGGCGATTTTGGATGGGGAGACGACCGACACAACAGATAGATAAAGCCGTCGTCGTTTCCGCTTTGTCACTTCGCCAAGGGTCTTCTCAGTACATGAGCATATATTCCATATTCTCTATACCCTATATAGCCCCCCCCCCTCCCCTATGCCTTCCAATCCATCCATCCATCCAAGTGCAGTTCCAATGCTCCACACCCAATCTTTGTGGCGATAAGAAAGGGCCATAAGGGCAAAAACACATCCAAAAGATGACGGGAGGAAAATAAGTGAACAAAGGAGAGTCAAGGTTACTTGGGGTTCTTCTTAGATAAGGGGAAATAAATCAAATAAATAACAAAATAAAATTAATTCAAGAATTAATAAATAAATGAAATAGAATGCATGTTTTCTTTATATTCAAAAAGAACTAATTTCCTTTTTACAATTATTTGCAAAGAGCACATAATTATAATAGTATAATTATTATAATATTAAAAGCCACAACATTTTAATTATATATTAATAAGTCTTCAAACAATTTTTGTGAACTATCTTTGTAATAATTAAAGATAATTCACAATAATGACTTTGAGACTTATAAATATATTGTTATAATTATACAAAATATCATCTTCCAGATTTTTAAATTAGATAGAACTATTCATGTTATAGTTTAACACCAAAATATACTAATATTTATAATTATAAACTTTGATAAGGATTATCAGCAAATTAAAACTATTTATATACCTTTTGAATAGATCCCAACCAAACAATTGTCTTTATTTATGGGGTTTTAATCTAGCAAAAATATATATTCTACTATATTCAAGATATTTTTGATATTTTATATGTATATTTATAATATTTATATATTTTTTCCAAGTGCAGATTATACAGGAAACCAATCCGACACAGACCAAACATAAAACCTCAAGCCAAGAATCGTGTGGAGTTCAGCCCTTGTCTCCCCCTAATAAATACAACAAAAACATATATAAACATATATAAATATATATATACATATACGTATTGAATGAAGTCAGAGGAAGTAAAGGAGGGGCGTGCTGTTGACGTGGCATAATTTCATATGCTAATCCAGTAGCATTGTTCCATGATGAATTTTCAATGTGGAGCGAGCCGATCAACGCCAAATGCAATTGGAGAACCACAGCAAAGATATGGACTCCGACTCCGACTCCGACAGCTGTAAAAATCCAATTACCATCAGCTGCTGGCTGCTCAAAGTTCGGGATCATTAACTCGGATCGAATCTGAATGAGAAACACTTTCTGGCTAATTCATTGAAAGCTGAAACTGGCTGTGGCCAAGAAATCCGAGAGGCCCACGCAAAACTTTCACACCACATGACCGAAAGGCAAGGAGAATCCCCGCCAGAATCCAAATAAACCACAAAACAAAAGAAGCTGAGAGATTAAAGAAACTGAGAAAGAGAGAAACACCAACGAAAAAGTGGGTGTATGGTATATCTATCTATGAAATAAAAAGAAAACGTTGAGAAACCAAACAATGGAAACCCAAAATACCAAAATTAGCTTTAGTTCTTGAACTTGAACTTAGTAAATTCGAATACTCTTGCTTTGAGTAAATTTTTTAAGTTTTTAAACGGATAACTAAATGCCCAATTATGGTGTCATTATTTTGATCTGTTCAAGGTACATATATGTATGTAGATATCTCTGACGATGTCAGTTAGGAATTTAAGTTTGTAAGCAATAGTTGGAGATGAAGTCACTGGGTATTTTATTTATTTATTTTTACACTGTTATAATAATAAATATTATTATTAGCAAATATGGTTTAATTTGAATTATTTTTAATAAATATTAATAATAATTAAATATGGATAATAATTAAATTGTAATAATAAATAAATATCAATAATAAATAAATATTATTAATAAATAAATATTTAAAATTAATAAATGTGAATAATAAATAAATATTACTAATATAAATATTATTAATAAATAAATATATAATATTAATATACAAATTTTACAAACTAAAAAAAATGTACTTCCCCAACTTCCCCATTGAATATATATGTATATTCCAGTTTTATAACCCTTTCTACCCACCAAATGATGGCTTTTACGATAGGAATAGTTCCATATTTACCACTCAACCGCATTTCATTTTATAACCAAAAAAGAAAATCGTGAACTACTTACTCTTCCCATTTATATTCTGAATTCATTTTCGATTTCGATGACTCGCTGGGTGGTCGCTCTCTATCCCCAGATGGAACTTGGTCAGCCGCCTCTTCTTGGAGCTTCTTCGAGGGGTAAACAAAGAGCAGACAAATAAACACCGATCATATGAGAGCATATGAAGGGGGGCAGGACAACACACACACACATTCCATTCCGGACGTTCCCAAGTGCAGAGTGCGACTTTATGACGGGGAAATCAACATCCCAAAAGATACAGATACAAAATAATCTGAAAGTGGGCACACACACTCAGACAGACATCTGGCAAATGTGAGGGCAGCTGTCTGCTTGTCTGTCCCGTCTGGAAGTGGGAACTAAAGAATGAGAATCGGAGATATCTGGTCCTGTTTTTCCTTCGTTTTTCTGTTATTCCAAACAGCAGAAGGAGACGGGGAATGACCCAATCACAGACAGATTGCAGTTGGCATAACATAAACCCACAACCGAAAGTCCTTTCCAGAGAAGCTGTGCCCGTGCTGTGAAAGCGTTGACGCAGCAGTCACAAAAGGTTGACACAATCCACCCGAGATACTCGAAATGCAGATATATATACATATCTGTTTATATATATGTCTGTGCAATCTGCATAAAACGCTGGCTAAATATAGAGCAATCTGTGAAGTAAGCCCAACCAAATCGGGGGGGAGCCTCTGCTCAGACCGGATGAAATGCAGGAAAAGATTGAGAAAGCCAGGCATATCTTTTTATATATATGTATTTCTTTTTTTGTACTTTTATGATTTGGCAAATGGAAACTTTGAAAGATTACAAGCATTTTTACAAAAAGACAAAAAAAAAACCCACACAAACCAAAGACGATTTATTGAAGTTTTTGTGTAAAGCAAATACATTGTTTTTGTGGGGTGTAAGGCCAGCTTAATAAGCATTTTCTTGTAGAATTGAAAATGGAAATAGTTGTAGAGAAAGCCTTAAAAATACCTCATGCTCAAGTCTCTTCATTTTCGCTCATTTCCCAAAGCCCAATCTATGCGATGCGGGTCCCCTTACCCTATATACCCCTTCATAAGCCCAATCCCAGGGCACCCGCACTATATAATATACCATCATTTAGTATATATCTATACATAGAGATGGGGTTGTGTCTCCTCTCGCTCTCTCTTCTCCTGCTGTGTTGTCATTGTCCACGTCCGCCCTGAGCTGAAGGTTGAATTGATCAGCGTCATCGAGCGAGCGCTGTAATCAATGCAATGAGTGCCGCCTGCTGCCGCTGGGATTGGGCCGGGATGGCTTGGGGTTTTGAGATTGGTAGGTAGGTTTCGTGGTTTCCCCCAAGGATAACAGATAAGCTCAAGGACCTGCCGCCAAACAATTGCCTCGACTATTTATCACATTCCGAAGAGTAATCCAAAAGTGATGTAAGTCGGGCGGCGGCAGTTGAAGCAAAAAAAAAATGCTTAAGCCCGGCGACCCAAAGCCAAAGCTAAAGCCTTTCTTTGCCATCAATTAGCCAGCATTATCACTTGAAGAAATTATACAAGAAGGCAGAGAAAATATGGTATTTGGGGAAGTTCTTGAAAGAAAAATGTAAACTATCTGTGATTTGATATTTTAAAATAATATATTTGAAGGCATTTAATTAAAGAATTATGTGAATAATTATAAATATTAATATAAGATTATGTTAGTGGGATTTTCTAGTCTTTTTTGAATATTTTTTAAAGTTTTAAAAACAACCAAACATAGTCGGGAAGTTAAATATTAATTGAATAATTATGTTATATTTTTATTTATTTAAATATATATTTCCTTGAATAAAATCTAAATAAATATAAATTAATAATGTAAAATAAAATTAGTCCCACTCATTTTTGCGGAAAGTGCACATCTTCTGACTTTTGCTGACGCGCGTTAAAACTACGCCCCGAAAACCAGGAGACCCAACCTCCTCCCCTACCCCTCCCCCCTTCCCATCATCCTTCCCCTTTCCCGAAGCTTTGGTGCTGCAGCCTGACCTACATCCCATGTCCGCGTCCACAAATGCAACAACAGCAGCAACAACCTCAACGTCAACGAAGGCAGCAACGCATCGGCGAAAAACACACACAGAAAATCAGCCCAAAAAGAAAAACCCGAAGCCGTAGCTCTGCGCCAGCTGACCTGAATTTTCGCACACACACATACATAGAGGCTGGAGACCGGCATTTTCCACAGCATCAAGGAAAAAGGAGGATAAAATAGCATAAGAGAGAGGAGGAAAAAAGTCTGCTAATTTTAATCAAATTTTCCCGTTGGGATTTTAGCAATGATTTCTAAAGGAAGAAGGATGTAAAACGTAGAAAAAAAAAATAACCCACAATTTGCATATGTTGATTGAGAGGGAGAACGCGGGAGGAAGGGAGGTAGGTAAAAGAAGCCGGTTAAAAGGGCGTCGTCCTTTTGCTTGCCCCCACCCCCAACAATTCCCTGCTCAAAAATAATAGCGGTAAAGATGTGAAGGAGATAAGGACATGATCGCTGGTCAGGGGCGAAACAAAGCGAACACAAAAAGGAGCTGGAGGAAGGTAGAAAAACAAGGGAAAAAGACCCGAAAAAGGAAGCCGGAAGTGTGCAGCTGCCGCCCCCCCTCCCTCTACACAAAATCCCCCTCTTCAGGCCCAGAGGCGTCACATGTAGCGCACATGGCGGGAACACAACGAAATTGGAACAGCTGCAAATGCCAGAGAGAGAGAGAGAGGGAGAAAAAAGAGAGAAAGAAAGAAAGCAGGATAAGGAGGCTGCACATGGCCAAAGCGGAACAGAGTGGAAGCGAAACGGGAAGAGGATGAGGGCAGCCAGCAATGGAAATTGAAATTTATCCACGCGTTTTTTCCACGCTCCCTTTTTTTTGTTGGCCCTTTGTCTTCCTTTTATGCAATTGCAGGTAAGGGAAAAACACAACACAAAAAAAAACAGATAAAGAAAGGAAAAAAAAGAAAAGCAAGCCGAAACAAAAGACACAAACACACGACAAACCGAAATTCCAAAATAGATGGAACCTCAAACTCAAAACTGAGGACTGAAAAACTCGAATCTCAAGTGCTGAGACTCGAGAGTTTCGCTCAAGTGGCACTTGGAATAACTGACAAAAAATAAGGAGGCACAGAGGAGGCGCTACATATTATGCCCATTATGCCACAAGTACCCTATATAATATGTACTATATATAGTACAGAGTATAATGCTTTCGATGTCAGGGAATGTCTAGACCTTTCGGGGGAATCCCCTATTAAACATCTGTTTCCGATATTCCAAAAATACCAAATATCATGAATTTCGATATTTACCCATATTTGAAATCTCTAAAAATTTTAATTGGTTTTTTTTAGATCTTTGAACTTTTATTATTTCCAACTTTGAGCTCACTAACACTTTTTTCTATGACCCCTTTTTAAAGATCTTTCATCTGTTATTCTTTCCCCCTTCAAAACCAATATTTCCATCTTGGAGCTCAGTTTTACTTTTTTTGTTAACTCTTAAGACATGAGATTAATCTTAATTAAATCTTTTGTTTATAAAAAGATTTATGGATCAAAAACATATGAATTTATTTTTTAATTTCGCTGTTCAATATTTCTTCATCGTCCCCTCTTAAATACATTTGATATATTTTATATTGTTCATTATATAAATATGAGTATAAATCATTTATAAATAATGTTCAAACCCTTAAAAATAACCCATTTAAAATCACTCTCTTTCTGATAATATTTTATATATTTTCAAGATTTTGAAAGTCTGTGATTTTTAATCACAGACTAAACTAGATGTGAAAATGATACCGTTAAGTCCCATTCTCTTCTTCCCCTAAAATGCATTCCCTTAGCCCCAAAATAGTTATCTAGTTTTCCGTTAGTTTCCCATATAGTTTCCATTATTATTTATCGTTATCAAGCTTGAAAGCGGGTACTCACCTCGAGGTAAACATCGCTGTCCGGATTGAAGGTGTCGTTAACCCGACGGAATGTGTAATTCACATGCGGAATCGAGTGCAGGATTTTGACGAGAATACTTGGTTGTTCCATTTTTGTAGCTGTTGTTGTTGTTTTTGCTGATGCTTCTGCAGTTGTAGTTGCACACACACATGCACACGCGCGGCCACAAAGGAATATAAATCGCTCGCCCTCCCTCTTTCTCCTCTACTTTTCTTTTTTTTCGGGTGGGGGCGTTTCTGTGTGGGGTATTGTGTCTGTCGGTGTGCGTGGTGCGTCTGCGTGTGTGTGTCTGTGTGTGTCTGCCAGCGAAGGACGTCGCTGCTTTTGACGTCACAAAACGCCGCCGCCGCCGCTGATGCTGCTACTGCTGCCCGAGAGAGATAGAGACACGGCACGGCTGCAAGAACAAGAACCAGAGAGCAGCCATTAGGAGAGAGCCAAAGAGAGCAGCAAGAGTCCTGTTGCAAAACCAACAACAACGCATGCTCTCTCTCGCTTTTAGCGCGTCCTGTCCGCTGCTCTAAATTTTCACTTTCACTTTTCACACACCCAAAAAAAAAAACACAAGACTAAGAAAAATCCTGAATTGCAAAAAATTGCACTGCTCTTTGATTGAATAAACAAAAGGAGAAATGACACAAGCAATCGCATTCAATTACACACTCTCGTACACACACACAACACACATGTAAAGCCCGCCTGCGGTTTGTTTTGATTCCGCAAAAAAAAAAAACAGGATAAAGGATATGGGCGAAATTTTGTTAGGGATAACTTGCAGCGATTTCTGACAACTCAAGAGGACTTCATAGGCACTTGTTTATTTAATCTACTTTAATCACTGCGCCAATCGCGAGGTTTATTTATATATAAAATTATACAGGACGATATAGAACATCCTTCTGATCAAATCGCGAGTTCAGGGCGTTGTTTCATTTACCGTTTCGTTTCGTTTTTGACTCGTTCCGATTCGCGAACAACCGCCTCCTCCACGTCCTGTTTCGTCCTACCGCTCTCCACCACCACACAATTCTGACCGTCGGAAGTTAGTCAAAAAAAAAAATAAAAATATAAAGATATTTATAAAAATATCTTAATATCAGCGGCGGTTGCACACATGGAATATATATCCTCGAAATATTCGCGGATACTTCTGGACCCGGCGATTTCTCGGACACACGGATGCTGCGACGCACGACTTTCTCCGCGTTTGAAATTTGAAATAGGAATGAATGTGTGTTAGAGCTGTCGAAAAACTGCACTCCAGATATCGATATATATATATCGAATGTTTGATTTTCTTGCTCGTATTGCCACAGGGAAAACTCAGAACTTTGAAAAAGGTCACAATAACGGGTGGAAAATGTGGTGGTTTTTGATGAAAAAGGTGGAAAACATGGCTAAGCAACAACATACTACTGTATCTTTTATAATAATACTAATATAATAAACACTTTAAATTGTTTGACTTTGGCTTGAATTATATCGGTTCTAACAGCGGCCCAGAAAAACACGGCTTATATCGGAGTGCCACGACTATCGATGGTTTTTCTTTTCAAAAGTGCAATAACAAAGAGCAAAAGATACTTTTTATCCGCAGGCGCTCTCCCACGCTCAACCTGGCTTCCTGCGAGAGAGCCAACCCAAAAGAGAGCAGGACGAGAGATGACAATTTTGGCAAGTTTTTCTTTACCGACAGATTTAGCAAGGTTTTAAATGGAAAATAACTATTAAAAAAAAAATATATATATATAATGTTTGTTGTTTTAAAGTTTAAATAAATATTTTCCAGTCATATTTGTACCTTTATCTTCTTTCGTATCTAGCGGATAAGCCTGCAGAACGCTGTCTGGTGCGCAGTGATGGGACTAACACGACTTGTTGATACCTTACATAAGCCTGAATGCACTATCAAAATATTTGATATATCTTTATAAAAGCAAATTTAAATATTAACTGTCTACAAAAAAAAATAACGGCATTAAGCCTCGAAAAGCCTATCTTTATAATTCTCTTACTTTACTTTAAAGTTCCACAATAACTAACTAGACCTACGCTTAAGGAGTAGGGTGTTGTATCTTTCAGGTTTCCTTTGACTCCGATTAGCGGAATCCAAAATGGAGCTGAAAAGTTGTGGGAGGAGCAGGCGGAGGAGGAGTAAATGGACAGTAGTAGCGTAGTCCAAGAAGTAAACAAGAAGGAGGAATAGAGATAACGATAGTTGGCTTATTTCCCTACTTCTTTCCTTTTCTTTTCTTTGTGGATTATTTGATTTGATTTACCTTTTTAGGAAACTCAAAATGCAGCGGCAAGCTGGTTTCTTTCTCTTTCTGCTGATTTTTCAATTTTCAACATTTTTCCCTGTCTGTGTGCCAGTTGTCTTCCTCTTGTTTTTGTTATTTTTCTTACTTATATTATACGAGTAGTTTTATCAAAGTCAAGCAAAACGAGTTTGCCAGCGAACAGAAAAGCTTAAAACAAAAGCAAACGGCAACAACAACTAACAAGAATAACCACTAAGTGTGGGCCAGGGAAGCGGTGTTGCATTGGATATCCCCTCCCCCCACTTCTCATATTTTTTATAACTTCAGGTTGCCGTAATTCGAGGCAGCAGAAATTCTTTAACTTGGCGTCGTTGGTTTCGTTTTATTTTATCGCTATTGCTTTTGACTCTTTGCCCGGCCTTAAGTCGGTGGAAATATGATTATTAATAATAAATATTTGTTCAATGGCGACGGACTCATGCATGTTAGTTGTTGTTGCTGTTTTCGCTCCTTCTCCTTTCGGTTTCTTTTCTTATTTTTGTTGCATCCGCAGCCGCACACACACAAATACTTAGACAAACATTCTTATCAAGGAGCGTACGCACATGTGAAGTGTAAATAAAACAACAGAAATTGAACTGAATTGAAGCAATTGCAGGCTATTGAAGTTAAAGTGCCACTAAACTTGAACTTGCCTCTTTAAAAATGCAGCCTCTTATTTATAACAACTTTAAATAGAGACGAGAAATGCATTAGGAAGAAGCAAAAAAAAAACAAGAAGAAAAACGCACTTTTTCACTCACACCACCAACGCACATTCACACACACATACAGGCTGGCTAACAAATTGTAATTCACACCTTTATTTGCCGGTTTGGAACTCGCAAACAACTCGAATCTTTATGACCGATCCCACCGCACGAATCGGCTAAAGCCTTTACATGTTCAGTTTTATTTAACAAACACTTTTCTGTGCGTTAAAAGCGACAATTTCCGAACGAAGGAGATGCAAAACCGTCGATGTTGCCATCGATACTACTTGCCCCCGATACTAACCTGCCACCGATACTACCGTGCCACCGATACTACCGATGTTGCCAGAGGGGCGAGGCATCGTTATTAATAATACTATCGCTAAATTTATAAAATTAAAATGCTTAAATGTTTCTTGTAGAATGTTACGGAACTGAAAATGGTAAACAACAAGAGCAACACAATTTGTACGAAATGTTATTAATAAATAATGTTAAATTTTCAATTTTTATGTGAATACGTTGAAAAATAGCAAACTTTGGATTTCTTGTAATAGTTTTCCTATTGTTCCTACGGCAGCTTTATATATGATATAATCGTCCAATGTTTATAAAATTAAATCTTTAATTATTATCTTGCGTCATATGGATTTGCCTGAAAATTTGATTTTTTAAATTTTCACAGACGATTGTCTAGTACATTCATTTTGTACATTTAGAGAATTTATATTTATTATAATGTTAATTTTTTTTAACAAATGATCTATTTTTTAATGGTTGGGCAAAAATTTTTTAACATTTTTACCAACATTATTTAAGAAAATTGTAAATAAAAATATGCCTGAAATATTTCTGCGCCAAAATGTAGGCAACACTTTTGATAATAATGATATTTCCAGAAATAAATCTTGAAATCTTTATTTAATTTTCGACAGATATATATATATATATATATATATATATATATATATATATTTTATTTGAGAGGATATTTTTTTCCTTGGATACAAACTAAGAAATTTTTAAATGAATTCATAGTTCATATCCAAGAAAAAATATCCTCTCAAATAAAAAATATATTCTTATATATATAATCCAACACGAATCTATCTATTTATAAAACAAAAGACATAAAATATTTGTCGGAAATTTTTATTGAACATCTATCCTACGGTAATAACGCGCAAACAATTATCGGTAGATTTATGTGTGTAAATTGCTAAATACATACATCTAAAAGCACATTATGAATTTGGAATTCTTAATTCTTAGAAAATCGTAAATGCATCGATAACAAATGAAGAGGAGATGATGCATGCAGGATGCAGAGACCATTGCATTGTCCTCGGCTGAGTATACATCAGATCGGGGGCTCCGTATGTGGCTACATATATGTATGTATATATCAATATATATATATATGTGGGTAAGTCGTCTACGATGCACGATGCGATCTTTTATGGCCACTTTCCGACGAATGTCGAGTAAGGATTTAGATTTGGATATTCCATCACATCAAATGTTCGCCGGCTGACTAGGATCCCATTCTTGGTTCCCATCTTTTTCTCCTCCGGCTGACTAGCGCAGGGGCAGCTGTCGGTGCTGTCCCCGATCGTAAAAGAGCAGATATGCCGGTACGCTGAGCACCTCGTCGATGTTCACTTCCCGCACAATGGTATCCGATGTGTAGAACCAACTGAAAAAGGGAACGTCGCAATATCAGTACGCAGAGTGTGGAAATAAAAAAACAAAGGTTGACTAACCGATGGGCATTCCGCAGGGAGCCGCGTCGGTAGGTCACAAAGTGACCGCTGTTCGCCTCGCCCGAGTGCACCACCACGGCCAGTAGACGGTACAGGTTCTTGGGGAACATGGTGCCGAAGCCCTCGCCACCGCCCAGGCCATTGTTCATCGGCAGGCTGGTGGAAAACAGCGACATGGTCGAGCCCCAAGGGGTGCCAGCCTGGAAAGATTGAAGAAATATTTATAAAATATGCATGGTTTTGGTTTTAAATTCAACATAATCTCTCGATTTCGCATCTCCGCACAAAATAGAAAGAGAAAGAGTCACGTTTCCACTTTCTACTGCTCTCTCCGACCAATTCGCGATTTATTCTAACCTGACTATTGAGATGCGGCTGCACAAAGCTATAAGGCGCCATTGACAGGCTCTCCGGGAAGTGAACAAAGTCCTGGCGCTTGCACACCTGCCCGGTGGGCAGCCAGACTGTTCGCGCCACATGAATGCACAGGCATGCCGGCAGCTTGGCAAAGGTCACAGACTTGGTGTGCGTGGTCGTTTCATTGCAGGAATCGCACTTGACGTCGCTGAGATCTTCGGACGTGATGTAATCGCTGAGCAGGTGGCCCAAGCTTTGTCCACTCCGCCGTTGCGGCGGTAGATTCAATGTGATGCTGTCGAATTTATCATAGCGCACCGCAGATTTGGAGCCACATCCGTTGCAAACGATCTGGGCGCCCATCGCGCCCTGGAAGGGATGCGCCACCTGGCTGGGCATCATATTCGACCAGATGGACACACGCCCTGGGCCGCGATGCAAACGTTCCAGCGACCGGCATGAGCTGGACACCCGTCGATTAAGGCCTTCGCCCATTTCCTGGGATTGTGGCTGCCTTGGTCGCGACAATCGCTCGCCGCCCAGCGTCGGCGTAGGCGTGGCCAAAGCATCCACTTCATTGGCCAACGGAAAGCCAAACGGGGTTCCGGGCGAAACTGCATCCAGCAGGGAACCCAAACGATCCGAGCCCTCGCGCTCGCAAACGGAGGCCGGCGAGTCTGGTGTATGGGCCTCGGAGCGCACCAGGCGCGTGAGACTGGTGCTTTCGTCATACTCCATGTTGAGGAAGTCGGTCAGCATTGCGCTCGAGGGCCGATTGGGCTGATCCCCAATACCACGCTGGCTGGTGCTTGGTCCGGCAGCCATGGCGCTTATGGGTCGGAATCCACCGACGGGCGTGGCGGTACCCAGGCCAATGCTGCTGCTCGCGTCATCGTTGTCCGTGCCTGGGCCCAGCGGCAGAGCGTCCGACAGACAGCCCAGGGGCTGCGGCCGTATGGCCTCCTCCTCCAGGGAGGAGAGCAATACGTGAAACAATTCGTGGGCATCGTGCTCCTCCTGTGGTATCACCCATCCCAAGGCGTTAAGGGCGCGCAGTACAGCGCCTGGTGAGTGTGGATCACCACGCAGCGTCGCATGAGTCCCGTTGACCACCTCCAATGTGTTCAGCATCGAGCTGATTAGGCTCCGGCGATCGGGGGAGGCACCGTTGTACAACTGGAGCCAGGCGATGAACTGCGGACAGGCGGCCAAAGCCTGGAGCAGGGTGTTTAGGAAGCAGGTGCGCCCAAAGTTATGCAGTCCTGCGATTTGACCGCGTCGCTGGCGCAAGCGAGAGCCTGCCAGAAAGATTGGGAGTCCATGAAATTTATTAAGAAAACAAGACATTTAACACTCACCAGAGGGTCCCCAGAAGACAAAAGCTCCCACAACGGCGGCCACCGTCACTCCGGCGGCCATCAGAATCTTTTCGCTCTCCATTTAGCTCCTGATCCTGCCCTGCACCCGTCCCTTCCTCACTTTTCGGGGGGGTTGCAAAGTGCCAATAAAAGAAACTGGAGGCACGTCTACAGCATGGACTCCTCCAGTCTGGGAGCTCCGCTGCGTGTAACAAGTGAGACAATGTTTTCCTTTTAGGGAAAGCACAACAATTTCCGAAACGAAAACACTAAAATTTTGATTGAAAAAGAAAATTTTGCGTCTGCTCCTTCGGCTAGAGGTTGCCACCCATAACGATATGGCCTGCACATCGATAGTGCCTATCGACAAGCTCGGCTATCGTTTGTCAGCTGCAAAAGGTGGTGTGGAAGCAGGGAATGGCAAGAGAATGAGGAAGAGGAAAACGAAAACATAAGGCAGGCACAACAAACATAGCTGGCGCTGTGTGCACGTCAGTTTGAAAAGTTTTATTTGGAAATTGATCACCGTTCGTGATAGGTTGCAACACTCGGCAGCTCGGGATGCAAAAAGTGCTACGAAATTCGGGAGGAGAGCGGAGCTAAAGGAAAAATTAATTTCTAAATTTGTAAGTGGTTGAAACGGTGAATTAAAAATCAGTGTGGCACCCGATCAATGCACTTAATCCAATATTCTGGAAGCTTCTATTGTTTTCTCGACTGGTAAGTTTGGGCAGTTGGTCAACCAACCACCCCCTTCGCCCCAATAAGCGACGGCCTTGTGTCCATTTCCCAATTTTCCCCCACCTGAGAATGCTGCGCAATAGGCAAAGCAGTGAAGAGGGAAAAAAACAAATACACACGAGACTCTTAATCGCTTCTCTGTTTTCGCTGGCAACTTTACTGCGCCGTTTGTTTATGTCTCCCCTTTCGCTCGCTGGCGTTGTGTAATTTGTGTACTAATTTTCTGCATTTATTTTGGAATCTGTGTCAAATTGCATTTTCTAGCTGTTTCGAGAATGTTCGAATTTATTCGAGATTATTCAGTTACACTCTCTTCAAGTCTGGCAGTGTTTTTGTTTTTTTCTTTATTTGCTTTGATGCTGTTTCCTTTCTTTGTTGAACACTAACACTAACAAGCTTACAACTGTTTTGGCCTCTGTGTGTGTGGATGTTAGTCACGTTAACGGCTTTCCCAGTTTGCTGCTTACAGTGGACATTGCTTAACAGCTATTTTGAAAATGAGCTTGTGACCGCCAAAACAAAAATAGATAACACACAAAATTTCAAAATTATTTCATTTAATGTTACACAATTTGTATTGAGCAATTTCTAAAAAAAAATGTGTACAGGTACATATATACATATGTTTTCGGCATTGCTTAATATTATTTCAATAAATTGAAAATAGAAACGAAAGTTTCTTTTTTATTCAAATTCTTCTATTATATTATGTTCTCTATATTCTATAGCCACTGTAATTGAGCCCCTCATTTCGTATACTTTCCAGGCGAACCACTAACCCCAGCAGAGCTTCGACAAAGACCTCGAACAAAGAACAAAGGAAACGCAGCGCAATTGCAACGGCTGGAAAAAAGTTAATAAATAAATAAAATCACCTCGAACCGGTGGTAACCAAATTTGGCTTTGGCTCTAAACCAGTTACTAAGATCTACGTCGCATTTCCGTCTTATCTAACAAAGAGAACAAGCCGAGAGCATGGATGCCCAGGAGAACAGAGGACAGCCACAGCCGAAGGACGAGCATCGCATCCGCACGGATAGCGAGAGCTCCGTGGATAGCCTGACGCGCTTTATACTGCCCAGCCTGGACGGCTCGCCGCCGAAGATTGTGACCCTGGACGAGGTGTCCAGCATGTTCAAGGACCTGCGCAACATGGAGTTAGCCCACGAGATAGCCCTCAATCCGGACTTTAAGTTGCAGCAATATGAGCCGCCGTCGAACAGCCTGGAGGGAGCCATCAAGCGGAATGTGCACAAGGCTTTTTGGGAATTGCTTCGCGAGCAGCTGGAACGTCAGCCGCCCTCCTACGACCAGGCCATTCGCCTGCTAGCCGAGATCAAGGAGATTTTCCCCCAGCTCCTCTCCCCAAACAATGAACGGACCGTGGCCCACATCAACGAGGTGCTAGACGAAACCGTCATTCAGCAGCAGGCGGAGCGGGGACTGCTGGATTTTCGCGCATATGCCAACTTTGTGATCAACATCCTTTCGCGCTCCTGCTGCCCAGCCAGGGATGAGGCCGTTGCCAAGCTAAGGGAAATTGAAGATGTGGTAGACACCTTTCGCAGCATCTTCGAGCTGATGAGCCTGATGAAGCTGGATATGGCCAACTTTATGCTCACGCTGGCGCGCAAGGAGATAGCCGCAAATTCGGTGGAATATGAAAAGAAAAAGTTTAGCAAGTATATGCGCGAGTACATGGGAAACGGTGAGTTTGTGCTCTAATCGATCTTCTTGTTCAACAAATTTTTATATCTTAAATTCCTCCTTTTAGGCTATAGCTTTCCGGCCACCGAAGACTGGCTGCAGCGCCATCGTGCCGGCAGCAATGTGGACGAGACTATATACAATGCCTATATACAGCTAATCGATTATCCGGCGGACAAGGAGTTCCCTGAACTGCTGCGCATTGACAAGGATCGCTTTGCCGGTCTCAGTTGGCGCGCCCAGCGTCTGATCCTGTGCGCCTCGCTCATCTCCATTGCCCAGAGCACGCCCATTATCTCGCAGCGTCGCGAGAATCGTCTCGAGCTATCTAAGCAGCTGGACATAATCGTGCAGGATGTAAAGAACCAAGAGTAAGCTTCTACTCGACGTCTTTTTATTGAAAAAAATTAATTGTGATTGGATTTGTAGGCAAGTAGCCACTGCCATTGACAGCTGCTACGAGCAGATACGCGCCTTTGTCAACCAGGCCTTGGAGAAGGAGCAGCTGCCCGCCATGAGCGATGCCGACCAGGCGGCGCTCAAGAATCAGGTGCTAAAGCTAGGCAACAAAGCCTCGCCGGTGCCTAGTTTAATGGGTGAGTGCTTGTATATAACTTATCCTTTTTTTTCTATAAAATTTATAATATTATGTATATAATATATTCAATATTTAGCCAAACGGTTGGATGGCTATGTGCGTGTGGCCTTGCGCTCCAATGGAAGCATACCGCCGCCGCCTGCCGGCTTTGTGGACTACCAAGAGGAGCTTGTTGCATTTATCGCCTCGTTCAGGCGTTTGGTGTCCTACAACCATGCCGTTTTCGGAGAGCACTTTCACCGGATCCTTAACAAGACCATGACCATGGATCCTGAGGGGACTGAGGCCAGTCCAGCTGGCGATGGTATAACCACTGGCCAGGCCCAAACCGCCAAGCCTTAAGAACCAGTCATTTACACCCGAAAAACATACATACACAAGCCACAAGAAGAATCTGATGGAGATCTGGAGTGTTGGCAGCAGCTGGAGCTGGACTTGGCACAGAGCTCCACGCAGGAGAAAGAGAGAGAGAGCACCCGCCCATCTGTATCTCCCATTTCGCTGATGATTTCATATCCACCACCAATAAGTAGAAGCCGAGATAAACCGAGGAAACCAAGCCCTCGCGTGGAGAGAACTGTGCTCTAGGGCGACTGTGATAACGAAGGAGAGAAATGAAAGAAAGCTAGGAAAGAAGGCAGGAAGTAATCGAAGTTAGGTATAAATCCTTTCGTGGGCTAAATTAATGGAGGCTCCAACGTGCTCGCTCCCCCATTAAATTCGGACACAGCTACAGATCGGTTAACGAACTATCCCCCTTTATTATATACACAATAAATAAATAAATATATATGTATACTATATGGACATTAACCCATGACTAATCGTTATTTGCTGGACTAGAACCTGCTGGGTCCTATTTTAAGGCTAACCCCTCATTGATTGGTTATCTCTTACGATCGAAAGTGAACCGTGGCAGATATATATCTATAAATAAGAAATACATTTACTTAGTTTATCTAGTTTACCGAATAAAATTTAATAAAATAATTAAATATACATATACTGGTTTTATAGTTTTTTTTTTATGCGTTTTAAATGTATACATACTAATATAAATTAATTAAGAGTCTTCATAGTTATATTGGGCTTAATTTTTGTATTTTTTTGAGTTATTATTATTTTCCGAATTATATAGCAACTGGATCAAGTCTCAAACAGCAGAATATGTCCCAAAATAATTTGTTTTCAACATGATCTTAATAAACACATGCAAACAGCACAAAACCCACTAACACATATGTATGCATTGTGTAAGCTGTATGCATATGTGACGAGTGCGAACGTACACACATTCATACAGAACAAAACTCACTTACGCATATGTATGCGTGTGGAAGCCATAAACCAAAGCTAATAGAGCGAGCAAAAACATCGCCCTCTCTCTCTCTCTCTCACCCCTCGCCCACAAGCCGTAGTTCAAACTATGGCCGCTAGGTGGCTTTTTCGCCGAGTCGACCCTTTCAAACTATATTTTAAATTATGTTTTAAGACGGGAAGGAGTAATTTTTGGCACTATAAACCCTATATATTGTTGATCAGAATTAGTGGGAGAATCGATCTAGCTAGGTTTTGAAATTATAAATGGCAAATTGCAAATTTGAAAAATCATATTTTGGCCAACAATAAACGAAATTAAATTCTGAAAGCATTAATGTGTTAGTTTTTTTTCCTTAAAAAACGTGCAAACCAAATTGAAGGCTAACATTTTTTTTTATTTTTAAAAACTTAAGAAAAATTCCGAAAAAATTTGTTTATTTAGAATATGGCTAAGAAAACAGAAACAAACAGAAAAATGCCTTCCGATTTGAAATTGGTGTATTTTTGGCAAAATTATGACTTTTCCAATCTACAATTTTCCAATTAAAACTTCAAAACCTGGGTAGGTGGATTCTGCTATTAATTAAGATTAAGAATAATAAGAATAAGAATGATTAAGAATATATAGGATTAATGGTATCGAAAATGTTGCAAACTGCAGGGTATAAAAATAAAGTATTTATTAAAAATAACTCTTAATTTGCATGTTTTGGCTTATATAGCCTAGGATTACCCACCGTTAAAGGCATGATTCTTTAACAATAATTTCCTTAATTATAACTCCTGAAAACCCTGTATTTAAACAGATTACAACAAATATATACCCAGCGAGATAATAAATCGATTCCTGGACTTTGAAATCCCGTTGTAATTGGTATTTTATTGGATTATAATAAATTTCCGCTCATCCAATGGTCACATTATAACCCCTTTCATTTACAAAAAAAACAAGCTTAAAAAAAAACAAAAGAAAACTTGGGAAAATATTTAGAAAAAATATAACCTCTAGGAAAATTGGCGAAAAATCTCAAATTATATTGGATATTTTGAAATATATTTAGGCCGCCACGCATCAAGGAAGGGTTCGTTCAAAAACCATGAAGATAAAGATCCGCAGGAGCCTCTCGTTCGCCGGCTGCGGCTTCCTGGGCATATACCACGTGGGCGTCGCCGTCTGTTTGCGCCAACATGCCCCCCAATTGCTGTTGGAGCGGATTGCCGGCGCCTCCGCCGGAGCTTTGGCCGCCTGTTGCCTCATCTGCGAACTACCGCTGGAGGGCATGACCGGCGATTTTTTGCGGGTCGTCCAGGAGACACGTCGGCACTCGCTGGGCGCCTTCAGCCCCTGGTTCAATCTGCCCGAGTGCCTCCTGGAGGGCATGCATCGTCGCCTGCCGCCGGATGCCCACCAACTGGTGAATGGACGTCTTCACATATCTCTCACGCGGGTCAGTGATCGCCAGAATGTTGTTATGTCTGAGTTTAGCTCACGCCAGGAGCTGCTCCAGGCCTTGATGTGCTCGTGCTTTATACCCGGTCTATCGGGTTTGGTGCCGCCGCAGGTTTGTAGCCATCATATAATCGTCTTTGGCATTTTTGATCCTTGTTGCATCCGTAGATCCGCGGTGTGCGTTACATGGACGGCGCCTTGTCCAACAATCTGCCGCTTCTGGATGAGCACACGGTGACCGTGAGTCCCTTTTGCGGCGAGAGCGACATCTGTCCCCGTGACCAGAATCCCCACCTGCTGCAGCTGCATATCAATTGGGCTAACAACAAGATCCGCTTGTCCCGCCGTAACTTGCGTCGCATTTTGGGTATTCTGCTGCCGGGGCGATCCGATTTTATGGCCAATTTCTGCCAGCAGGGATACGATGATACCCTCCGCTTTCTGCGTCGGAATAGTCTGCTCAAGGAGGACTACAGGCGGCACGATGTCGATATGGTTAGCTGGATCCACAAGCAGGAGGAGATCGAGGCGAAGCGGCACGAGCAGGAGCGGAACGAGAAGCACCGGAAGGAGAGTGTGGGTCCAGAGGGAGCACCTCGGAAACTTCAAGAAGATTCCAAAGATTCAGACCATAATAATAACATTTCTAAAAAGATTCAAAGGCGTCAGAATAGAAATAAGAAGAGGGCCAAGACGCAGGAGAATCAACAGAACAGAGATGTCCAGGATAATGAGCAGCTTGATAATGAGAGACATCTAAGGCTAGTGCCAGAGAACCACCACCACCACTATTATGCCATGTCCCTATTGAGCACCACATGGTCCCTGCTCCGTCGGGTGTTAACAGCTCCGCCGCTGGCCAGGCACATGGTTCAAATGATAGCCGGTCATCTTGGCCGGAGTCTCACGCTCTGCGACCAACCACACTTTGACCTGGCCCTGATGCAGGCACACGGCTCTGCCTCTAGCTCTGGCTCTGGCTCTGCCTCCGGCTCCGTCTCCCCCTCCTCCAGCTAGACCCCACCTGACGCCATTGGGGCATTGATAACGACGGTGATAAGAACAAAGTCAAGGCCAAAGCAATGTGCGACGCCGACTGGGGAGATCAGGTGGCTAAGGAGAAGGTGTCAAGGGAGGAGGAGCCCCACTGAGGCGCCAACAGCTTTATCAGTGATCGGTCAATCGATCAGTTCCCAATTGAGCTTAATTTGTTGCGGAAATTATTTTGTAAAAAATCTGCTTTGATGTTTTTTTTTAAGTGTTAAAGTTGACATGCATAAATCCATTATAAAATTAGATAAATAATAACACAAAAATGCAAGTATTTGTTTTTATAATAATTTTTGTAGTTTTGATAATAAAATTGTATATTTTTATAATTGTTTTAGGGGATTTAAATTAAAACTGAGCAGAGTCTCTTTCTAAACTAGCAGCCATACCGCCAGACTATCTACAATACCTACCATATATCCCCGTATCTGTGACGCACGGCGGAAAGTGCAACCCGAGGCAGATGCACAGCGAGATCAGAGAACTCGGAATAATTCGAACATAATGCTAACCATAATGCGCCATATAGTACACAATACTCAATAATCAAAAGCGAGAGAGAATGAATAATAAGAATCACGCCACTTTTTGTACTTTGAACTCCCCCTCTATCTCGATCTCCCTCTCTCCAGCTCTCTGGCTCGCTTGCACTCTCGTTGATTGGGGACTACCACGCCCCTTCCGCCGGGCTCATCCTGAGGCTTCAAGCCAGTGGCGGATCCAGCCAGGGGTCTGATCCGGGATAATCACATGACTTGTTGAATAGAAAGTTTTTAATTAATCAGCCTTAATTTAAGATGTATGAATCCTATCGGCCTAAGGACTTATAGGACAATCTTAAAAACTTCAAGGATCTTGCTTTATTTTCGATCAGTTGCCTCCCAACCCCCCCAAGGAAATATTTTTGGATCGCCACTGGGCTTAGCCGCCTTTCTTCCGCTCTCCCACTTTCAGAGTTAATTTCTCCCCTCACTTTTTGTGTTTTTATTAAGTCATTCAATTTTTTTTATAGCACTGCCTGTACGTCAAATTCTTGATTACGTTTATAGTTAGCCTTTATGGGTCTCTCGGCCTCTCTCTCTGCAGTCTTTCTCCGCGATAAGAAGAATTGTCGTTGCCAACTGGAGGGAGCAGAAGAAGACCGGGCCTCGTCATCGTTGCGCTTTGGAAAGAGTCTGAGTCTGAGTCTGGGGTCCAAAGTCCAACTCCATTAACATTTTTAAGTACACCTTGCGGTTGGCCATGCCCATAACGATCATTACCTTCACGATCATTGTGTACACACAGAGAAAACATGGACATGCAACAGGTGGAAGAATTGATCTTGGAGGTTTGTTAATTAGAGAAATGATTTCTCAAAGGGTTTTTACGTAAATCGTTGTTGTTCCTAACTTGAAATAAAATAAAAACCGGATTTCTTGTTGAATTATTTCTGCGTCTCCGTCTGCGGTTTCGGGAACCCGTCCAACTAGTCGTCGGCCTGGGATTCCACCGCCAGACATACCCAACGAAGAGTAAGCCCTTTCCCGGCTGAGACTCATGAATATTTTGTAGCCCCAAAATGCATTTAACAAAACTCGAAATTATGCCAGGTATGCTGAGATTGATTCCTGGAGTCCATGTTTCTCCTGGACGTGGAGCAAATACAAATCAGCAGGAGGAATGGCAGGGGAGGAGGTGGCTGAAACTCAAGCGACGAAAAAAAAATGGATAATTGCCCGGCCATTAACGCCGTCATTATCGACAGGGACAGGCATAGATGCAGAGTCCAACGACGGCGGTACAGTGTGCACCCTGCCGATGGGATATTTTTTATTAATTACTTCACATTTATTATTTTAGAGAAAGGCTAACAAAAAATAATTTTCAACTCCTAAATAAGTTCCCACAAAGGGTTTTCGTTGTTAAATCAAATTGACCTAAAAGCCTCTTAAAAAGAAATAATAACTAAACAAGACCTAATATTAATGTTTACTTTCACTTTGAAATTCTCAGTTCAATAAATAATAAATCCTTTCCTCCATACGATATAACAGCCCTGCTGAGAACGCACTTAATTATATCATGTTTGTAATTATATATATATTTGTATAGGAACATTATCTGTTCTATAAATTCCATTCGTTTGCCTCAGCCTGAACTCTACACTGAACTCTCATATAAATCAGCGGACCGGGGAACGCTGTCTCGATAAGGCGACCAATCAGATAAGGGATATATAGTATAGCCTATAGCCTGTGGCGTATATATATAGTTCCCAGCACCACTAGCTCCCTCTTTATCGTTGAGGGGAGTTGGGGGGAAATAATTAAAGATGGTTCTTGTTCTTCGTTCCAGTTTTGCGTTGGTTTTCTCTTCTTTTTATTATTAATAGTAATAATATTTAATAGTATCAAACTAATTGTTGTTTAGAGCAAACATTATGGCTAGGATCTCCATACAAATGTGTGTTGTGTGTATGTGGCTTTGGGGTGTGTGTTTTGTGTGTGTATATATATTTATATATATAAGGCATAATTCATTTTCATTAGCAATTAGACATAATCTGGTTTTAGGGGCTCCCAGCGAGCGTAGAGAATAGAAAATAGCTTTAGGCATTAATATTACGTATACGTATAGTTAACCCACACTATCTAGGCCAATGTGTGTATATATTTTTATATCAGTGTATATTTTATATATTCAATGCAAGTGGCACTTTGGACGCCTTTTAGCACAGCTAAAATCGACGAAGGATCATCCGTCTCTCTAACGACTACAACTTACAGGCTAAGGTGGTGTGTGGGTGTGTTTGCGTGTGTACTGAGAGCTGGCTACATACTTCAAATAAATATTTACAAATCAAAGGGAGGCTGATGCACACTTAGTTCTTCTTCTTTGACAATTTATCCCTTTTTTATATAAAAAATATTAAATTTTGAACAAAAAAAATAAAAAAAAGCAAAATTATAAAAATATAATTAAGAAAAAAAATATGGGCGGCGTGGTCTTGGGGTATGCGTGCAGATGTATGTATGAAATAAGGTAATATCTAAGCTTTAGATATATATTTTTACTGAGACGATGCCGCCGCAGGTTTGCTCTTGGCCACAGCCGCTGCCGAGGAGTTGACGTTGCTGCTGCTGGTGGTGGTTGTGGTTCCGCCAAAGGGCGAACAATTGTCACTGGTCAACGTTGACTGCTCCACATTGGTGCCCATCGATGAGTTTATAAAGTTGATGTACTGATGCAGCTTTAGGGCGGCTATCAGGGAGCTCAGATAGTCGTTGATGTTGCCCTTCTGGACCTGCTTGATCTGTCGGGAGACATTTCGATAGACGCGACGCGAGATCTTGTTGGATAGCCGTCCAACCGTCTGGACTGTGTGTAGGACTGGATCCTCGCTGGCGGGAACTGGCACTGCAAATTGTTTCGAAACAAAATAAAGATTGCAATTAAAATGGGCTCCAAATTCCAGGCTTGTTTTAGAAAATATTAGTTTTTCGGGTTATTCAATCAAAAGTATTGGGTTAGTGCGAGTGTAAGTGGGGGTGCTTAGGTGTGTTCTTTGTTTTTTCTTTTAGTGTATATGTGTGTGTGTGTGCTTACCATAAACTTGTTGAGTTCCCTATCGATAATGCCTATGATCTCTGGATTTCTTCTAACGTACTCAACAATTTCGGTTATTATTTTCAGGGACATGGACAGAAATACCGTCGAGGCGGCCACTAAGAATCTATCATCAATCTCTTGATCGTTATCCTGGTCGTAGCACTTCTCCCCAACAACAATAACTAACGAATAGGCGCGGAAAAGAGATAAGAGATAGAGAGAAAGAGTTGATTAATTTAGAAAATTAGTCACTGGCAGTGTTAATTACAGTGTTAAAGGGGGGATCGGGATCAGATTCAGGTTTAAAGCTAACCCTAAAAGCTTGAAATCGAAATCGAAATAAATATTTCCCACAATTTTGGAATCTATTCTATGATAAATCGAAATTTAGAATACAAAAATCGAATTTATATTTCGATATTTTCCCTAATTTGGAGTACTTTTGTTTATTTTTTCCTTATTTTTCTTAGGGTGTGTTGCAGATTTTATATACTACTCATCATGCTTTATTAGTGTTCATGCATTTCTATTTGTTAGCTATTTTTAATTTTTATGCTTAGTGGAAGTTAAGCCAGTGTGTGTGTGTTAGTAGAAAAGAAACGAAATGAATAGAAAAAAGAAACGAACGAGCGAATCTGGACAGATCGGATCGAAGAGGTTTCTTTGGGAGGAGGAACAACTTACTGTCATTTTCAGAACTCTTGCCATTCTGCACAACGGCATTTTGTTTATCTGAGAATTAAAAATATTTACGATTTATTTTTAGCATTTTGTTTACACACCGCACAAAAAACAATAAAAAAAAAGAGAAAACAACAGAAAAAACGGGGGTTGTGGAAATGGAAAAAAGCCAAAAGAATATGTCTCTTTTCTCAATTTTTAGCCTAGAGTTCATTTTTGTATCGCAAACATTAGGTGCAATTTAATGAGCTTGAAAAGTTAATAATGAACTAGTTTTACGGCGCTTTATACAACAATTTACAGACAATACTTTAAATTGACGCCAATTGGAATCAAAAAACGGCCATTGATAATCTCTGACACTCACCATTATCCTCCTCCACATCGGACTCGCACTTGGGGAAATAGTACTCGAGCAGGCGCTCGGCCAGCGCTGAGGTTGTGTCCACACCATTGACGGCCAGGCTGCCGTATTGGGTGGCCAGGACCTCATTGGCCTTCTGCCAGGCAAGATCCTTCAGGGAAGCTGCCTTTTGCTGGCCCGCCGCCTTGAATTTGACCACGCGCTCCAGGTGCGGCTGGACCACATCGATCACCTTGCTCTTGGCCTGATTGTAGATTTCCTGGGGTGTGTCCTTGATGATGGGTGCCTTCACCTCCAGCTTGTCAATGCCCTTGACCAAAGTCTGGTCCACATAGGCGATGGGTCGGTCCAATTTGGTGACAAATGGAGCTGCTGTCGTCACGGCACGCGTCACACAATCCTCGGCAGCGGTCAGGGCCCATTCAAAGACTCGGTTCTTTCCTGGAAGACATATATAAAAAAAAAGAGGGTATTAATGGTTTTGCTGGAAAAGTTCTGGAATTGTTGGATAGCTTGCTAGCTGCCACATGTGACAGAGGCCTTATCAGTTGTTGCAACAAAAAGTAATAATTATAGCAGCACCGCCGCCTGGCAGTTCTCACTGATAAGCTGAAAACTGCGCAGTACAGTTCAGGATTGCAGGCCGCCCCCCACATGCCGCCAGCACCCCACCCTCCCTGCGATCATTACGATCTTTCTCTATCTGTCTGCGACGACGACGACGACGAGTTTTAGACCTTTGATAGTTCGTCATTCCTCAAACATATCATCCAATAAGAGGGTGTGCGTGTGTGTGTGTGGCAAGCAGCGGAATATCACAAACAAGTCGAAAGTCCAATTGGCGACAGTGTTGCCAGCTCCCAAAGGCTAGTTTCCAGACAAATCGTGAGATATTCCAGTAGTTTAACTGCGACTTTGTTTGAAGATTACGAGGTTTCTGGTGAACCGAAATTCCAAGTCCTAATCTTGATATGAATTATAAGAACAGCTTATTTCCGATAAATCATTTGTCCATCAAAATGTTCGGCTGAGATTTCATTTTTATTGATGTTAACTATGGCAACACTGCTCGCCGCCAGAGAGCGGCGCCAGTGGCGTGGCCATTGCGTCTGGGTCTCCCTGTTGTGGTTTCTTTCGAAACGAGCCCCCCGTAGCTATCGGCGCCTCTGCGACTGCAGCCTACGTGCGGTGGTCCGTTTCTCGCTCTTTCCCTGTCTCTGTCTCTATCCCTTGCTCGCACCACATTTTTCTTTGGCCAAGTTTTTATTATGTAAATTTTAAACGAACTTTGTACGCCGCACGTCACGAGGGCAAAGTGCCGGACGTAGGGTGTTATTGTTGGTGGTGGTGGTGGTGCTAGGTCATGGCTGTTGTTGTATTCGCACTGCTGCCGTGATTTCGATTATTGACCGCCTGCTTGCAATCAATTAACATCAATTGAGCTTAATTCTCACCGATTGCCGGGCAATTAAAAACTCCGCCGAGTTGGGCTCAGAATTCAAGATTCGAACTCGAGCTGTGCAACGCGAATTAAAATGGCGAAGCAACGCAAACGCAACGGTTTCAGTTTCGTTTTCGGTTTCGATTGCATGCGCGCTCTGCATTTGCCATTGCACATTGTTGTTCTTTTTCGTGGTTTCTGTTTCGGCCTCTCTTTCGGTTTTTGGTTTTCTGTGCCGTTAGGCGAGGCGAGCGCCCCGTTAACCGCTCTCGGAGTTCAATGCACTTTTGCACCGCGCTTGTCCTCCATTTCAACTTACCTTTTACTTTGCCATAGACATCCTGCGATTTGTCCCACGCCGCATTCACCACGGGGAGCTTGATGATCCGCTCGAGGGACTCCAGGTGCGGCAACAGATCCTTGGCGTCCTTGGGCTGATCTTCGGCAAGTGTTCCGTTGCCGGCTGAGCCATTGCCGGTGGCGTGTTTTTGATCTGCACTGGCCATTATTTTCTTATAAATTGCTGAGTGTCTTCTGCTGTTTTCACTTTTTCTCTTTTCGGCTTTCTAGTGTTTTTTTTCAAGCTCTTTCGCTTGGCACGGCACGTCACTGTTCTCCTTGTTTCTTTCACGAACGAAAAAAAAAACGGACGGCGGGTTAAGCGAGGCAGGGCAAAGTATAGCGGTCAAAAGGAACTGTGGAGTACGTGGAGCACTTTTCTATCTGTGGGCACGTCGTCCGCTGGGCATTTGAATTAATTTTTTGTTTGAAATTTCCGATCGCTTGCATTGCTATATATAGGCTTGGCTCTCTCGACAGCCGAGAGAGCGAGAGAGAGTGGGAGAGCGCTGACTTTTTTGAGATTTTACTTACCACTGCCACTGGTTACACTCGATTCTGCCGCCAGGTTTTAAGCTTTTCAAAGAGAAAACAGAAGCGCGGTGTCGATGATAATACTATACGTTTTATGGAAGGCAGTAAAATTTATTTTCTTAGAGCAATTATTATTTTTTGCCTTCATAAATAACTGACTTTTAGCACTTTCCAGCCACAAAAAGAACCGATTTTGAACTCTCGTCTTGAAACGAGAGCCAAGGAATAATTGGCTTAAGAAAGAGAGCACTTGTTTAAGCTCAAGCTGTGGGGGATAATACATAAATAATAAAGATCACTTTGTATGTAAAGATGTTTATTTATTTATTTTGGCGAATAAAAGTTTGTACGAACTGTTGAGAACTTTTGGATTTGTGTCTTGAATACTTATTATTCATGAATTACCATTGAAAATTTTTAATAGATTGTTTAATTATTATGTTCAACTGCTCAAAATAAGGTAATTTTCTTTATATCCCTTAGGTTATTAATTCTTCTCCCTGTTCTTCGAGATGCTTCGGTTGCTGCAATTCTTCTGCAAAGAAATATACATTTTTTGTTTTCTAGAAAAATCTGTTGAATTAATTTAAATTTTAATTTTTGTAATTAAAAGTATTTTAGAGTTTCCTATTTCATTTGTTTAAACTCTTGGTTGTTGTCTTTTTTCGGGCATTGCCATTCTTCTGCAAGGAAAATGCGAGGGAGTGGGAAGCTTGGGGGAAAGGGAGATAACGCCTGTGTTTGGTCGCCATGCTTGACAACTAGATTAATAATACGCAGTGTTGTCGGGGCGACAAACAAAGTTTAGATTGAAAGTACATTCCAATACAAATATATGTACGTACTTATCAATGGCCAATGGGCAGCTCCGCCACGCAAATGCTTCGTGCGAACTTTGAACCCCCTGCCACCGCATCGATAATACAAATGTACAGTGTACGCCGCCACTGCACATCCGCACACTCTCCAGCGACTACTCTGGCTCTCTTCCCTACGTAATGCTTACCAAATGCTGTGTAATTCGCTATGCATTCCAAAGTCCGGCATTTGAGAAACCGAAACAACATACCAGAACTAAGATGTCTCCCACACCCAGAGATCACGCCGCTTTTGTAATGATGTATTATGTGTTTAACTATACTGTTCCTAAGTTTCATCACTTTTCTGCTAGTGGCTGTCAAGATATAAAGGTTCAATCATATGGTAGTCCCATTCTAAATCCAGAACCCATCATTGGAAGTTTATTAAATAGAAAGACAATTTTATTAGGAATGTTCTAGCGTCAATTTCGAAATGGGTTAATGTCCTTAGAGAATTATGCGCTCTATAAAACAATTATGTCTGTCTGATAAGGCCTTAAGCGGCCAGACGATAGGCCTCCGACCATAAATGCGCATATTAACCAGGCCCTCGAGAATTAGAAGGCTAAACCCAAGCCAAAGTCCAGTCATGTCGTCACAACGATTGTTTATGTTGTAACCAGAGGGTGCCGAGTGCCACTTTCGTTGTGGCTTATCAGGTCCCAGGAGCTCCAATCACCGATATCGACGTAAATTGTAAATAAACGATGTAACCGATTCCTTATTTCCCGGCGTTCTCTGGACTTTACGGTCTAAAGGGGGACTTTGAAATCGCAGTATCTCAATGATATTTTATAACATAAGACGAAGGAAATCACTTCACACACGTTGATTTCGATAATAATACTGACTTGTATGGAGTGCCTATAAAAAAATAAGGGTTTCGTAATGTTATAAGAATTAGAACTGTATTAATATTTAAATTGAAATGCTTAAATTTCCTTATTAATGTATAATAGAACCCTTTGGGAGAAACGCAACTCTCTTGATGTTTTGTGATTTCATCAGCCGACCAAAATCAAATAATATGAAAATAATCCGATTAATAGTCACACGTAGACACAAGATAGACTATAGCCAGAGTCTATGGGCTCCACAGCAGGCCCCGTCATGGCATCAGTATATATATCAGTATATATGCGCATATTACTCGGCGTGTTATCGGGTCCGTCCGTCTGTGCGGGTATTTTCCCGAATGGTTGAGCCTAGAATTCCATTGGATTTTGGACATGCTGTCCGAGATGGGATCTAGGCCTATGGGCTTGGTCTATATATAGAAGGAGGAAACACATTCAGGTAACGATGACATATAGGTGGACTTTGAATCGGAGGCGTGAGTGAGTGAGTGGATTGCTCGGAATATATAGTATGTTATGCCTGTATAAACACATGTGAAAGGCGAATGAGTCGCTTGCTATTTTATTTAGTTTTTATTTACTTTTTAGTCGCTGCTCTGGATGGGACGGCGCTGATAAGGGAGTAATTTTTTTTATTTTTTGTATTTTTTATGCCCCATTCATTTAATGCCTTTGTTTTATAATTGTCGCCAGTTATCGTTATGAGGTATAAGCCTTTAAGCCACTTATTAAACAAACTTCGCCACGCCTTATCGCAATCTAGTGACACACGGGGTTCAAATCGCTCTGGAGTCCAACTCAAGAGTTTGATTATATTTCTGAAAATCATTCCATGATAGGCTAAGTCTGGATCCCTGCACAATTTAGAATAATTTCTTCTTGGTGCTATTTCTAAACGAAATATATTATGAGAGTTACTTGAACCCAAGTTACTGGAGTGGAATCTCATGTAACTTTGGTTTTCCGTCCTCTTGCCCTCTAAACTTTGGTATAGGTTGTGGCAGATGCAATAACATTATTATGGATATAGTTTTGATGACGAAACTTTGAGCGAAGTTGTGAAAATAGCTTTCTTAATACATTTCCTCAGAGGTTAATTACGAAATACTATTGTATCTGTAGGCTATGCAATACTTGTAATATTTGTTAATAACATAAAATATGTATATCATATAATTAAATTAAAAAAAAAAAAAACATATTAATGATGATGGTACTGGGGATCTCTGCGTATTCGTCATGGACAAAATCACAAAGAAGATGGAAAGGAAAAAACCAAGAAGAACCAGAACAGCACCAACAAAAAGTCGTCTGGTTGAGTTTGGACTTTGGATCCCATACGACTTATGATGACGCCGACTTGGTCGCTAAGAAAATTCGTTGTCGTCGTTAAAGAAGAAAAAAAAAAAAACAGAAGGCAAACCAGAATCATATGGAACTCTCTGACTAAAATTAGACAAGACCGAGGAATACGTCATCGCGCGTAGATAAATAAGTACAAGTACAAGTGTTTCGCACAATTGTCGGTGCAAAGCGGGTGCAAAGCTTGTTTGCTTTCAAAAGTCGTCCGATTGGCAGGGCCCAAAAATAGAAATATTAAGCAAATTTTGGAAAATCAACAATCGCAATAGGAAAACGCAAAAATTAATGATTTTAATACCCAATAGTAATAATTTAAGTTCTATGTGCTTTATGAACTGAATAAAAATTAGACAGAAAAAAATTTTATTCGAAATTAATATATTTTTGATCGATTTCACAGACCATCAGTACAGATATATAAACATGTACATATTTATTTATTTGTACTGTATAAATAATAGTAATTTATGACAGACTAAGGCTGATAGTGATAATATAGTTATTATCCCCGCATTTAAGGCATAAAATCGCTATCACTCCCTGTCCGTTCGTCTACTTCCGTTTCCGCTTTTCGAAATTACAATTTGTAAATTTGTTAATAAATGGGTATTAAAAAAATTGTTTCATTAGTTAAAGCAGTCAAATTTAAATTAAAATAGGTTTCTATGTTTTAAATAAAGCTAATCGATCGGTGAACTGCTTTATTTTTTATGTACGATCTGTCAACAGATGGCGTATTGTTAAAAATTAACAAGCAGTGTTTTTATAATAATAATAAATTTCAAAATCTGGAAAATAGCACAAAATGTATAGTTTTTCTTTCGTTACCTCTGGGCCAAAAAAGAGACATTTTATTTTATTATTTATTTAATTTATTATATTTTTCAAGATTTGATTCAGTCTTAATCATATTATATACCCGTAACGTAACATTTAAAATTTTAAATTTACATTATTACTACTACTTAATCTCAATAATAATAATTAAAGGAAATTAGTGGCTAGTCTGCAAGCCAATTTAGAGTGTCTCGGAATAGCCACTAAAAAGGACGAAAGCCTGCACCCGTTCCTCGACATAGTGAAATAATAATAGTTTTAAAATTAGGTCAGGGAACCCGGACACCTGTTGTTCCTTCCCACCAATGGGCCAGAGGACACTCGCATAGGTAGTTGTCTGCGAAAGCTTGACGTGAGAACTTCTTCGTAATGGAAAACGGAAACATGGCGACCATGACTACGCCAGCCGTGGTCTCCTATTCCGATCCCGATTCCTCATCCGGTTCCGGTTTCTCGCTGATCCTTTTGAGTAAATCAAATCCCGTCTTTGGCTGCTACATGTTCTGGACCAGTCTTCTGGTTATGAAAATGCTGCTAATGTCCTTGCTTACTGCCCGACAGCGTATGAAGACGAAGACCTTTGCCAATCCTGAGGATGTGCGCGGTGGCCTGGAGGTGCGTTTCGGGGATCCCAATGTGGAGCGAGTAAGACGGTAAGTTGGGATATATTTTCCCCCCCGGAAAATCAATTGAAATCATTATTTTCTCTCTCAGAGCCCATCGCAACGATTTGGAGAACGTTTTGCCCTTCATTCTGATGTCGCTGGCATATGTGGCCACCGGACCGAATCCCCTCACAGCCCGCCTGCTCATCCGCATCGGAGCCAGTGCCCGGCTGCTGCACACTATTGTCTATGCGGTCATCCCGGTGCCGCAGCCGGCTCGTGGATTGGCCTTCTTTACCACCTTTGCCATTACCTGCTTCGAGGCGGGCTATGTGTTCGCCTGCTGTTTGAAATACATTTAAGGAAAGGATAAATCGTGGTCTTTAAAATCGTTGAATTTTCTTAATTTCGTTGTTGGCTTACACCACTTAGTTTGAAAATAGAATACTCTGTGAACAAAAGTAGCTTTAAATTAAATAGAATTTGCATTGCAGTTAAAAAATGCTATACTTAATTCATAGGAACTTGTTTTGTTTTGCCATTGCCTCGTATTTCTATACATTTTAGCTCCCCAGCTAGGTTAAGCTTAAGTGCTAGCTGCACAGCAGCAACAATTTACTTCGACGCAGTTCATAACCAGTTTGGCCAGCCTCCACATGTGCTCAATAAAGCTAGGAGAGCGTCTTCGCTCAGCTTAATCATTTAACCAAGTCGCCTCGAAGCGCAAGCACGCATTGCTTAGAGCCAGTACCTGCCATCACAATGTCCGCTCCAGCCAGTACCAATGCCAGCCAGGCGATGCCGCCGTCCAAGGAGATGCTGTTTACCCTGGACAACCCCGTGTTCTGTTGCTATCTCTTCTGGGCCACGGTGCTGGTGGTGAAAATGCTGCTCATGTCCCTGCTGACGGCTCTGCAGCGCTTCCGGTATAAGGTAGGTTAGCCATCGATGCACTGGCTCAAAGGTCATCAATAGCGCCATCCATTCCATTCCTTTCACAGCTGCTGGGGCTCGTTCCACTGGCGCTGCGGCGCAAGGTAAAGCCCTTAAGGCATCACAAAACCAGTTCCTAAAGAATGTCTGTATGCTCTTTGTAGATCTTTCCCAACGAGGAGGATCTCTTTTTTAAAAATCTGGAGGTGCAGTTTGATGATCCCCATGTGGAGCGGGTACGAAGGTGGGTATTGTGGTCTCCCAACTCCATGGCCTTATTAACTTCTCATTTCCGTTTCTCGCAGAGCCCATCGCAACGATATGGAGAACATCCTGCCCTACTTCATTATGTCATTGATGTATATTAGCACGAATCCGAGTGTCAATGTGGCCTGCAATCTGTTCCGCGTGGCCGGCGTTGCCAGGATTATACACACTCTAGTCTATGCCGTGTATCCGGTGCCACAGCCCTCGAGGATATTGGCTTTCGCCACCATGCTGTGCATCACGTTCTACATGGGCGCCGTGGTTGCTCTGCGTACTCTAAGCTTCATCTAAATCGGAGAAGGGCAGAGGGAAGCCTAGCTGTATCGAAAAACCTTGGCTGGAGGTCACTTTGTACCTTAAATTTAAAAATAAATTAACTGAGCGTTAAGGCAGCGATAAAATTCATGAAGAATCGCAACTCATGAAGATTAGAAACTGAGGGAAATATTTGAATTACAGCCTTTTCCCGAAGAACAACACTTACGGGGCTTTTGGATTTTCAATTAATTTAGATCTATAATTAGCTTGAGATACAACAGAAACAAGAACAATGGGAGGAGGAGCGTTGCATTGGATCAGGGGCCTCTGGCACTGGGGACTAGTTGAATGCGACTAACATCTAGATATTGAAGCCGGCATCGCGCATACACTTTTTGTGCGCCTCAATCAGCGAAGTGCAGTTCTCCTCGCCATTCTCCACAATGCTGTGGGTGAAGAATTACAGGGTGTTAGATTTAAGGTTGCGTCACAGTGCCGGTGGAACACTCACCAGGCGTCACGTGCTCGTTTGGTCTCGGGGCAGGCGCAGCAAGCCTTGCACTTGGGCTTCTCGCCGGTGGCGGCGGTATTGACGGGCTCGGCCGGCGGAATGCTTGGATTAGCCGCTGCCTGGGCCACTTCGACTCCCTTGGACGTATTGGCTCCCATTGCGCTAGGATGTGGAGATATGCGTGTGTGTGTTGTCTTGCTGCAAGTGAATGGAGGGCAGATGTTTTGCTTTCGCTTTCCTTCGCTGTTTGTTTATGTAATAAAACTCACGTTTCGAGACGAATATTTCACCACAATTCCGTTTATCGGCGCACACAAAACACTAATATTCAAGTTCACGAAACTGGGTTGTCAGGTGTCCAAGGAATATCGATTTGACAGATGCGGGGTAGGTATCGTGTAAACAATCGGCCCTTAAATATATTATAATGTAAATAGGTGCATAGATACATTTCTGAAATACCAACAAATAAATTGTATTAAAATTAAAATAAATTTTAAGTCACATTCTTCCATTAACATTTATCTTTTCCGTTAGCAGAAATGACAGTACGAGGATCTGGCAAGCCTACTGGGGAGCTAGCACGCAGAACAGATGTCTTTAATCGATACCCAACAGCGAAAGTGTTGGTAAACAACCAAAATAAATGTCAACAAATTATTATTGTTTTTTGTTTGCAACAATGTTTTATTTAGCTCGATCTTACTAGGCAATTTCCATTTGGTCGCCCGTCGTCGTATCCTCCTTTGGCGTCTCCTTAAGCCGCTGCAGCATATTGTGCGAGACGAGGTCCAGTTTCAGGTGCTGCACGCTTAACGCGCTGCCGTCCCAATCGCGCAACATTTTCAACTTCAGCGGATCGCAGAGATTTAGCAGCTCCAGACCGCCTGTGCGGTACTCGCTGCGCTCCTTCTCCAGCGTAATTGTGATCACATCCTTGCGGGCGGCGTGCTGGTTCGCCCGGTGCTTGCCAATCGACTGTTTCAGGTTGATCTGTTCCAGCTCCTCGTCGAAGCGCTTGAAGTACAAAGCGATCAAGTCCTCGAATTCTTGCGGGCTCAGTGGCGTCGTGCGATCCTCATCGAGTTGACCCAGGAACCAGCTCAGCTTCTCGCCCGTGATGTTGCTTTTAATAGCATGGCCAAGGCGTACTTTGTGCTTGTTGTTCTGACGACGTGCCTTTTTGCCCAGCGCCTTGGTCTTGCGGCTGTTGGGATGCTTGCACTTCTCTAGCTCCTTGCGCAAATTCGTCTGTTATTTATGAGTGTTTAATTATCAGTTTATTTTGTTTTAATTGTATTTATTTTGAAAACGTACCATTTTATCACGTTGTTTTGATGAAGTGCAGTGTTGGTAATGATCGAGACGCACATGCTGGCTGGATGCCTTGGGATGGACGCAAGTCTCGATAGGCGGGCTTGTCGAATAGCAATATTCAAATTGTATGATGATTTTAAATTACTTTATTTACTAAAATATTAAAAATATAATTCTGAATAAACAAATTAAAAATGTATACATGCATATAAGGCTTATATGAACTTCTCATCCAATAATAAAACCCACTGATCGTGCCTGCTATCGATTGCCATTCCTCTTGACCATCTCGAGCCAGAATCATCTGTTCCGCAAGCACAAATACACGCACACACACCTGCTCGATCGCCGGACATTCGAACCGATCCGCGACATATTCCTCGTGCATTTCCAGGCCCCCAAAGTCCCCATCAAATGGCAACCCACCTGCTCCGGAATGGCGCTACCGGCTGGCTGCTAAGGAACTGCCTGTCCCGCCCCCAGGCGAGTGTAAGTACCTTCGGCAAAGTGCCATATCAAAAAAACAACACCGAAGCCTGCCTGGGTGTTATGTCTTATGTAATCTCACAAACACCTTGCGCGAGAGCGAGCGAGAGGGCAAGACAACCCTGCACTTTTCTAATCTGTGCTGTTTTTGTTGTTTATGCACGGGAAAAAATAATACTATCAAAGATCAGTGTATGCCTTGTATATACAAAAATATTAGAAAATATACAATAATAGGTACATATATTTTTAAATTAATAGGTCAATCTAAGTGTGTGCAAGAAACTATTAATTTAAAATATTTTTTCTTTTTTAAGCAATATACATTAACATTTCTCTATTTGCCCACAGCTAAGTCGCTGCTTGCACTTGACCCCCAGCCTGGACAAGAGGGTGTCTTTCAACCTTAGCGACATTGGTGAGGGCATCCGCGAGGTGACCGTCAAGGAGTGGTTCGTCAAGGTGGGCGACACCGTCGAGCAGTTCGACAATCTCTGCGAGGTGCAATCGGATAAGGCCTCGGTGACCATCACCAGTCGCTATGATGGCAAGATCACCAAAATCTATCACAGCATCGATGAGATTGCGCTGGTGGGCAAGCCCCTGCTGGACTTTGATGTGGTGGAAGAGGATGGCGAAGATGAGGCAGAGGAGAATTCGTCCTCCTCCGAGAGTTCTGCCAGCGAAGCGCAGAGCGTGAAACCGTCGGAATCAGTATCTGGCGGCCGTGTTATTATACCCGCAACTCCTGCGGTTCGTCGCCTGGCCAAGGAGAATCAATTGGATTTGGCCAAGGTGCCGGCTACTGGCCGCAATGGACGTGTGCTCAAGGGCGACATTTTGGAGTATCTGGGTCAGGTGCCGCCCGGCACAAATGTGCCGCATCCCACGCTGGCGCATGCTAAGGCAGCAGCTCCGGCTGCGACTACACCTGCAGCTGCTCCTGCTCCTGTGGCAGCCGCTGCTGATCGCGTGGAAGTGCTCAAGGGAGTGCGCAAGGCCATGTTCAAGTCCATGACGGAATCCCTGGTGAGTTCCAACTTATAAGCCCGACTTGAAAGGCTATTAATATCCTTCCTCTTTGCAGAAAATCCCTCACTTTGCGTACAGCGACGAGATCGATATGACCCAGCTGATGCAATTTAGGGACCAACTCCAAGCGGTGGCCAAGGAGAACGGCGTGCCCAAGCTTACATTTATGCCGTTCTGTATCAAGGCCGCTAGCGTGGCCCTGTCCAAGTATCCCATTGTGAACAGCTCCTTGGATCTGGCCAATGAGTCGCTGATCTACAGGGGTGCTCATAACATAAGCGTGGCCATTGACACGCCCCAGGGTCTCGTCGTGCCGAATATCAAAAACTGCCAGACGAAGAACATTATCGAGATAGCCAAGGATCTCAATGCTCTTGTGGAGCGCGGACGTACTGGATCTTTGACACCCAGCGACTTTGCCGATGGCACATTCTCGCTTTCGAACATTGGCGTTGTAAGTATACTCGAAATTCCGTCGCTAAGATTTAAGTTAACGGTTGAAATCCCTTACAGATTGGCGGCACCTACACGCACCCCTGCATCATGGCGCCCCAAGTAGCCATTGGAGCAATGGGTAGGACCAAGGCAGTGCCGCGCTTCAATGACAAGGATGAAATCGTGAAGGCGTACGTAATGAGCGTCAGCTGGTCCGCCGATCATCGTGTGATCGATGGCGTGACTATGGCCAGCTTCTCGAACATCTGGAAGCAGTATCTCGAGCAGCCTGCTCTCTTCCTGCTGCAATAGCGGAAAAGAGGCAATACTGCGAACGGAGGATGAGGCTGTTCCACCCACCCAATGCATTTATCTAGACACTATATTCGTATATATTTTTGATTCTTTTCGTAAACTCTATGAACGAGCCAGGCCATTTGCAGCCATATCCTCCCCCCAAAAAATGTGCATTTATAGGAGGCAGCTGCTCTGAGCGGCTCCTCGATTACTTTAAGCTCCTGGCGCACATGGCTGGCTCGCTCGACTCCTTGTTAACCTGCATTTAATGCCAATTTGTGGCTTTAACCTACAGTTTGACTGTAGGCGTGCGTGTGCATTTATTTTAAAGCTTTGTTTTAATGGCTGTCCCGTAAATATCCAGAACGGTTTATGTGAATATATTTTCCCGCATGTGAAGGCATTTTGTATTTTTCCTAGGGGGGAGAGGGGGCCGAAGTGGGTTGTAAAGTATTCTTTTGCCCTTGTAGCCTTTGTATGCTCGGCTTACCTGTGGAACCTTTATAATTGGAATTAAGCCGCCTAATTCGATGCTGGTTGAGTGTTCTGGGAATCTTTGGCATATGAGGTTTTACTGAGTTTTTGTTGTTTCCTGTTGTAAAGGCTGGGAAAAGGATACAACTGTTTGTACATTTATGTAAATAAATAAAAACCCAATGCGATTTACTTGTTTTTCCCTTATTCTTCTTATATTTTATTTAAGCTTTTTTTTTTGATGATCCATTTCCAAAAAAAGAGACCGTAGTTTAAGTTTTTAAGAACACTTCTCTGGATTGTAAACTTGCATTACTCTCTGCATGTACATGCTTTTTAACTTTTTGTTTTGCAGCATGTGTAATTTAATTTGGGGCTCCATTTAGTCCGCTGGCAGCTCTACTACCATTCCCTTCGTCTTACCCCCAATTCCGCGAGTCCCCGTATCCTCCACTCCGCACTCCAGGGCCACGAGAAACACACGGTCACCTTCCCACATTCATGGCAAAAAATATCACGCATACGCACCGAGCACGTTACTTTCCTCGTGGCAGCAGCAAGTCGGTGCTGTCAGCGTTTCAATAAATAGAATCTAGCTTGCTATTTATGTATTTAAATGTGCATAAATCCTGGGCAGAGTCCCAAAAACTAACAAATTTCTAAAAGATCCTGAATAGAATACTTGCCAAATATATTTTTATTTTTATTAGTGAAAAACTAAAGCTAACTTGAATTGAGAAAAGAAACCCTGAAGAGGCAACACCGCTGCGGCAGCGACGTCAGCTCAGCGGGACATGCGCAGTGGGCGGCCTTTCGGACGAGAATCCAACAAGTGCGGCCTGGACTGCTGTTCGGGCTGCCTTCGGCTCGGCCCACTTTGAGCCCCCAGAGCGTAGGAATTTCAACACCACCACTTACATATATTGCAGTGGCGACGATGCGGGGATGTGGCGCCGGAGCGGGCACAGGGCTAGGGGTGGGTTGCACAGAAAGATAAATAAGCTGTATTGGGGAAAAGCTATACAAACTTTTTTGACATATTTTTTTTTATAAAATGCTTAACACTTTTAAAGGTATTTAAAAAAACAATAGGGTAAATTAACATTAAAAATTAATAATAAAATAAAGCTTACACAATCCGACTTTAGTTTTATACAGTGAACAGAAATGTTTGAAAATGTAACTTTTTGACAACAATTTTATTTAAATAATTTTTAAAATATTTTTCAAATAGATGTGGCTATATTTTTTTCTCTGTGTGGCCTATACTCTGCAGCATGGTGTGGCATTGGTGTGGTGTAGTATGGTCGGTTGGTTGGCTGGCTGGCGTCCTTTGGTTTTGCTGCTTGGCGCGACGACTACAGAATTCAGTCACACCACGGCCAGCGCGGAGTTAGCACAGCCAGAGCAAAAGCAGGAGGCATCTAGGCGCAGCACAGGAGCGACGAGAGAGTCCTTCGCCTGCAACTGACCACGAGAGCTAAATCGAGCCCGAGCCCGTGCCTAAATCCTGAATCCTGAGCTCAGAAATAAACCCAAAGACAACGCTCTGGCAGTTAGTGTTAATTTGTAGCGTTGCCAAGATTGTTGTTGTTGTTGTTTTTTTTTTGCTGTTTAAAGAAGAACACACTTTTATAAATAAGAAATAAGAGAAACTAGTGATAAATTATCGAGCAAAGGGCGAGCGAAGGGAGAGAGAGTGAGCAATGTCAAGCAATGGAAAGCAACGTTGATTAACTGAAATAAGCAACAATAATTAGTGGACTAAGAGGTAAGTGGAAGCTTTGGGAAGTCTCCAGAAATACACGCACCCACACACATGTGTGTATAACATTGTTTTTGTGTGTACTTTTTTTTATACAACTTTTTTTTTTGGTTCGTTCTTAACGATTTTTCCAGTGACCTTGTTGCGTACGCCAGAACGTACAAATTCGGTGGGGGAGTGTGTGCGTATGAATGTGTGTGTTTGTGTGTGTGTCATTGCTGCTTAGCCTTGTCCCTCCCCCTTTTATCCACATTTCCCAACACACACTTCTCTCTGTCTGTGTGTGCCTTCTGCGCATATATTTCTGGGGCCCGAAATTTTAGTAGCATACTTTTCAGGGGGAGCTCGAGGAATTTATGCGGGAGTGTTGTTTCTTTTTTTCTTTTCTTTTTTGTTTTGTCGGAAAATGAAAAAACCAACATCCAAGGCATTTCACTTAGCATATTGCTTGTTCCCGGTATTTTTTATTGTTGCTGTTGTTTTTGGCATCCCGAACAGCGTGTTTATGTGTGTATACGCCACAGCTGCGGCCATGTTAACAGATTCCTAAAAAAATGAAACTCGCCTTTATTAAGAAGTTTTTATCGAATATAAAGCTGGAATATATTTATTTTCTTTGCTTTTAATTGGGATTTGCTTTAGTTTGAATTCATCATTTTGATTTTGTAGCTTATTCGTATTTCAGACAGATCTTATATAGAAATAGTATTATTTTAGTCATTAAAAATATATATTCAGATTTATTATTTTATATTTGAGCCAAAGAAATTAAAATTGGCTAAAAGTAAAATTTGAAAAATTATTTTATCTATCATCGTGAAATATTTTATTATCATTTTTGTTTATTTTGTATTTTTATCATACAAAATCCGGAAGATTATTTTTATTTCATACTTTATCCTTAAAAACGTAAAATATTATTTATTCGCATTACAAATTTATAAAGTCGCTAAGGAAATGTAAATTTCTAATCTTTATCTAGGTTTTTATCCTAGAAAATATATATTCTTTATTATTATCTCCTGTTCTATCATTAAAATAATAAATAAAACCGATTACATATCAAATTTTATTATCTAGATGAGAAGATATTGAAGATCTTTCAGATTTTTCCCAAGAAATTATTGAGTTGAATTTTAAATAAAATTATACAAAATATTTACTATTAATTTTAAGAACCAATAAATTCGCTTCACTAAAAAAAAATGAAAATAGTTGCATTTCTACTGCCTTGGTGGCCATCGTATTATGCGCATATATATGGCCGGCAATGTTGATATCCGAATGATAAGACCCACTGGGCATCAGCCGCTGTGGCCTGGCCTTGGATGTACGAGCTTATCTATATGTACATATGTATGTATATGCCCTGCCCCGCCGTGCTGATGATGTGGCTTCGGCTTGTTGTCAGGGAATGCAATTGCCGAGCCTTTTATTGATTTTATGATGTGCCCCTAGATGGAGGAGACCATCTCCGCCTGGCTCCTCCAGTTACCAGTTCCTGCTGCAGTGGCACGTGCACTCCCACCCAGGAGATGAGTGGGAGGAGATGTAGGAGAAGTAGGTTGGGGCTGCAAGGCAGAGCGCACTCGGCTGACTGACAGACTGGCAGACACTTTAAGTGCCTTGAGTGGTGACAGCAGAGCTTTTTAGAACAAAAAAAAGCTGGAGAAGATGAGCAGAATCCTTCTGCCTTCAGTCTTTTGAGCCTTTCCCTTTTCATCGTTACGCTTAATTCAGCGCTGGAGGAGGAAGGAGATGGCCTGGGGGACACTTGCAGGACGATAAATGTGGAATGCCTGCCAACTACACGTTGCGAAATGCTTTTATTTATTGTTTATGGCGGCATTGTTTGGTACTCCTTTTGTGAATTTCATAAACAACAGACTTGTGCAGGAGATGGATATAGGTATATATATTTCCGGGATACCGCTGGCCAGGCTTTCCTTAAAGTTTCTACCTTAAGGGCTTAGAAGTTTGGAGAAAACTAGTTTCTATTTTCCAAAATTTATGTCTTTTGCCTGAAACTTCTCAAGTAACTGACCAGCATCTTCATTGGAATGCCATTTGAAACCTCGCAATCAAAAGCGGAGAACGTGGCCACGCGCCTCATCTCCGGATGATTTCATTTTTCGGTTAGCACTTGGCCCGCCCCCAAACCCTTGGCTATTTTTAACCTCAATCGAAACGGAGCTAGGAATGGGAAAGGAACTAGGAGAGGGGGTGGCAAATGGGAAGTGGGAATGGGAGTGCGCCTGTCACATCCAGGCTGATGTCATTCCGCGGAGTCTGCGGTCTGTGGGCGGCGGCGGCGTTGGCTAGGAAGGCATCCTTCAATAAGTTTTCCCTACTTTTCATTTTTTCTTTTGTTGTTGTGTCGGTTAAGTGCATCCGTAGCCTTGACATGATTCGCCCTGACGGCAGCGGCTAGTGGTGGGTGCCAGTAGGTGGGGGGGTGTGTGGGTGCTTCACTGACCAGAGCAAAATTTTCCCTTGTCCCAACAACCAAAGGGCTTTGTAAACACTGAGCTTTAAGGACATGAAAAATACTTGGAGTTGGCCACACGGAATGTTGTCCTTGGCTAAAATTTTCCAGGATAATATTTTGAGAAATTAGCCTAAAAATGCAAAATTTTTAAGGAAATAATAATTTAATAAAAATCTCTAAAATTAATTACTATATTCAGAAAGAAAGAATGTGCAGTCAACAAGAGGTCTTATTTTGTAGATACGAATGTTATGCCTCGACAAGGATATCAAGGTCTTTAATTCGAGTGCCATTAGAGAGATTAAAGTGTATTCCCTGGCGCCTGCACTCAGTAATCCCCCACTTAATGCACTCTTCACCTCAGGGCACTCTTAATTGGTGCTGAAATTACTTGAATTGAAGATTAATCCGATGACGAATGATGATGGGAATGCTTGGTGCCGAGGTTGAGTTTTGAGTTTTCTTGAATTGGCCTTGGGGGCCACATCCACGTGGGGCATTATCGGGGGATTGGCATGCCAAGTGATGTGCTCGTTCTATATAAATGTATTTTATTGGCATTCTTAGGAGACAGACCGACGAACGCCCACGGGAAGGGAAATTTTTGTTGCCCGCTGACGTCAATGGGGGCGAGTTTTATATATATTTTTGCAACTTTAAAATATATTCTGCCTCCGCATTGACATTTAATTTGCTGGGCTTTGGCTCTGGCTTTTGTTGCTCAGTTCAGTTCAGTTCCAGTGCTCAGTCTTGGTCTCCTCGGGATGCCAAACCGATTATATTGCCAGAGGCAAGGTCATCGGGCGAACAAAGAGAAGGCCAAAAGAGAGTTGACTGACTGGCTTGAACCCAAAAAAAAAAGAAAGTTTGTATTTGTTTTGGTTTCGAGGGGATTCGGTTAAGTTTAATGTAAAAAATGGGGAACGGGAAAATTCAAACATTAAGTAAATGCTCGAATTAAACAGTTTGTAAACAAAATTGTTTAAAATATCTCATATTTAAATACATAATTTCATCTGAAACCATTCTTTCCTTGTGAGGCATTTAAAATAATACAAAAATGTCCCTGAAGGGGGGAATATATCCTATTAACTCCAAGATTGTCCTACCAACTGACTTTCTCCATGGTTCTCCTTGTTGTTCTCCCTTCCTGTTAGCATACACAATCCATCGCCAGGATGTCGGACCAACAAAAAGCCTCCCTGTGTCCCCGCCTGGTGGACTACATGGCGATTGTGGGTGCCCACACGACCCCGCCGATGCCCAAGGGTCTGCAGGGTCTCAAGGCCCCGCCCGTGCAGGTAAGCCCAGCACGTTAATAATTATATAAATATATGTATATATTTTATGGATTTATTATTTATTAGGTGCCGGATTTGCTGCGTCGCTACCCGCCCTCGGACCATGCCGATTTCCCGCTGCCCCTGGACATGGTGTACTTTTGCCAGCCGGAGGGATGCACAAGCGTTGGACCGCGACGCACTGGGTCCGCCATCCGGGACATGACCTCCTTTGTGTTTGCCCTGACCGACAAGGATTCGGGGAAGACACGGTATGGCATCTGTGTCAACTTCTATCGACCCATCGAGCGTCCCAGCGCGGTGGCAGGTGGAGCGGGCGCTGGTGGTGATCGTGCCGGCAATGGTGGACCTGGTGGGCATGGCGGAGCCGGTGGCGCTGGCACTGGCGGCGGCGGCAGCGGACGCGGCGGCAGGCGGTCGTCGGCCTTTCGCCGCGAATCGTGGCGCAAGAGCATGGAACGGAGCTCAGATTCGGCATTTAGCAGGCAAGTGTTGTGTGTTTGCCAAGGGAGTGGCACCTGGAGTGGGACTGCTCCTGGGTATACTCCTGCAGAGCGACGCCAGTCTAACGCATCTCAAACCATTTCCATAATAGTTACGGCCTCTTAACTACTTCTAGCGACTACAGAAGTAACGTAGCGCCCAGCGATTCGGACCGTGAACTCACCTCCCGCCGGGACTCCGACCAGCAGCGCCTCCACACCCATCAGTCGCAGTCTCATCACTCTCAGTCACTGTCGCAGTCGCAGCCGCAGTCTCATCATCCGGCGGCGGTGCCAAAGCTGGGCCTGATGGCCCCATCCGCGGACTCCGAGTCCGGCGGCAGTCATTCGCCATCGCCGCGTGCCTCGCGGAAGCGGACGAAGCTGCGCAACCAGTCCCTCACCTCGCTGTGCATCATCTCGCATCATCCGTTCTTCACCACCTTCCGCGAGTGCCTCTTCATCCTGAAGAAGCTGATCGATGCCTGCAACGAGTCCTCGTCGCCCAAGAGGGTAGGTGCCTCGCAAAAGGTCAACCGGGACAATGTGTGGACGGTGCTGACGGGTCATGCCAGCGAGGCGACGCCCTCGATTGTGCTGCATGATGTGCGCGAGATCGAGACGTGGATATTGAGGCTTCTATCCACGCCGGTGCCGGTGCCGGGGTCAACGCGAGTCGAGGTGAGTCGGTGGGGATTTTTATGGTATTTTTATATATTTTTTTATTATTTATTGGTTTAAATATTACGATTTTTGGCTTTGAAAATAAAAAAAACCACACGACGTATACGTGATGTTTAACAAGAAAATATCACTAATACGCCATGTTGTTTTGTATAAAAAACACGGTTTTGATAGAAAAATGGCAAACAGTTTGTAAAAGAGTTAAATATTACGCAACGCCCTGAAAATTGTAAGCCCAAAAATAAATATACATAAAAATATTACTCATACGCAATGTTGCAGAAAGTAAGATTTAAAATTCAGCCATGAAAAGTAATGAAAACTTATTAAATATTTTCTAAATCAAAATAATTAAATTCTTAAAGATTTAAGCCCAAAAATTAATACATTAAAATATTACTCATACGCAGTGTTGTATAAATTTAATGTAAGATTTAAAAATCAGCTATGAAAAGTAATGAAAACTCATAAATTAATTCCCAAATCGAAATAATTGAAGTCTTAAAAGTTGTAAGCCCAAAAATTAATGTATTAAAATATTACTCATACGCAGTGTTGTATAAATTTAAGTGAAGACTTAAAGACTATTTGAATTTCTTTACTAAATCACAATAATTCGAATCTTTACAGGTGGAGGTGCTCTCGCCGACGGTGCACGAACCCCTGCTGTTCGCCTTGCCCGACCACACTCGCTTCTCGCTGGTGGACTTCCCGCTCCACCTGCCCCTGGAGCTGCTCGGCGTGGAGACCTGCCTAAAGGTCTGGACCTTGATCATGCAGGAGAACAAGGTGCTGTTTCAGTCGCGTGACTATAATGCCCTCTCCATGTCGGTGATGGCCTTCGTCACGATGCTATATCCGTTGGAGTACATGTTCCCGGTCATACCGCTGCTGCCCACCTGTCTCAGCTGTGCGGAGCAGCTGCTCCTGGCGCCCACGCCCTTTGTGATAGGTGTGCCGGCCTCGTTCCTGATCTACAAGAAAAATTTCCGGTATGCTGAGACCTTTGGGAATCACCAATCCCATATTTACTGATGGCTTTTTGTGGATTTTCCAGCTTGCCGGATGACATTTGGGTGGTTGACTTGGACTCCACCAAATTGACGCCACCAACGGGTGGCTATGATGAAATACCACCGTTACCTGAGCCCGAGGGCACAATCCTGAAGAATCACCTCAAACAGGTAAGCCCCCTGGATCCGCTAAGGTACCTGCAGGAAAACCCCCCCTTACCCCCCCTGTATATAATATAATCTGAAAGGTAAAATTGTTTTCGATTGTTAGAAATTCACCCATAAAGCAAATATCAAAAAATAGGTTTTTAACCAAAAAAAAAAAACGGCTTAGCAACAAATCCAGCTACTTTTCAACTTAATTTTGAATTTTTACTTGGCTTACAATTCAATTTTGATGGAAATTCGGGTTAAAACACACTTTGCAAAATAATGATTGGGGGCCAGCAAGACGGATACACTGAGCTCACTGGGGAGGCAGGGTTTCCAGGCAGAGATGGCACTTCTTGAGGAGATCACGGCTCTGGTCGTATAGCTCAGCGTCCAGTTGTCGCAACTGCTGCTCATCGCCATTGAGGAGGCGCTGGAGCTTGTCCACCTCGTTGCGCATTTTGAACACAATGCCGGGCAGCAGGACCTGGGACTTTTTTGCCACCTGCTGCTGCACGTGAAGCCGCCGCTCGTCGGCCCCTTCGCTGCGGAACCTTTCCAGACGCTGCCGCTCTATAACGCCCTCGTTCTCGTAGTGAATCTTCTGCTGCAGCAGGTTCTCCAGGAGGGTCCGGTAGATGATCAGCTGCTCCACGCGGGGATCCGTGAAGCTGGTCTCCGAATCGCGGCGTCCGAAGCGCAGCTTGGCCGAAACGTGGGAGCTATCGGCCTGGACGACCGACATCAGGGCAATGTGGGGGCTGTACATGGCGGTACACTGCGAAAAACTGGTCGAGAATTGCAGATAACTGGACTGGGCTGGGTTGACGTTAAGCTACCTCTGTCAGTACTGGATTTATGAAGCACTAAGCCATAGAGTTTACACTTTGATTTGGAAAGCAAAGGCTGCCCGGGTTTGGATTGGATTCTCTAACTAGCTGAGAATTTAAATAATGAATTTAATATTTTTTGCCAAGAATAAATTTTAGGATTTTTTAACATTGATTACAAATGCAATGTTCACTTAAAATTAATTTTATTTTGCTTGACAAATTAAACATTTTTGTAATTTTTCATGGGTGAATTTCTAATATTGAAAGTGGAAATATTTATACAGATATATGTAAACATGTGTGTTTATCATGTTCATTAAATTTATTGATATATATATATAAACTATATTTATATATATACTTGACCAAATGCTTTTGCTCCTCCATAACCCTTTAACTAACTCTAAACTTTAAAATAAAAACAAAAACAAAATCGTAGAGCAAATGCATTGGTTTACCTATCTGTGCTATCGTTTTTCGCTGTCACAAAATCAATATCGCTGCTCATTAATCGAATTTGGTGTGATTTAATTCAATATAATTATAAATATAAATCTAACTGTAAATGGAGAATACATATATATAAATGAGCTGTTCAGCAGTGATTTAATTTGAATTTTATATATTTCATAAAAAATACCTTCACCGAGAAACTTTTGCAAAAACACTTGTACAACTCTTTCTCTCTCTTTCCCTCTTTCTAACTCTCTCTCTAATTTACTTTCTTTGTGTTTTTATTTATCTTTCTGCGCCTATCCATATATATATATCGATGTGTGCTCATATCTGTTTCTACTTTAACACTCATGCATAATATATCAATATATATGTTGTTATACTTGATCACAACTTGAACAACAACAACAACATCAACAACTATCGATTAACAACAACAACAACCACATCGGCAGGCAATGCTATTGATGGACGAAGCTGGACTTGGTGTAAATATCGTTCGCAATCGTGTTTTGTTTATAGTTTATTGTTTATAGTTTTTATTGGTATACTTGAGTTGAAAACGTTTGCACATACTAAAAACAAAATCCATAAATAATATACTAACTCTAGATCCTGACTTATATATATATACATATATATAATAACGTAGGGAGGCCAGAGAGTACTAATCGCATGCCTATATAGTATACTTATACGAGCTAAAAAAAGTCGTTATCAATTCCATTGGAAACTTTCCTTCCTTGTCATCTCCAACATACAGTCATTTTCCAACAACTTAGGCCTAGGATTGGGACAATTCTCAGAGATAAAAGATATATACTATCTCTTCTTATACTATATACCTCTGGCTGTGTTTAGCATTATGTGTTTCGTGTGCATGCCACTCAGTGTCGGTCAGAGACTCCCCATTCTAAGTAGCCTGAAAAGCTCTCCCCTTGCCCCTTGTATAAGTATCCCTAGTTAGCGCAGTTAGAAAGGATAACCGCGTTAAATCAGACTGCCTACTGATGATCTCCTTTCGGTAACGCTCCACAGGCTCTCACCTCGATGACGGCCACCAATCAGGCGGTGTCCTCGCAACAGCTTCTGCCTTCAGTAAGGGACAGTCTCCAAGAGCCACCGCTGCTGGGGTAAGTTTTATATATGTATATAATACGTCTCTTAGGCTTTATATATATATATATACATATATACAACTCGATATTCTTGCTGGAAACAGGGTCTCCCAAGTGCGACTCCCGCTGCAGACGCCGCCGCACTCGGCCCAGGCCAGTCAACGGAACTCTGTGTCCAACCAGGGCGCAATGAACTCCCGGCAGCCAAGTCCCATGAACTCGCCGGCCCTTAATCCCTTTGTCTATGGCACCGATGTGGATTCGGTGGACGTGGCCACACGGGTGGCCATGGTGCGTTTCTTTAACGCCCAGAATACGCTGGCTAATTTTGCGGAACACACCCGAACACTGCGTCTGTATCCACGACCCGTGGTGGCCTTTCAGATCAATAGCTTCCTCAGATCCCGGCCACGGGCCTCGGTGTTCCTGAATCAGTTTGCCAGGACCCAGGCGGTGGAGTTCCTGGCGGAATGGTCGCTGACGCCCACAAATGTGGCATTTTTGCGTGTCCAAACTGGCGTAATGGATCCCATGCAGGTCGGGGATAAGCCCAAGTGGTTCGCCCATGCCCTGACACCCATTCGATTTTCGGTTTGGGACGATGGCAGCTCCCTGAATGGTGCCCTGCGTTCGCTGAAGCAACTGGAATGCCAGCCGACGGACGAGAGCGGCTCGGATTCGGAGGGGGCGGACAGCAGCAGCTCCTCGTACAGCTCCCTCAGCGACTTTGTGTCGGAGATGGCTTCCTCGGATCTGTCGCCCAGCCTGCACGATGTCTTTGGCTCGTACAATCGTCCGCATGTGGTGCCGCAGACGCTGTCCTCGAATCTGGATCCGGCTTTGGTCTATCATCCACCCAGCAAGCTGCAGTATCCCGAGGGCACGGCCGATGCGGCGGCGGCCAGCAAGGCCCAGGAGGAGGAGGATGATGATGACCGGGCAGATAGTCCGGTGTCCTCATCCTCCAGCCGCTCGGATCTCAGCTCGCCCAGCTTCAATCGCGACTCGGAGTTTGATTTCCAGCCAAAGGGACAGGCAGTGGGCTCGGGAACAGGTGGAGGAGCTGCTCCCAGCTTCGAGCTGGCCACACCCTTGGCCATGCGTCTGGAGGCCACCATCAAGATGGCCAGCATCGAGCAGGAGCCGGACGCGGTCAGCGGCAAAGCCATAACCAAGCTCCAGCGTCATCCCAGTGACTCGGAGCGGCACGAGAAGAAGATTCCGGTAAGCAAAAGAAGCTCCAGAGTGACGTTTGATGATATATTTCTTGATTTGTGGATTTTCTGATATCCAGCCACCCCTGACGCCGCCCGTTAAGCAACCCGGTGTAAGCAACATCCTGGCCAGGACAGGCAGTTCCGGCTCCAGCTCGAGCAGTCCGGGTCGCCAGAGCTCGCAGAGCTCGCTCTTCGAGAACTTTGCCTCACATGCCAAGGAATTGGTGCGGGAGACGACCAGGCAGAGCAGCCAGGAGGGGCTGCTGGCCCACGTGGACAAGGTGAGTCCTTAAGCTCGCCCTAAAGCTGGAAGGGAATGAAGATGGAGTGTGTGTGTGTTGTGTACTCTCAATGTGTTCCATTTCTTTTTTCTTACACTTGTTGTACTTTTTCTTTTTTGTATTCAATTTCCTTTCGTTTCGGTTTTTTATTTATTTTCTGCGTTGGTTGAAAATTGCAACCTGACATGAATGTTCCGTACTGTATAGCATGCGCTGGACGAAGATCTTGACGACAAAATGCGTCATACCTTCGAAAAGGTTGGTACTCCCACTCCGCACTATCCCCAGTCCACAAGAAAAACCAAACAAAAGTCCATCCTTTATACGAATTCACAACTCTTTCAGTCGTTTATCACTCACAAACACACAACATTATCAAGATATAGAATTCTAAATCTGTAGAAACTAGGAGAGTTCACAGAGAGGAACAGAAAAATATCGAAAATTGTGTTTTTTTTTATATATAATAGCAAAAAATATTATAATTAATATTAAATATTACAAAATTTTAATTATTTCGTATATATTGGAAAAGCATTAGAGAAAAACCCTACCACAATCGCATTTTATTTTAAAATTTAAGTTTAAATAGTATCAAATGAGTATAGAATGCAATATAATATTGAAAATAACGTACAGTTCGATATATATATAGATATCTATCTATTAATTTAAGGGTAAAAATATCTAAAATATTTAAATATTTAAAGAATATACTTCAAACAAAATGTAGCATACATCTGAGCGTTAATATTTCGTCTTCTATGGAATTAAATGTATTATTTATTCGATTTAATTTGGCATGAGATAGATATATCGAAAATGTTACGTTTGATATATGAATATATTTTATTTAATATTTTATTTTAATATTTAAAAATCAATATTTAATTTAATATTTAAATGTTATAGGAAAAGCATCAGGAAAAAGAGAAACTAGAAGTGAAACCGAAATATATTGCATTTTATTTTAAAATTTAAATATTATAACATTTAAATATTTTATTTTAATATTTATATATCAATATTTAAATAAATATTTAAATGTTAGAGGAAAAGCATCAGGAAAAAGAGAAACTAGAAGTGAAACCGAAATATATTGCATTTTATTTTAAAATTTAAATATTATTTCATTTATTTATTTTATTTAATATTTTATTTTAATATTTAAAAATTAATATTTAATTTAATATTTAAATGTTATAGGAAAAGCATCAGGAAAAAGAGAAATTAGAAGTGAAACCGAAATATATTGAATTTTATTTAAATTTTAAATAAAAAAAAAAATCAAATCACTATAGATATATATTCTACATTTTTTTCCAAGTTAATTTTCCTCTTTTATATATATTTTTGATCACTTTTCATATTTGATTTGTACCATTCCTTGTGCTCCTCCCATCCACATCCTCCACCGATATGGCCATGGGAACTCGTAGTGTCATTTTGTAGACTTTGTGCAACTAGTTCTCGTCCTTGAAGGACATCATTGTGGGGCTGAGGGACTTGGGCCTTGCTTTGGCTGTTACTTGGCACCACCACGTAGTTATTACTTTTTTTGCATTGCCAATTGTAACTCCTTTTTCCCACCGACTCCACAGTTTACGCTGCACGCCAAGAAGGCAGCTGGCGAGGCCTCCAAGCAGGCCCTGGAGGTGTCCAAGCAGGCGGCCGGGGTTAGCAAGAATACCCTAGAGGATCTCACATATGTGGGCAAGTCGACGCTGGGCGATCTGACCAAGACGGCCAAGGAAGCGGCCACCAAAAAGGGCATCATTAAGATCGAAGAGCATCCCGGAGGAGGAGACTCCATGGCAGTTGCCATGGCACCGCCGAAGGCGCCAGGCTCTCAGCTGGCCACCCAGAAGCAAGTGCAGCAGAGCGGAGGCTCTGGCGGTGGTGGCGGTGGCAATAATTTCTTCTCCTCCATTGGCACCGACTTCAATGGCCTGGCCTCGTCCACATCCACCATGTTCTCGGGCATGTTTGGCAAAAGTAAGTTTCTTAAAGAACTCAAAAAGGAACCAAAGGATCACATTACTCATCCCTCCCTCATTTTTGTCCATACAGAAAACCAGCAAAAGCAAGCTCCTGTGCCCCACAAGCCAGCCAGCGTTGGCTCCGCCAAGAGCAAGACCGGCATCAACTTTGATCCATTTCCCGGACGCAAGGGACTTGTGGAACGAACGCCGCTGATTAAGCACTCGGGTCCGAGGCAGACGCAGGAGGAGCTCACGCGCCAGCAGAATCAGGAGCGTTCGCACAGCAATGCCGAGAACCAGGCCTTCCTCAAGGACGTGACCAACCAGGTGCTTGCCGGCGAGGGCGTTGGCTGGTTGAAGCTCAATCGATTCAAAAAGCTCATGGAGGATGAGTCCTATCGCACCCTGGTGCTCAGCAAGCTCAACAAAACGCTGGACAAGAAGATTGCCCCCGATGATCACATAGACGATGTGGTGGGTGCCCCCTATTGACCAATTAATGGATTTTATCGAATCAACTGAATCCCTTTAATACCTTTATTCCAGTGCGTTACGAAGCCCGTGTGGAAGGGCATGCTCAAGTGCGTCCAGGCCATTGCTGGCGGCTTGGACGTGACCTTTGGGAACTTCGGCCTGGGCGGCATGGCTTCCGTTTTCCAGCTAATGGAGGTGGCGCACACTCACTATTGGAGCAAGGAGATTCACGAGGGCAGCGACATGTCATCCAGCCTGCTCTCCAGCCATGCGGCCAGTCCCATGGGCAGCCGGGAGAACCTGCGCTCGCCGAGCTCACCGAATGGGTCGCATTCCGGCTTGGGCAGTGAATGGGCATCGCCGCAGGAGTCCCGCAAGAGCTCAACCGCCCATCCGGTGCCAGGCGGGGCAACGGGGCCTGGAGGAGTCGCAAATCGAAGGCTCTCATCGACGGACAGCCAAGATGGCCAGTCGACGACGGAAATGTTCAAGGACATGCTGTCGCAGAAGAGAAGTGCCTTGAAGAACATGCTCACCTCGTTCGACTCGGATGTGAGTAGCGCGTAGTAGTCCCCCAGTTCGTAGCCGTAGTGTCCACACCAGCTAGTTGCGTCCATTTATCATGAGCTTGCCACCACCAAATCCTGTAAATCGCTCAGTGTATATATATATATATATATATATCTGTATATGTATATCGTATGTAGAATCGCTTATCAGCATTTCAGTGTATAGAGGCCACTCAGTAACCAAACTAGCTTATATATCAGTATGTGACCCGACGCTCCTCCTCCAACCCAATCCCCAATCCCCAATCTATGTATCCGTAAACCATCCAACTTCGCAAGCCTTTGTAGAGCTCTCTAATAGGCCGTATGTTATTCATAGGCTGCCGGCTCTACGGGCGCTCTCTCCGTGGTCAGTCTGGGCGTCGTCCGCTTGCCCTCCAGCTGCCGGTCCACGGTCTCAGACACGGAGTACGAAAATGTAAGTACATCTGGGTCAAAGGGCAGGCCAGGATCTAGGAGGTTGTGAAAGGTTTTTCCATTTGTTCTGTGTGATTTTATGAGGAAAGGATTTTGAACCCTACAAACATCCCTCTACTATCCAAGCAAGCGAATCAGGCCTATTGAGTTATGCATACAATCCCTTTGCCACCGTAGGAGTTTATCCCTGTCCAGGACCTAAAGCTTAGAGCCAGTTTCCCCGAAAACTTGATACTAATGGTAGACTGAATTTCCAGACGACCACTTCGAAGGACTCGAAGAAGAGCACTGGCAACTTGTGGTCCGGAAAATCAACGCTGAGTGCCGGCTTTCGGTATACGGGTGGACACCTGATTAACACCTCATCCTCGCCGTCGCCGGACAGTCCGCGGGTGTATCTGTTCGAGGGACTGCTGGGCAAGGATCGGCTAAATCTGTGGAATCAAATGCAGTTCTGGGAGGATGCCTTTCTCGATGCCGTTAGCCAGGAACGGGACATGATTGGCATGGATCAGGTTAGTCTCTGGGGGCACAAACAGAGAGAGTTCCTTCAAGGATCTATTTTGAATATCAACGTACGTACAGGGTCCCATTGAGATGATGGAGCGCTACAAGTCACTGAGCGAATCGGAGAGGAAGCGCCTCGAGCACGACGAGGATCGACTGCTCTCCACGATGCTGTACAATCTGACCGCCATTCTGGTGATGCTGAATGTCACCAAGGACGAGATCCGGCGCAAGATTCGGCGATTGCTCGGCAAGAGCCACATCGGGCTCGTGTACTCCCAGGAGGTGCACAATGTGGTCGATCAGATCAATAATCTGGTGAGTTTAACGGGGAATTTGGAACCTAAAAAAATGTTTGACTTAAACTTGACATCCCTTTACGCAGAACGGCAACGACATTGATCTGAAGCCACTTGGCTCCCGGCTGCTGCACCGCCAGAGCTTCACCGTTCACCAGGGCACCGATGTCAACGGTCCGCTGCGTTTCATGGAGGTGCGCGACGATGGACTGGTCCTGCGATCCGTCGATGGCACCATTGTAGAGCGCTGGTGGTACGAGCGGCTGGTCAACATGACCTACTCGCCCAAGACCAAGCTGCTCTGCCTGTGGCGCCGCAACGGTGGACAGACCCAGTTGCACAAGTACTACACAAGGAAGGTGGGTGTATTCTTGTGACTCAGAAGCAGGATATTTAATATTTAATCATTAATTCTATTTATTTAGTGCAAGGAACTGTATAACTGCATAAAGGAGGCCATGGAGCGAGGCGGCACGCCCACCAATGTGCCTGAGCTGGGTGGCGAGTTCCCTGTCCAGGATATGAACACGGGCGAGGGCGGTCTGCTGCAGGTGTGCCTCGAGGGTGTCGGTTTGTTGTTCTCCAACAGCAAGGTGAGTGTGTGCTGATCTCTTCATACCTTAATTTTACAAGAAAAACGCCTGGCACCCACACACACACACACACACACACAAACGCCCAAAAACGAGATCGCTGAAGATCAAGCTAAAGATATATATATATATACATAGTTACACACGAAAACCAGATCCATTTCCAAAGTCTCCGAATCCGAACTATAGTAAGTGCCTCCTTTTACCACACCCACACCCACACACACACAGAGAGACAAGTACACTCACACACCATCGAAAGAATATCGCAGGTAGAAGGATCTCCCCCATCAAGAATTAATTAGCACGAATTTAATCAAAAGTTTAGCGAATGTCAACAAATTCTAAAGTGACAAAAACAAAAAGATATATATTTATGTAACCGAAGGATTACCGATATAATAAATGGGTATCACAGAATCAGTACATGTCGCGCGTCTATATGTCCATATATCGATACATACTCCCACTGCCTACGTCTCAGTGTTTCATTTAAAATCGTTTTTGTTTTGTTTTTAAGTTGATATTCCTCTCATTTTGTTTTGTTTCGTTTTGTCTTTAAATCTGGCTTTCATTCTGTTTACTTACGGTATTTGTTAGTTCGATCGATTGAATCAATTCAAATAATTTCCTTGTTGTGTGTGTGTATCGACTGCCTCAAGATCAAGGGCCCTCTCAATATAAATTTACATGTATAATAATGATATATATATATTCGTATATATATATAAATATATTTATTATGTTTGGTTTTCAGTTTGTGCTTTCCAAAAAAAAAATTAACACCGATTCTAAGGATTAAAAATATAGCAACCGTGAATAAGAATATATATATATATACATATTATATATATATATATAAATAAATATTGTGTGATATTCCAGGCCGGAAGTGAAGTCCAGTCCCAGTCCCAGTCCCATTGTCCCTGCGAGTGTTTTAGTTCGTTAGATCCGACCTATATATATATATGTATATGTATATCCCCCATAATCCAAAGCTAAAAAACCTCCTACTACGTATTATACTTTACCGATCTCAGCCTCTCTCACTGTCTCTATTTAACTATCTTTCTCTTTATATCTTTCTGTAACTCCTTCGTCTTTTGTTTGGTTCTTTGGCTTTGGTTTTGGCATTTTATTTTGACTCGCCTTCTTCATTATATATTCAACTTGTATTAATACTCCTAAGTCATTATATAATTCACAACAAAAAAAAATATATATAGCGAAAAACCAATCGAATCTCTTATCTTATTCAATCTCTTATCGATCCAAGTGAAAGAAATACAAATCAAATATAATATATATATATATATAAATATATATATATAAGAAAATCCATCTATATCATACCCATATATTGTGCTAGTGAATGTACTGAATGCCGTATTCATTATACTCTCTATTTTATTTATTATCTAACCGATTCAATGATAACGCCATCCAAAAAAAAAATACAAATAGCAAGAGAAATGTATCAGAAATCCCTTTTTTTTACACCCTTTTCATATTACCTCTTCAATTACGATTTAACTATAGATATTTGGTTACTTATCGTCACTCACCGTTTGATATGTTTTAAACCTCATTATTATTATGGTTTTGATTACCGATCTACCGATTCGCCGATTTTACTGATTACAGATTTCAACAATTTTACAATTACCGATTTTATCAATTTACCAATTCACTAGATTTACAATTTATGATTCTACGATCAGCGACCTACGATTACCGATTATCGTTCTCAAAAAACCATTTGAAATCCCCTCTCATCCTAACATCAAAATGAAATTATCGTAAGAACTCGTTACTAACTATAAAACTAAATCCCATAGGTAGTACAAGTAAAATTCCAAAAAAAAGGATAAATAATAATAAATAGGTTCCCCTCGTCTGGCTCTCGCTTAGGTCCCCAAAGTTATTAGTTTCCTTGTAAATATAGAAAACTACGATGACTAAGGACTAAATATGTGTGTATTTTTTATGGGTTAAAAAACACTAATGAATACCTTTTTATTTTGTGTTTCGTTGTTGTACCTTTACGTTCTGCTCATTTGCCTTCTATTCGAATCTTTAAAGCTCATCCTTAAATATACATATATATTCGTCTATATATATACGTCTATATATGAAAAAGAAGAATGTAATGCAACGAAAGCAAAATAAAAGCAATGATAATAGGGCGAGATGAAGAAGTATATGTTCTAAGCTGGTAACTTTTGAGATGGTCCTTGTGATAAAAAAGAAAATCCTTAAAGTGCTTATTTTGTTCAATTTCTGATTGAATTTTTGTTGAATTTCCTTTCTACATTTTTCTGTCTCTCCTTAAGATCTTTCTTATTACTTATATGCGTACATATATATCAAAAATGAACTTTTTAAATTTATATATCTACCACTCTCTCCGTATCTCTCTTATATCTACTATCTTTCGCCATTGTTTTCCAGTGTTTTATGACACGATCGATATACATGAGACATTTGTATTGTTTCCAGTTTCCATTTATACATTTATTTCAGTTATTTTTTTTTTTTGGGTTTAGTTCTCTCCAACTTTTTTTCGGGTAGCAATTATGCTTGCCAAACTTGTTTCCTTTTTCCTTAAGTATAATTAACCGAAACAACAACAAGTACAAAACAACAAATGTAATTTAAGCTATAGTAGCCATGTCTCCTCCACCCATGATAATGATAATGATAACATCTCCACCAGTTGCCGTTGTAAAGCCGATATATACCCCCAAGCATATATATATACATATATGTTTATATATCTATATATGTGATGCCCCCCTTTTAAGCAAGCGACTCTAACATAACAACAACAACAACAGCCACATTTCATATCGTTTCTATTTAGTACCCACAAAAGTCTATTCAAAATAATAATAATTGATACATGAAAACAAAGAAATCCGCCAGAAAATTAGAAATTGATAAACAAAAAAAAAAAAAAAAAAACAATACTTTATAAATGAAAAACCGTTTTGACAACAGTTTTCTCAACTTTCCTTTTTATAATTTTCTTTGTTGCTCGTTTAATCCGTTCTCTGTCGAACGCGGAACGCTGCACCGTTGCTCGCTCTCCCTCCTCTTTGTGGACCAACCAAAAAAAAAAAAAAAAACTATATATATCACGTTCCGAACCGAAAACGAATCGAATCGAACTCAATTCGCATTATTCCAAATGATTATTGGTCTACTTCTGAAATGCAAACAAAAAAAAAATCAAAATAAACGCAAAAATAAACCCAAAACAAATCAAAAACAAACCGAAAATCGATATATAACCAAAAATGTCTATCATAAAAAATACGATCTGAAAAATGTCTGAAAAAAACGATAAAAGGATTTCGAGGTATTGCAATGAACAAATTTCTTGTTATATTTGAACTTAAATTTATAAGCAACTATTGTTCTTTAAAAGCCCTGCTATCCACCCACCACCCACCGCCCACACCCCTAACCCATCCCCCCATTTCCCACGCCACTCCAAAAACCCCTCACAAAAAAAAAAAACCAAATTAAAAATAACAAATAGAAAATATATATTTTAGTTTGCGTTGCTCTTGAGTTTTAAGTTGAACTCTTTTACGTTTATAACACTTGATTTAAGCCTTCACTTTCACCTAAAAAAAAGGTATAAACCAAAAAAAAGTGGCATTAACAATTGCAAAACAAAAAAAGGAAACCTAAAATTTTGTAGTTAATATTGGATTTAAATCAAAATAAAATAAAATAATGTATATTATTTCTTTTATGTTAAATGATTTCTTCCTCCTCCTCACTCTCTCTCTCTCTGAATATTTATGAGATTTTCGTTTTTGAACTGTTGGTTAATTGATTGATTGATTGATTGATTGATTGGTTGATTGGTTGGTTAGTTGGTTTGTTTGTTGAATTGAACTTAAACATGAATTTGAATTTCATTTGAATTTGAAGCTGAGCCGTACACTTTGTATAACCAAATGCAGAATTACCAATAGCCTATTAACGTTAAAATATACCTCCCTAACTATACAATTTTTAGTTTGCGAAAGCACCACAATTCACAAAATTCAAAATCAATTGAAAAGCAATTATATTATATATATATTATATATTATAATTATAAATATAATCAAATTCGCACCACACTTGCATATGTCCCAGGTCCGTCTGGAGATGAGTTTCAACCAAGATTTCCCTCCACTATCCGATGTACATACACATCTATATCATATATGATATGAAGCCAACGAAACTTATAGCATCGGGGCTGATATATATATATATATATATGTATCAGAAGTTGCCCATAAATGTATGCCATGTAGGCTGTGCTGTGCTCTTCTGTTTCCTTTATTGCCACTTTTCCGTTCTATTCCATTAAGTTTCGTATCCTTATTTTTGGTTAGCGAGGAAAGGGAGTCCCCAAACAATGCATAGGGACTCGTAATACCCTGGGCCTTTCGTTTCTTACTGTTATCCTTATTTTGATTTTCTTTTTCGTTTGCTAGAGTGTGCCAGAAAATTCACCGAGTTGTTAACAAACTAAGAAAGTTTCCTTTGTGTTGATTTTGAGTTTGCTTGTGTAGCGTTACGTTGTTATAGCAAAGACTTGAACATCAATCGTAGTTGTAGTTTATAAATTAAGCAAACTTCAAGAAAAAACTATACCAAAGTGAATAACAAAAAAACTAATACATGAATATAAAAAAGGGAAAGGACAAACCTGATGAGGAACCACAAAAAAGATGCCAAGCTCGGTTTCAGTATCTCTAAGCTATCGTTATTTGTCCAGTGCGCTTTCCAGGACCTCCTGCCTGGCTCTCACTGTTTCTATCCCTATCCATCTCTCGCTCTCGCTCTCTATCTGTTTCTATTTCACTTATTTCAAGCCTGTATTTGTCTGTTTCGTTTCGTTTCCGTTTCCGTTACCTCTTAAGGATGAAGAAACCCATAGCATAGAATACCGAAGAAGATCGATATACATCTCACATCCATTAGTTTTGTTAGTGGAGCGGCTGGCACATGTCCTGCATGCCGTTAACATGTGCCGCCGATTTATGCCTGCCCCCCATTTTCCCCATTTCATTCGAATTCCCTTCCGCTCCTCCTCTACTCATCTCCCTCACTTCCCTCCGCCCCCCGCCTCCTTTTCAAGTCTAAAATGGGAAGAGGACGAAGCCCGAACAAGGAGCAACCTGTAGTCGGACTCTTATCCTCTTATAGAACCGATCTCTCCTGCTAGAACCGAACCCCTTAGTGTGTTTACAATTTTTTGTATACTAGCAAACTTCTCTAGAGAAGTACACACACACACACACACACACACACACTCGGACACCGTACACACTGTAGCTTAATTTAGTTATTTTGCGTTTGTATTAGTGCCAAAGTTGGGGTAAATATACATATATACTACCAATATATGCTTAGAACCAATGCCTTCGTATCCAAAATCCAAGCTACTTAGTATGCGACCATCTCACAAGTGCTAATTAGAATTCCCCTTAAATCCCCCACCCAAAAAACAACAAAAAACAAAAGAACTGAACTAAAAGAATTCCATATTCTCTCAGTAAATATATATTGTTAGATGTGGAAATAAAAAAAGAACAGAAATCAAGTAAACCAAACTAATTACCAAACTTTGATTTGATTTTGCTGCATTCTTTTTCTGTCTCTTTCGGACTCGCTCTCGCTCTCTCTGTCTCTATCAGTTCCGATTCTTTGCGTTTTACTTTTCTTTCCGTTTCATTCCATATTGCGTTTGATCCTTATTATCCTGCGTTCCATTGCCATTTGGTTGCACTGACCACCAAAGCCAAAAAAAAAAAGAAAAGTAACACTAGATACGTGCCGTGTACATACATTAATGTCGTTAACTGTAATTGGTGTCCTTGTCTTGCTGCCTTGTGTTCCAAATAGAGTTTTTTTTTCAATTTCCGTTTGCCTGCCAGCCTGCCTGCTAATGTTCGAATTATGTTTCGTTGAGTTGCGTTCCGTTGCACTCCTATTTTTTGGTAACACGCCAAAATAGAAAATAAATAGTTAAAAAAGAAGAAAACCGAACAAAAAATATTGAACTCTTCCCCGAAAAGATATTATTTATCACATTTTACCGCCAACCTTTGTATACGCTATCTCTTTTCCACGCTCTCCAAAAACTATCTCTGTCTTACTCCCCCCGCTCAGTCTTTCTTTTGCGTGAAAGCTTTTTTGGTTTTGAAAAGCCTTTTGATTTCGCTTGCGTTCTTTTTTTTACCAATAATTTGCTTTCCGTTCTGTTGCCTTGATTTCCGTTCCTTTCCGTTTTCCCTCCCCCCAACTCCCCCACCACCGTTACGTTCTATATTTTGAGTTTTGTTCCGCAGCGGAGCCTTTGAATCCGTTTAGCCGAACAAGAAGAAGGATGATTGAATAGACCGTAAAAGGATCAAGCCCAACTGACTCTCTTCTCCGCCCGTATTTTCAGTTCTTCGTACGCTTGGACCACATCCGCAAATGTTTCACCCAGAAGGGCGGCATCTTTGTGCTGGAGGAGTACAGTAAGTACTCGATTATATACCACAAACTGCGATCTAATTGGTTTTTTTTTTCATTTGTATTATTTTTTGCAGATCCCAAGACCCGCAATCTCATCCAACGCAAGTACCAGTCGAGCATGGTAAGTCCTATAATCCCACACAGTCAGTTCACACGCAGCTCACGACAGTCGACACCACAGCCATTATTCGCACTATTTCTCTCCGTATCTATATATCTCACTCTCTGTCTATCCTCACCACTTGTTCCGAGTTGCATCCCCTTCAGTTCCGATCGATTAAAACTGTACATATGACACATCTGTTTATATGCCATATATACATATATATTTATATATTTATATATGCAATATCCAAATATTCAAAACATTTTTTAATTATCACCACTGTACTTAATGATAATGGCACCTACAATTGCACCAACAGTTTGTATATATACATATCAATGATATCAACGATCTTTGTTTTTGAATTTTCCTTTTTATTACCTTTTTCTGTTTCCGTTTCTGTTCATATATAAATATACTTTTCCGTTTCTGTTCTTTGCATTCGTTTTCTGTGAATATATTTCTATGTCAACAACGATAACAACCAACGATTCAACAACCACAACAACAATGCCTGCAACAACAACAACAACAACAACACACAAACACCAAAACCACCACCATACCACCAAACTCATTTCAACAACATCAATCTTCTACTTAATATGAAAAAAAAACAATTAAAAACAACAAAATATCGTAAAAAAATCACCGAATCGAATGTAATTGAAACCCAAAGGCCTCGGAAATCGTGCTGAGCTTTCATCGGGTGACCTCTGTGCAGTTTGCCTACATCTGTCACCTTAAAGGCTCCGCTTCCGGCCGCTGTCGGGCTGCCGCGGAGATTGGTAACAGCCCCTTGGACACATTGGAGCAGTCAGCGCTGGCAACGAGGGAGTGAATGGAATAAATGTGCCTAGAATTGCCTGCCCCCCCTCTCTCTCTCTGCACTCCCCAAAAAGAAAACTATGTAAATAAAATCCGAATCCTTTCTATTGTACAACTCCTTTTGTGTATTATATGTACTACCACCTGAAATGAAAAGCAAAGCAAAATGAAATAACACTTTCTTATCAAAACAATCGAAACATAAAAACAACCAAAAGGGACTATTTATTTTGTATGTTGTTTGGCTTTTCTTTATACAGTTTTTCCTTTGGTTTCTACTTTTGAGTTTCTCTTTTTTTTTTGAGTTGAGTTTTGATTGTTGTCTTCCACTGCCACTTTTCCACGAGCCGCATGCTTTTCTGTCTTTGTGTTGTGCATTAACCAAAAAGAAAAACCAAAAAAAAGGCAATGAAAATATCAAAAACACAAACCACTTCACCACAAAAAACATTATGCATTTCAGGGCTTGGTATGCAGGTTCACAGAGAGATTTCCAAAATACATTTTTATTAATTATTTCCATTTTGTTAAAACATAAAACATAATAAAAGGCTGGAGTCCTTCTTTTGTTATTTTGGACATATTCCTGTGACTATGCCAAGCCCGAAAGGATATATAAAAATCCCATTTTATAAAAAAATGGGATGACAGCTCTTTAAAATCACGTATACGCTCCGTAGTCCGATCAGATTTGCTACTCGGTGCTGTGCGTATTCTCCTACGTGGCCGCCGGCCAGGATCAGAAGAAGAATCCGGTGGTGATCACGCCCCAAATCCAGGACATTCATGCCCAGCAGAAGCAAAAGCACCAGCAGCAACAGCAGCAGCAGAAGGATCAGCAGAAGGAGCCAAAGGAGACGCCCCACCCAACGCAGCAGACGCCAGCAACAGCCACAGCACCTGTTCCCTCACCCTCTCCCTCGCCCTCTCCCGCTCCCGCTGTAGCCCGAATGAGCGGCAAGGGCCAGGCGGGCAGCATCTCCATCCGACACACGGTGCCCATGCAGAAGCCCACCATAACCATGTCCACTGTGCAACCACAGGCCAGGATGCCCGTCAATGTGACGACGGCGGCCCCTCTTTCGTCTACAACAGCAACTGGAACGGCCACAGCTTCTGCTCCAACTTCCGCTTCCGTTTCCGTGACCGCTCCCGCTTCCGCTTCCGGAAAACTGCCGCAGCTGCCGCCACGCGTACCCTCGCAGCCTTCTACAGAGAGCCTGGCCTCGATCAGTTCGCCACCGCCAAAGGTCCGCAGTGGACCGCCGCCGGGACCGCCGCCGGCCATACCGCCGCGCACAGGTGCCATTGCCAGGAGCGGCTCGGTGCCGGCGGCCCGCTCTTTCGTACGCCAGGCATCGGCCAACTCCACACCGCCGCAATATACGCCACAGCCGCCGCCGCCGTTTGTGATACCCAAGCGGCACAGTGGCCTGGCCAGAGCCTCCACCCTGACGGCAGCGACCGCCTCCAGTCATCCCAGTCATTCCGCCAGTCATTCCGGCAGTCATCCGCAGTCGCAGCAGCGCGCCAGCCATGGCAGCGTCGCCGCTGTGCTGCAGTCCATGCCGGAGACTGAACCCGGCTATGGATCCGGCTCCGGGTCCGGGTCCGGGTCCGGTTCCCTTTCCGGCTCCAGTTCCGGCTCCGGATCGGCATCGGGCTCCATTGCCGGCGCTTCACCGCAGACCCATCGCAAGCACTGACGAAGGAGTTCGTTCTTTAAGTTTAGCGGCGGAGGAGCAGCAGGTGGTGGCGGCAGTGGAGCTGGCGCTGGTGCAGTTGGCGCCCCAGCGGATATCGGCGGTGGCGGTGGCGGTCAGATGGGCGAGGAGCCACATCCCCATCCGCATCGGCGTGATATGTGCCGCACCATATGCATTCCGTGGCTGTGATCCCGGCCAGCCGCCGCCAGGAGGAGCAGCCTCGGAGGAGCAGCATCAGCAGCAGCGTTTCGTTCAAGTTAAGTTTAGGATCCTAAGCAGCCACTGGGCGGGGCTTTTTGGGAGTTTCCTGACAAGGATCACTCTTAGCCACATTTAAACAGCGAACAAACACAGAATTTTACACAGTTTTGGCATTAAATTTAAATTATTTAAATATTTTTTTTATATTTTGTTAAACAATTTCGGGTGTTAATTAATGTTTAACAAAAGGCGGCTAAAAACTGGAACCTGAAAACACAAACAAACTATTTCAAAGCCATGTGAAATAGTCATAAAAATATGCCAAAAATTTAATGATTGTTTGATGAAACTTAATAGTACTAAATTGCAATTAAATAGTAATTTATTTTAAATTAAAAACCCCAAAGTCAAAGCCAAACTTACAGTATTCCCTCTCTTTTGAAAAGATTCCCGGAAGCCCCGCTTTGTGACTCCCCCAGTTAGGCTTTATATACATATATATATAAATATTTATTTATATATGTATTACAAATATATCACATTACATGTATTTGAGCTGTATATTTACTGAACCCTATTCTAGCCAAATCATATCATTAGCCGCCACTAACTAGCCCAATAGACAAATTGTTTCCTGCTAAGCTTTAAGGCGGAAAGGCCAAAAACAAAAACAGAAAATATGAAGAGGAACTTGCTTAAAAACCTACCTATATATAGACGTATATATATTGTATTTGTAGAGATCGGGGCATAACACACACACACTCACACACAAAACAAAACGGAAATTGAAGGCAATCTAGTTAGGGATACGCATAGTACGAGGCAGAGGAATTCCAGGATACATTCATGTGAATATATATAAACTACCAATCGGCTACGATCGCAACATGGAGCAAAACTGAAAAATATAATAAACTATATATATATATATATTTGAGGTAAAGGAATTTAACTAGTTCTACTAACAACAACAACAACAACTAATCAAGGGGAGGCCAGCTTAAGGAATTAAGGATCAGGGAACACCGAACAAGCAGAGAGGCTAAATTATCGAAAACTCTTTTGGGAGAGCAATAAGTGTGTGTCGCACACAATATATACATACATACATATATAATAACTAATATATATATTTTTTTGTTCGATGGTTCTGGATGTTAACAAATACAAATTACAATAAACAAAATAAACAAACAATGCGTAAAGCCAAGCACCTATATACATACATGCACATACATATATACATATATGTACCTCTAATCGTGTATATATGTATATGATCGAATGTATTTTTCAAAGTTCAAAGCGAAATAAAGAAAACAAAAACCCAGCTGTTTGCCTTCTAGCCCAAGGTCGCTATGTTGGGTGTAATCGAGAGTGAACGGAGGGGGGAGCGGCACTAACTGATAACCCACTGACAGTCGCAGACCCCCTGCCGCGGCGGGGCCCCTACAAGTGCGTCACAATCTCCGATGATAAGGTGCAATCATAATTGTAATAATAAAAAACAATAGCTACACGGATCAGCATGGCATCGGAACTGGACTCTGGCCCCAACATCAGGTATTTGTGCTTTAATTTTCAGCCTTTCAAAGAGTTCAATAAATTTTGGTTTTAGAATAAATAATTCCTGGTTTTTATTTATTATCTAATAAGGCTTAAATTCTTGTCTAAACACAAATTAAGCTTCCCAATTTAATTGCAACAAAAGTTATGCAAAATGGTGTATTTTTTATTGAGAATGCTGACAGCTTTTAAAACTATAAATTAAATGAGCTAGTAAATTATATATAAAAAAAAAATAAAACATATTATATATTATGCAGGAGGCTCCCTCCTAGTCGCGTGGCTCAAGCCGAAGTCTAACTCCGTTGCCGCTCTTCGTCACCAACTCGGCCAGGGGCTGAGGCTGATGATCCTCGTCTGGCAGAAGGCGATAGCTACGCAGCAGCATGGAGAGCGAAGTCTTCAGCTCCAGCATGGCAAACTTTTGGCCTGAAAAAAAATATATAAAAATAACAACAAGAAATTAAATCAAGTGATGCCAATGAAATTTATGTTTATGATTTGTTTTGTATAAATTTAATAACCAAACAGAAATTCGTTAAATAAAGATGAAAGCATTAAGGAATTTTTGTGCCAGGAGCTCAGAATATGAAAAATATAGATTTTGATATTTCTATAAATATATTTTTAACATTCAAAGCAAGGCCTTAGCTTCCAGCTTTTTCTTATCAATTTTTTTAGAGATAATTGGAATGACGTCTCTTAATATATATAGTAAATTCATTTAATGAATTAAATCGCATTTTGTGGCCTGACAAATCGCTCAAAAATTTCCGCTGCCTATTTTTGGAACCAAAACAAATAAATATTTATAAATAGCTCTCTGCATGATGATAATGATGATGAAGCTAATTAATTAATGGGTAATAATTTAAAATACATCCCAGAATAGATTAAAAAACAAACCTATGCAGTTCCTGGGCCCCGCACTGAAGGCGGCAAAGGCAAACGGATGCATTTGCTTCTCGTTGAGCAGGAAACGCTCCGGATCGAAGCGCTCCGGATCGGGAAAGTTGACTGGGTCCCGATGCAGCATATAGATGAGGCAGGATACCGAGGCACCCTTGGGCACCGTCAGCTTGCCCACGGGCAGATCCTCCATAACCTTTCGCGAGAAGAACGGCACCGAGGGATAGAGGCGGAGCGCCTCCTTGATCACCGCCTCCAGGTAGGGCATGGACTCCTTCTCTCTGCCCTCCAGTTCGGCGGCCTCCTCGTAGGCCCGCTGCTGGATGGCCTCGTGCTTGGAGAGCAGACTGAGGGTGAAGGCAATGGCCGAGCTGGTGGTGTCGTGACCCTCGAACATGAAGGTGTCCACCTCCTCGCGGATATCAGTGTCGGTTAGTTCGGCGCCGCCCTCCATTTGGCTGAGGAGCAGCATGTCCAAGAAGGCCAATCGCCGCTTGCCGCCCACATCGTCCTGCTCGGCCTCGGGCCGGGATTCGGCGCGCTCCTGGAGCAGCTGCTCCCTGCGCAGCCGGATGACGCGATTCGTTTCGTCATGGAGGACCTTCAGTGCGGCCTCGCGCTCCTTGCCCATCTTGGTGTGCCGGAAGAAGATGTTCAGGCGCTGCCAGAACGAGAAGCTTTGCTTGTGCATGATGTGGCAGATCCTGCAAAGGATATTCATTTGATTCGTATCGAAAGATCTATATATTTTGACTCTCTAGACTCACTTTTGTACTGCCCGAACATACTCGGAATCACTCTGCAGCTGGGCATGCTTCTTTATGCCCATCGCCGTCTCACAGATGGCATCCAGGGCATAGAGGGTGATGTAGGGATAAATGTCGAAGGACTCCCCGTTGACCTTCTCTCTGAGGCGGCGCACCAGAATGCGGCAGTTCTCCTCCATGGGCTCCTTGAACTCGCCAAGGATGCGGAAGTGGAAGCCCGGCGTTAAGAGCTTGCGCCGACGATGCCAGGACTCGCCGCCATTGGTTAGCAGACCCTTGCCCAGCCATGGCTCCAGGAGCTCGTAGTTTTTGGACTTGGAAAGCAGCGTATTATTGCCCAGCAGCTGCTTGATATCCTCCGGATCGGTGAACATGACCATTAGGTCCTTGCCAAACCAAATGCGAAAAACCGAGCCATGTTTCTCCCGCAGCTCCTTCAGCCAGTTGAGGATCTCTAAGAGGGCCAGTACAGTGAATGCAGTTCTTGTAATGTATTTAAAAATAAATAAATGTAAACCCCCTTTTGTTTTGTGAATAATTACGCTTTCATTTTGCAAAAATTCAGAAGTTTGCTTTAAACTTAAACCGTTTTTTTTGTTTAGATATAAGCCAGAGCTTTATCAAAAATAATATCAGCAAAAGTAAAGTGAATAAAGCAAGTTCAAAGTCCAAGTGGATGCAAATGTCACCATTAAGTAGATGCAAGCTCAGACAACGCTGCGTATACGTGATATTTCACATGGTTTTATTGCATTTTTGTGCTTGATTTGCATTCTATTCAGTTATTTATATTGTATTCATTTTATATTAATTATAATAGTATTGAATATAGCTTTCATGGGGTAGTTTTTAAAGCATTTTCTAATCACAAGCCAATGGAGTCTTTATAAAATTAATTTAAATTGCCAAAGTTATATAGGAAGTTTTTAAAAGAATTTTCTATACTTTAAATCTCGAAATAAAGACATATATTTTAAAGTTAGGCCCCTCCACTCACCGCCCTTCTTAACATTCGCTATCAGTTCGCCCACCGAAGGTCCTGGCAGCGTCTTTGCGAATCTTTGGAGTCTCAAAAAGTTAAGAATCTGCGGCAGAAAGCGCAGGAACAGGGCCCAAAGGGCAAAGGCCAGCAATGCTAGGGTGCTCATAGTGGAGCTCGATGTTCCGAATTTCCAACTGCAACTGCAACTGGCTGCGATCAGCGACTATATAGAACAATAACACAACTCGCTGAGTGATTGCTGAGTGATATTTGTGGAGCGATGTCTAGTTTTAGCGAACCGCTCGGCTTTCTGTCTCGTTTACAACTAATTTGCTATCGGCCAGCCGGCTTTCCTTCTCGATCTCTGACTGGGGGCTGTGGGCAGATGGTGGAACGGCTTGGACTGATAGCGATTCTTGGAATGCCCTCCACTTGGGATCGCAACTTCCCCCCAGAATGTCCAAGATGACACTCAGCCTGCCCTGGGCTATAACTACAAGTGTTGAGCACGCCAGAAGTGGAAGTGGTGCCTCTCCAAATGTCTGCTACATAGCACCTATATACATACGTTTTTGGTATTAATGGTGAAATTATTGCGTAGACAAATAGATAGATTAAAAATGCTCAAAGTACGGGCTAGAACTATGAAAATAACTACAAGTATTTGGGTCATAAACAAGGGTCCGAAAAAATTCCAAGAGCTCCTCCACACTAGAGATTGTGTCGAAAACAGAATTGGGGAAAAACATCAATTAGGCATAGTTTTTGACTATCAATAAAGTGACGCAAAATAATAATCTTGCCATTAATTACTGCCATAAATTAATACAAGGCCAAACAAGGAATCTTCTTTGGTCAGCAGAATTTTTGTAAAAATAAATTATATAATATTTATAGATGCGTGAAATTTAGATTATTTTGCTATTTTGGCTGCGAATATACCCGATTACTCGAGTGTAGCGAATCACTCGCCAAATTGGGCCTCCACTGGGGGCTACATCACTGCCTCGGTGCAGTGCCAGACCCAAAAACGGGTTCTATGACAACCACAAGTGCATGCGATCAGAGGCAATGACGTTGACCCACATAGAACCTGTGGATCGTGTCATATAAGCAGATTTATATATAAACAAAATATTTACTGCAACTTAAAGCATCGATTTTAAAACAATTTGAAGAATGTAAATCTGTGTGGAAAAGAAATGCTAGTTAAATCTTTGTATTTTATATATAAAACAAAACAATAGTGTTTACAATTCTCTTAATTCTCTTTCTCTTACACTTAGTTACATTTCCCCCAACTTAAAGTTATCTTTTCCAAGAAATCCACTATAAAGCAGGCAAGCAGCAGGTGAGGGAAAGGGCTTTCAATGTTTAAAAAGCCTCTTACTTTGTCTTGCTCAAAGTGCAGCACTTTTGAGAGCTGATTAAACTAATTAACTGAACGGAAATTAATCAGGATTAATCATTGTCGTCATAAAAGTTTAATTGAAATGCGAAATCTGTGGGTTCAAGTTCAAGCTGGGGCTTGAAATGGGTTCTGCTTTAATAAAATTGCATATATATATGTTTATATACGTACATGCATATATAAAATGCATTGTTCCTAGCGGCCTGACAACTAGTCTCTAGGTCCGAGCTTATCTCTGGCCTTGCAGTTTGCATTTGATTAGATTTACACTGCAAGTTAAGTTAAGGTAGCTTTGGCTGTTCTTTAAAGGGGTTTAAGTATAAAGTGAGTATTAGAAAAATATCCAAAAAATCAATTGTATAAACTATAAGAATATATAATATAAAAGTGAACTAAATGTTATTTAAATTTTAAAGCGCATATGCGGCCAGGCAACCAATTAAATACAATTTAATTGCCGCCACTAAATGGAGAGTTATGCTGCTGGCCAAATCGGCTATATAGGCGGCTTTAATTAATTGGAAGCGGCCCCTTTTTCCGCCTTTCCCGCCAATAATCTAGAATCGATTGCCCATCGTTTAAAATTAAAAAAAAAAAAATTAAATTAAAGTTATTTCTGTTAGCTATTTTTTATTAACGTAGCTACAGATTTTTTACATATATGACATATGTGTATTACAGAGATTCAGTAGCTTTACACAGCTGCTGGAATCAACAGTCAAATGTTATCTTTGAGACCCTATGTTAACTAACAATGTTATGTTAAGCCTGCCTATACTAAAACCTAATCCTAAACCTGCCTATAAGAAATTCAGAAAAAGCCCATCAACCCGAGGCGGTCTTGAACCTGGGACTCGCCGGTCTGACACATCTAACATTGACAGACCGGCTTACCCGCTAGGCTATGCCGCACATGTGTGGGACGCCGTCGATTTACACATATAAAGAGCAAAGCTAACTTTAGTAAGCTTCGCTTAGTAAACTTCGAAAGCTTATTAAGCTTAGCATATTAAGCTTTTAGATCTAGGTATAACATAACATTAATATAACATTAACATAACATTAACTAACATTAACATATCATTAACATAAAATTACCATAACATTTACATAACATTAACATACAATTTACATTCTTATTACATTTACATTACAGTTTCATTACATTTACATAACATTAACATACAATTTACATTCTTATTACATTTACATTACAGTTTCATTACACTTACATAACATTTATATTACATTTAAATTACATTTACACTACACTTACACTACATTTACATTACATTACCCAGGTGGGTTATTTAATGAGTTTTTATTAAGATTTTTATTTATTTTATTTATTATTTATTATTAATAAAGTTTATAAATGCTAAAAGACGTTTTTACTTATGATTTTTACTGGGATTGGGGGTATTCCACCTTTGGATCTATTAAAAAAGTGTTTGAAAAATCGAAACCATTGAAAAAATAAAGAGAAATGTTTGTGCTTTATTTTTTAAGCAAACAAAACTACACCACCATTTTTATGCGTTACATTATAAAAAGAAGCCACAAGCAAATAAAATAATTTACAAAAGAAACCACGACGAGTTCTTAATTTATTTCTTTGTATTTTTATTTCCTCAATGTTAATTTTCTCTTTTAAAAGCAATCCGCCACCTATGGACACGAAAAGGAGTTTAAGTTGGAGCACCAGAACGCCGCCGCCGGCATGTGACGCAAGCTCAAACTTTGCACGCAATTTACATTTTACATACATACGCTCTATCTTCGCTAGGGGCGCCCCCTGACGACATTTTCCTGAAACGTATCCAATTAGCGTACAAATTTTTCAGCAATCTGGCAGCTCCGAACTATCTGTCATTAACATAACATATGTTAAAGTTCTGTGAATGTTATGTTAATGTTATATTAATGTTATGTTATACCTAGATGGTATTAATCGTAAGCTTAATAAGATCTAAAAGCTTCATATGCTAAGCTTAATAAGCTTTCTAAGTTTACTAAGCAAAGCTTACTAATGTTAGCTTTGCTCTTTATATGTGTAAATCGACGGCGTCCCACACATGTGCGGCATAGCCTAGCGGGTAAGCCGGTCTGTCAATGTTAGATGTGTCAGACCGGCGAGTCCCAGGTTCAAGACCGCCTCGGGTCGATGGGCTTTTTCTGAATTTCTTATAGGCAGGTTTAGGATTAGGTTTAGTATAAGGATTAACATAGCATTGTTAGTTAACATAGGGTCTCAAAGATAACATTTGACTGTTGATTCAGCAGCTGTAAAGCTACTGAATCTCTGTAATACACATATGTCATATATGTAAAAAATCTGTAGCTACGTTAATAAAAAATAGCTAACAGAAATAACTTTTTTTAATTTTTTTTCTGAATTTTAAAAATATATAAGCACATTGTTCGGATTGGAATACAGTAGATGCGTCTATATTAAATTTTGATTTTTCTGTTCAGTTAACATGCTCTTTAAACTATAAAATAAAAATATAAAATAAAAAATTATATAAAATAATAAATAAATGAAAATATAAATAAAAACTGAACAGAAAATTCAAATACTGTATTCCAACCCAGCAGCATCCTTTTGGCAGCAGGCTGAGCCAGAAGGATAGCTGCAGCTTCCGCTCTGGCGCCTTATTATTTTAGCTACCGCATTTTCTGAAGGGGTATTAAAATAAACACCAGCAACACCAGCACATTGACTTGTTTTTATTTTTGTTTATTGATCTGACCATTCATTTCTGTTGCTTCGTAATTTCTATTTATTTGATTGATTTAATATCTTATATCTAAACGTTAACATAGTTGCAAACGAAAGGTGCCTCGGCCGTGGAGGTACATATGTATAAATATGTATCGGCAAATCCTGGCTAAATAATAATAATAAAACAAAATGTGTGTTGTGTGACTCGTACATCCTTTTATTTTTATTTTCAAATCATAACAAAGGAAAAGGCACCCGTATACGAATTAAAGAAGCCAAAGGCAAACAAAACAAATTAAAAAATATGACAGCTCATGCTGTGCGCGATAACAAATAAGAATTAAGAAATAAGAAATAAATGTACATACATATTATGTTTAAGATGTGGTTGTGTGAATTAAATGCTATAATTTCCAAGTGTGCTTCGAAACCGTATCGTATTCATTGCAAATCCTTGCTTATTACAAATACGTATAGAAATGTCGGGACAGAGGTGGCATGTTCTGTGTGCCCTTTGATCCTCTGAGGAGCTAGTGGAACGCAGGGACTTGGGGGTGACTCGAGGTGACTTACGGCCTAAACTACGTACAATATGTATAACTCCTATTGTCGTTACAAACATTTACAGCTTATATCTTAGACGCAAAACGCACATCGAAGTTAATATAGCCCAATATTTTCTATATCCTATATAAGAGCTTATGCAGGGCCAGGGGCAGGGTCGGAAGGGCATGGGATATGCTACGAGAGAGGAAACATATGATCGGGAAACTCATATACATTGTTTAAGTATGCTGCAAGTAAGTAAGTAAACCGCAGTCTCTATCGTTGCCACAAAATGCATTGCAATTTGCGATCTTGGTCGATTGATAGCTGTCTATATATGTACGCATATATGTATGTAGTTCCTGTAAATGGTTCTTTCAGTTTCCTAGTGGGGCGGGGGAGGCTTTTGGGGTATTTATTCTCTTTGAGGCACTTGTGGCTTGGCTAACGACGTTGCTTGGCAAACTTAAACAAAAGAAATAGGGATTCTCTAATACAATTTTGTGCAAATGTGGGGGAGAATAGGAGTATTTGAGGATATGGTGGCTGTCAGTGTGTGTGTGTGTGTGTGTGATACTTTAAGCTCTTCCCTATTTATTTTTTAGATTTCTGCTAACGACTATCAGTACTTTACCCTGCACAAAATGACATCTACATACATATATATTGTATATATTTATGTTTGAATATGCTATAGACACTATTTTCTCTTGTTTCTTTCTTCTAAATGCCTTAAATATTATCAAAAATGTGTGTGAAGGTTAGCAACAACGAAAATAATGATATTCATAATTTTGTTTACATTTAAAAGTAAATTTGAACTATTTGCACATGCATTTACTGCCATGAAACACACTGTAACAAATGTCTAGCCCTCGTCGTCTCTTTCTATCTCATGGCTCGCTTCTCTTTCCCTCCCTCAATCTTATGACTAGATACACTTTTTTGCTACTCGCTCGAAGTAAAACTCTAAGAACCTAAATCTAAATTGTATGTTTGAAAGTCCCTATTATTGCGCACACACACACACACTGAGGTGTTGTCCAGGGGCGGGTTAATATTTAGCTAGTCTCTCCCCATCTCTGATTTCATATAAAATCCAGGAAAAACTAATTAGATGGCAATGAAACTAAGTAAGCTAACCTCGGGAAAGCCGAAATTTGAGTGCCCTTGCAGGTTGTTCCTTTAACATCCATAAAAGTTACAAATCGTTGTCAAAGGTGTATAAAATTCTAACAGAGATGTAAAAGAATTTGTACAATCCGATTCTAAAGGCAAACAATAAATTTATATTAAAAAGTAGAAGCAAATTTCCACCTAAAACTGTTCAACAAAGATTCTTCTATGTTTAAATACGGACAGACAAGGCCAGAGACTCATCTAGTGTACATATATCCCTGCAAGGGCTTAGAAACACATTTAAACGAAGGCATGAAAGTCAATCAAAAATTATTAATAAGCCAACACTAATCGTAGACGTAAAATTAGACAATAAACCTTGAAACATTTGGCAGTCGAAGGAGAGATAGGCTCCGATTTCATTCATGCGTACTCCCTATTATCTTTATATGGCGATTCTTGTTGATGCTGCTGTGGTGATGCTGTGTGTGTGATGTGGCTTGGTGGGAGTTCTTCTTTTGTAGGGGGTAGGAGGAGCAATCCTGGAATAATTTAGAGTTTCGAGGTGTCGTCGGCAGCTGCCATTAATGGCGTTTCAGTTTCCAAATCCGATGAACCAGCAGCAGTCGCTGCCTCCGTGGGCGAGGCATTTGTGCTGGGCGACTGGGATTGGGCTTGGTACTTGCAGGAGGCTGTGAGGCAGCGACAGCCAGCGCTAGACCGGTGCTCTGCTCGCCAGAACTTCTCCCCATAATCGTAGCTATATATAATAGTTTTGGGAGAAATTTAATAGTTGAAACCCGTTTATTTCGCTTCCGCTTACCATATCTCCTCGCCGGCATCGATGTCGCGGCAGGCGAAGAAGGCAATCTTGGGAAAGCGGTAATCCTGGTGCTCGTAGAACACACGAACGGCCAGCACATTCGGTTCGCACGAGTGATTGAAGAAGCGCGTCACATTGCCATAGTAGTTGGCGTCGATGCAATGGCCATTGTCCAGGTCAAAGTAGTAACTATCGTCGGTTCTACGATCCGCCTCCGGGGCGGTAAGGATCTCGCCCGTATAGCTGGCCACAAAGGTGCCCTTGGGCACATTGGCCAGAGCTCTGACGCCCCAGCCCTTTGCCTGTTCCTCACACTCCACGATCTGCAGCGGCGTTCGCGTGCCGTTCTGCACGACGCGATTCTTGCAGGAAAGCTAAATGAATGGCAAAAAGATATGGTAAAACTACAGATTCCCATCCTCCGTTGAGGCAGGCAGCTCACCTGGTTACAGCCACAGACATCGTTGCACTCGAAAATCACCGCCGGATCCTCGTAGTTAAAGTCTGCCGTCAGCCGGCTCTCGGCGGTATACCAGTTCTGCGAGGAGGCTCCGTTGCACTGGCAACGATCGCTGCTGCAGCTATCCGGACACGAGCAGATGCGCATCTGCGAGACCCGCCGGTCGATCTGCACCGAATTCTGCTGGATGATGCATTGTGTGACGTAGCGAAAGTCCGGCCAGAGCAGCGAGTCTGCCTCATCCTCGCTCTCGGACATGGCCAGCTCGTTGCGAACCGCCTGAATGGGACGCGCTTCGCGTCCATTTGAGGCATCCGCACACACGACGAGGGTGCGCAGGCCCAGGGGTCGAAAGCTACGCATCTGCATGTTGAAGCCCACAGTGCGGCCGCACTCGGACTCCTCGTTGGGTATGCAGTCGAAGGGCAACTGCTCTGCCTTGTTCTTGATCATCAGGTCGGCCCCGTTGGCGATCAGGGCTATGCACATTCGTGTTACCTCATGGCGGCAGGCAATGTGACTGAAAAGGTGTCTTGTTAGTTGAGGAGTTCAGTTTCAGTTTCAGTTTTGTGTACTCACAGCGGCGTGTCACCCTCCACGTTTTGGACATTGCAATCGGCGCCCGCCTGCAGCAGCACCGTAATCGTGTCCAGGCCATCGTTGTGCAGTGTGGACCAGTGGAGCACCGTGTTGTTGTCATTGTCGCAGATGTTCGGATCGGCATCCTGGTTAAGAAGAAAGCTGAAAACAAAAACCGATGAGCTGGAAATTCAAACTAATTGTTGTGCCACAAAAAAACACACACCTAACAATGTCCGTGTGGCCCAGCTCAGCTGCCCACACCATGGCCGTCCAGCCGCCCTCATCCTGCGCATCGATGAAGCTCAGAAAACTGGTAATATTTCGCGAGGCACGATAGCTTTCCACGATTAACTGCGTGGCCTCCATATTGCCCAGCTTAGCAGCTATATGCAGGCAGGTCTTGCCATCGGGTCCCTAATTGAGGGACGGAGAGAGCGTAGATTAAAAGAAGGCCTCATTGGGGAGCGTCGGAGAACCCACCTTAATGGCCACATCGGCACCGCATTGCAGAAACAGATTCAGCATGTCGCACTTCTCGTTCATCACCGCACACATGAGCGCCGTCTTCAGCTCGCTGTCCACGATGTTGACAAAGTCCTGGGAGCTGGCTCCCTTGCAGAGCAGCAGGTAAGCCATCTGGAGGGTGCCCGAGTGGGCCACTAGGTGCAGGCACGTGCCATTCAGGTACTCCCGAATGGGAGTAAGCACATTAAAGTCGGCAGCTGTCCAAAAATAGGGAATATTTGAGCATATATCGACAGAAAATTTAGTGCGCTCGAAAATATCGGCGAGACTCACCCAGAATCTCAGCGACTCGCTCCAGATCATCGTTTTGCACGGCGTAGTACATGTCCCGGGAGGTAAACTCCGTGGTCACGCGTCCACTGGCCGAAACTACATGGCCCCGGAGCACCACATTCATCACGGAGTCGGGTATTAGCTGTGCAAAGTTTATCGTGTTGCGAGCCTGGCCGGATGAGTTGGAACTGGCCTTGCTGCCTCCTCCTCCTCCTCGTGTTCCATTCGTTTTCATTGCAGAGCCTGTGCCAGTTGTGGCAACTACCGAGGCGGAGGAGGAGCAGGAGGCCTTGCCCTTAGCCTTGGCTCCGGCGCTCGTTTTGCTGGCGGAACCAAACTGAGCCAGGTGCGAAGCGGTGGTCAGCTTGGCGGGTTTGCTGCGGATTAAAGGAAGGAAGATGAGTTTGAAAGCGATTCTCTCAGGAAGAGAGCATGGATCCAGCTCGAATCTACTCACATCTTGTACTTTTGAGTGGGCAGAAAAACGGGCAGCGTCTGGCACTTCATGGTCACGGTGGAGGTGCGCTCGGGTGTGTCTGCCCCGCAATGGGGGCACTTCAGCACCAGCATGGGACTGCTAAACTTGGCGCCGCCCTGCTGCTGCTCGCCGCGGCCCTCGTCGTATGGCGTGTTCAGGATGAAGCGCTGGGCGCAGTCCGGATGAAAGAAGTGCTGCTGCTTGCACAGCACAAACTTGCCCTGGAAAGCGGATGGAAAAATGAATAGAGAACATGGAAAAATACAGAAACAAATGACTTACTTGGGTGCAAAAGATACCACATCCGGCACAGCAGTTGTGCGAGTGCAGCCGCTTCTTGTGCTCGTCGCAGAGGATCATGTAGCTGACCCGCTGGCTGGGCCGAAGGAGGTTGTGCACCTCCGCGGAGAGTTCGTTGCAGCAGCCGATTTTCTGCTCGTCAATGTGATCGATGGCACAGCAGTAGGACGAGTCGGGGGCATTGCGGGCATAATACTGCGAACTCTTCTGGCACAGGCACAGGAACTTGGCCAGCTTCGAGGTGCTGGGCGTGGCAGCATCCACGTCCATGGCATCCGCCAGGATGGAGCTGTTCAGCGACTGAAGCTGTGCCGCATCGAGGGTAGAGATCGTGCCACCTGCCGTTGCTGCTGCTACTCCTCCTCCTCCTCCTCCCCGGACACCACCCACGCGTCTCGTTAGCTTGGGCGGCTGCACGTCCAAATTCGGGGCTGCGGATTTTAGGGATTTAAGAGCAGCAGTTGCAGCGGCCGACGATGTCGTGGGCATCTCCTTGGCGACAGTGTTTCGCACCCTCAGCGTCACACTGGGCTTGCCCACCTGCACCCGGGTGGTGGGCACGAACTCGTTATCCGTATTAGAGCTATCGTTGTCCGAGGCCTCCTCACTGTGATTCCGCTGCAGGCCCAGATGCTTCAGGTGTTTCTCCTTCTGCTTGGCCAGCTTCCGCTGCTGCTTTTTGTTCAGCTTCCGCTCCTCGGGCGATCGATTTGCATTGAAGCGACACTCCTTGATATCGCTGAGGAACTGCTCTACATCCGGGCACGGCCGCACTTTGCTCTTGGCCAGTTGGGCAGCACCATAGTTCTCAATGTCGCGCTGGGACTTGGAGAAGAGTCGCTTCTTGATGGCACTCGTGCCAGCGGGATGTCCTGGCAGGCCGTCAAAGTTGCTGCCATCCGATTTGTCGCTCTTTTGGCGGGAGGTTGACGAGTTGGAGCCGTTGCCTCCGGTTGGAGGCGTCTCAAAGTCACCGTTCCCGGCGGCTGAAGCTGCTGCCGCTGCGGCAGTTTCCCAGTGCGTCATCCGCTCAATGTGCTTCGTTTCGAACTCGCAGCGCAGCTCATCGTTCTCCAGGATCTTGGGCGTGGGCTTAATCCTCCTTTTCGAGCGCTTGGGCAGTTGCAGCTCCGCTCCCCCAGGGCCGGCCTTGTTCTTGTTCCCATTGGTAAGAGTGTGCAGTGCGGAGGAGGAGGCTGTTCCTGGCTCCAACTTCGCACCCGGCTGAATCTTGGCCTTGCGTCCCCGCTTCTTGGGGGGAGTTTTTTCGTCTAGAACAGTGGCTGGAGCCACCAAAACCGCGGTAACCTCTGTCAGCGGAAGTTCTCGCTCGGGCGGCGGTGGGGGCAGCGCCATCTCTGTCTTCACCTCCTCCCACGTGGCTCCATCGGCGGTATGTCGATTCCCCAGGCGTACACTTCGACGCATCCTTTTGCCGTCGCCACTGGGAGCATTCCCCAGATCTGTCAGTTCATCGTGCTCTGTTTTTACCACCACCACCAGGTCGGCACCCAGCTGACCCGGCTGATCCAGCGGCTCCTCGGGCAGCTTCCGCTTTCGTCCTGGCTTTCGTTCCACCACCGCCGCCGTCGAATCGTCGACAAGCTGCTGCTGCTGCTGCGGCGGCACTTCAACAACGGCATCCATGTCGCCGCCCTCTGGCCTTATCTTTTTGGCACGACCTCGTCCACGCTTTGGCGCAGGTGCTGGCACTTCCACCAGGGAGGTCGGTGAAGCCTTCTCCGGCTCTTTTTTCACCTCCAGCTCCATCGCCGTGCCATCAGCGATGTACTCCACCACGAAACCTGCAATCTCCTCGCTAGCGTATATTTGCATCTCCTTCTTGAGGGGTTCGGTGGCTTCCACGAGTGCAGGTTCGTCGGCGCGCGGAGTGGGAGTTGACGTTGGCGTGGACGTTGGTGTAGGCGTGTCTGTGGGTCGCGGCGTACGGCGTGAACGACGCGTTCCGCCAGGCGAAACTTGTTCCTGCAAAAGAAACACACTCATTTAATTCTGGGGCAAACACAGATCTCACGAAAATCCGCCCTCCGTTCTGACATTGAGACGGAAAAGAAAAGAACCGAAAGGAATAGAAGAAGAGCAAGCTGCCCGTCCGTTTGTCGTAAAGGAATGCCCGAGTCCCAGACGGGGCTGGCCATGTCGGTTGCCAGGGCAACGAATACTACCAAACAGACACGGGGCCACCAGCTGTAGGCGTGCTCCCAGCCAGGAGCAAGGTGGTTCGGTGGATGGATGATGGCTTCTACCCTCTTAGATGCAATTACCACGAGCCGCACTACTGCTAGTCCTGCTGTTTATCAACTTTTCTCCTGGGCTGTTGGTAAACGGACCTGGGAAATCGGACAGACAGACTTTGAGGGATCCATTATATTTCTCTTAAGGCCACCATTTTTTTTCTAATTGGTTTTATTAAATATTTTTAACTTTGTGTCTTCATGTGCTTTTTAAGTAACTTTTTTCGCAAAAAGAAATACTAAAATTAAAATATTGTGCATTATATTTGTTAACTTTTATTTAATTCCAAATAATGTGGCAAAAGTTAATTAAAAAACAAAAAAAAAACAGTTTTCCTTAGTTATATTTTGAGAAAACAAATACGAAAGATGGCAATCTGATATATAAATAAGAAGTTAATAAAATTGTTGGTTTTAAATCGATAAACATGGAACTTTTGCTTTTCCTACGTCCCAAGAAACCTCACTGGTGCATTATATTTCATATTAAACACAGCTAAATAGGATTACTTGAAATTAAAACCAATATGGGAGCTCCTCCTGTTATCTGCCTTGTTTCTTTCCCCTGCAAACAAGGTATTTGTAAGCAGATAAGAAGCGGTTACTATATCGCCTTGAATAAGCTCTGCATGGTGACTCTACGCTGTATAAATCTTTAATCTATTTTCCAAGTTGTAAGTAGGGTTTGTGTCGACTTTTACAACGATTTCCGCTTTGGAGAATTATAGTTTATTTTAGAAAAATGTGCTATCTGGTCTAGAGATACTCTCGCAGAGATTAGATATATGTATATACACGTGTAAGTCTGGGAAAGTCGGACTCTAATTAATGTTTGAATGGCAAGTGGTTAAAGTTAAACATTTCTGAAGATTTAAACCAAAACGTGTGAAGCTTAAAAGCTCGTCATAGTTTTTGTTTTTCTTTTCGAGTGACCAATGTTAAAGCTTTTCCCTCGGCGGCCATAAAAAAAATATGTACATAAAACATCTGTTGGTTATTCGGGAGCTAAACCAAGAATCTAGCTCAGAATGCAGGGCAAAAAGGGCCGGGGTGGGGGGCTGAAACTAAAGCAAAAACTAAAAAGGGGACTTCCGATAGCTTGGGCGCGTGAAAGTGAATCAAACAACACAGGAAACAATAACAAAAACATGCGAAAACACGAAATAAAACGAGGCACAGGAATTTCGAACCTCGCACACACACACTTGCCACACTTGCACACATGTACATACGTTTTTATCAGCTGCTGGTGCTGCTGCTGCTTCTGCAAGCGTCGCTGCTGGCTCGCTGCTGGCGATGGCAATGTTACTGCTATTATTGTTTTTGCTGCTGCTGGTGCTGCTGCTGCTGGTGGCCACATTCGAATCTGTTGCGTCAGCCGGGACGACGACGTCGACGCTGGCAGAATTGACAACAAGTGGAGATGCTGATTTTAATGGCGATTTCGAAGATGTGCTTGCCTTGGCCACAGCTTTTGCTGCCCCTTCTTCTTCTTCTTCTTGCCCCAGTGCTGCCGCCTCAGTGGGCTGCTCAGTCTTGATGCCGCTGCTGGCCTCTGCCGACGTCGCTGCATTTGCACTTTTCTCTGCCTCCTCGCTTTCCACCTTTACTGTTATGCTAGCGAAATTCTGTGACACCACCTCCTCTTCTGTTGGCTGCTTGTAATCGCTCTCCATTGCACCCTCTGCCTTCTGTCTGTCTCCAGCGACCCAGTCTCCTTGCTGCTGCTCCCCCGTCACCGTTGCCTTATTTTCCTCTGCGCTCCATGCATTTTGGCCTTGTAGCGCTGCTAGCGTTGCTGCCTCTGCCGCCGCCGCTACTTCTTCCTCATCCAGCTTCACGGCAGCGGCGTCCACAACATCGGCGAGCAGCTCCTTGATATTATCCTCGATTTCCTCTGGGTTCTCCTGCGCCAGCTCCTCCTCCTTAAGCTTCCTGTCCTTGCAGGCAAACTGATTGTTGGCCAGATTGCGCCACTTGAGAGTTTTGTCCTCGGCAAGGTCCAGGTTCAAGAGGGTGCCGCCCTCCGCCGTGCTCGTTGCACAGTCGCTGTTGAACGTGCTGGACATGCTGTTCATCAGCTCCACATAGTCCGTCATCTTTTCGCCTTAACTTTTTCGCTTTTTTACAACAACAATAACTGTTTTTCACTTACACACACACACACACACGCAAATGGGCGCGCACGCACACGAAAAAAAAGAAGAAAAACGCACCGTTTTCACCGTGCTTTTCTTGCGGTCCTTCTTTGTTTTTAATTTATGAATGCTGAGGAAGAATCAATATCCCATCAGTCAGTTTTCATCGTTTTTTTCGGTTCAAAGAAGCACAGCGCCCATCAATTGGCTCTGGAACATGAAAATATAGGCGATAAGATTGCTGCCTCTCTGCCTCAGTCGCTGCGGCAGCGCGCAGCAGCAGCGGATTCGTGGCTGGTCAAATTATTAAATTGTTCGTTCTTTTCCGTTTCACCGTTTCTATCTATTTGGCCATCATTATTGCCTTAAGATTTTCCCGTTTATTGCGTTTATCGTGTGCACGTTGTGGCTCCGGAATGAAAATGAAAACGAAATGGAGCTAGCCCCGCCCCCCATTTCCCCCGTCCACACTTCTCGCCTTGCCTTTTTTATACTCGCTTTGCGCTCACGTAAAAAAAACAACAAATAAACAACGCCAGCCGCGCGACGTCGACGTCGACTGCGCTTTGGTGGCCACAGTTAACTTTTTTTCTTCTTGTTCCGTCTTCACTCTTTTGTTTTTTCTTTTTTCGAGTGTTGTGAGTAGAGCACGCGACGAGTTTTCAGCACATTCCACTAAATAAATTTGGTTCTAAGTTAAGGCTTGGGTTATTAATAATTCGAAGCACTTGGACCTCGTTTAGTGGCTCTTTCTCCAAGAAGCGATAAATGTTTGTAGAAAATCGCTGCTGCTGTTGATTAATTCACGGATTACCGGTCACTCTATTTCCAAACGCGCCAATCGGTATATTCCAAAGTTCCCGCCTCGGCCACACTTCAATTATCTTTCGTCTCTTTCGCATAAATTTGTGTGCATCTGGACCGGCGGCTATCGATACTCTTTGGACTATCGATGGAGGGAGTTCAAAAATATTTATATTTAAATACATTTATTAATATAAATAACTTATAAACAGCAATAAATTTCTTCTGTTTGTTACTTGAAAGAGTGGAAGTTCTATGTTTTATTACTATTATAGGTCCTTGGTTGGAAGAGCTCAGCTCAGACTGCGGTATGTTTTGAAAATACCGTCGTAGATTGTTCTTTGAGTTAGTTAGGCGTTAGTGCATTTTAGGGATGTCGAAAATTAAAAAAATATCGTATCGAATATATTTTTGTATAAATAATTTGATGATAATATTTAAAAATATCACTTAAAAAATATAAATATTGGAATGAATATTGGAATATAGATATTGAAATAAGATTTACGATAATAATATAAGATTTACGGCATTGGTACAAGATCTACGATATTAAACTAAGATTTACGCTATTGGTAAAAGACTTACGATATTCAAATGCGATTTACGATATTCAAATACCATTTACGATATTCAAATACGATTTACGATATTCAAATACGATATTTAAATACCATTTACGATATTCAAATACGAAATTCAAATACGATTTACGATATTCAAATACCATTTACGATATTCAAATACGATTTACGAAATTCAAATACAATTTACGATTCAGATACCAGGCGAACAGAAGGCAGCAGCAAGCAACTGGAAACTGTTATAAAAACTTAGCCAAGCTTTTACGATATTCAAATACGATTTACGATATTCAAAGTTTTTATAACAGTTTATAACAGTTTCCAATTGCTTGCTGCTGCCTTCTGTTCGCCTGGTATCTGAATCGTAAATTGTATTTGAATATCGTAAATCGTATTTGAATATTGTAAATGGTATTTGAATATCGTAAATCTTATTTGAATATCGTATTTGAATATCGTAAATGGTATTTGAATATCGTATTTGAATATCGTAAATCGCATTTGAATATCGTATTTGAATATCGTATTTGAATATCGTATTTGAATATCGTATTTGAATATCGTAAATGGCATTTGAATATCGTATTTGAATATCGTATTTGAATATCGTATTTGAATATCGTATTTGAATATCGTAAATGGTATTTGAATATCGTATTTGAATATCGTAAATCGCATTTGAATATCGTATTTGAATATCGTATTTGAATATCGTATTTGAATATCGTATTTGAATATCGTAAATGGTATTTGAATATCGTATTTGAATATCGTAAATGGTATTTGAATATCGTATTTGAATATCGTAAATGGTATTTGAATATCGTATTTGAATATCGTATTTGCATTTGTAAATGGTATTTGAATATCGTATTTGAATATCGTAAATGGTATTTGAATATCGTATTTGAATATCGTATTTGAATATCGTATTTGAATATCGTATTTGAATATCGTAAATGGTATTTGAATATCGTATTTGAATATCGTATTTGAATATCGTATTTGAATATCGTATTTGAATATCGTAAATGGTATTTGAATATCGTATTTGAATATCGTAAATCGTATTTGAATATCGTAAGTCTTGTACCAATATCGTAAATCTTAGTTTAATATCGTAGATCTTGTACCAATGCCGTACATCTTGTTCCAATATCGTGAATCTTTTACTAATATACGAAATAAAGCAAAGTTTTTTATAACAGATTTGTTAAACTATTAAAAACCAGCATAGCAAAGGTTTCCGAATTAAATTTAAGGCTTTTTGGCTATGTTATGGGTTTCGTAAATTTATTATTAAAAATAAAATATAAAATTAAATATAAAAGGCCAAAAGTAAACGAACTTTGCGGAACCAATTTAGTTTTACTTTTATAGTTTTTATTGATAATCTGGCTGGGATTATACATTTAGTTAGAAGGTTGTGATTCATTAAGGAGTCGTTAATCTATAATCCATATATATTATTTATTAATATTATTTATTATTTAAAGTGGGCATTCAAGGTTCTTGCGATGCTCAACTCATCCCAAACTCAAGTAACACTATTAGTATGTTTAATTCTCAACATGCTGGAAGTTTATTTTGTTAAAATT
>VNJN01006879.1:0-15165 GCA_008042485.1 Drosophila mayri | reverse complement strand
ACGGAACGCACCCAAGCGAGGCGCCAACAAAATGGCGTAAGCATATTGACCCAGAATCCTTCATAAGGTCATTTCACGAACGCCCTGCCACCGACCGACTAGCTCCGAGCCCTGTGACCCAATTTCGGCTGATGCCGATGTGTGACCCATCCTAGACTGCTTCGGTGCAATTATTAAATTTCAATTAGCCCAGCCTGTTTATAAAAATATTCAAACAAAGTACGACTTATAAGGAAAACTCCCATGCCTGAACCGAATGCAAAATGTAAAATTTTGGCGTGTGTTGGGCAGATTGAAATCTATTTGTGGCACATAAAAAATAGCAAAACAGAGCAGGCTCCACCGCTTTTTCACCCCGTCGTAGCCCACCGGCTGCCGTCAGAGTTTATTCGCCTTTCGGTTCGTTTCGTTTACTTCTGGCATGTTGCACTTGCACTAATTTCGTGGACCGGCTAGTTGTTGTTGTATTTCATTTGTGTGTTTGAGTAAACAAACGGACAGCCGGATGGACCGACGAATCCGTCTGACTGATGTAGAGACAGACGCACTGCAAATGATGCATTTCCGCTGCATAAAAAAACAGGAGAATTTCGTTTGGTTTATTTTTAACACCGGTACTCAAAGCGTTCTAGGGTGATATAATTTGTTGTCAACAAAAAATGTAAGTAACCAAAGAAAAGGACGACATCTACGATCCTATATTCTTGACCAATATCACCAGGCAAGTTGATTTCGATGGACCTTACAGAACAAAGGAGCTAAAGGACGAATGTGCAAGGGAAACAACTAAGTTTAAGATAATTGTAATACCCTGCAAAAAAAATACGCTGTTTAACTAGCCTACCAGGGCGCTGCTCGGTATATCATATTCCAGCACACTCGACTATAGCTTCTTTACTTGTTTTATACAGGCACCGGAAAAACTTCGCAAGGCGACCACAACTCATCTGCATTTCCAATTACCATTGTCGCGCAGAAAGCAGCTGCAATTTATGTGCATGGCAATTAGAAGATACAAGTCAATTTTGCAGTTTATATACTCGATACCAAAAGGATAAAATGGTATTATAACATAGGCATCTCTGACTACATATGGGCAATTCTCTGTTGTCGCATGCGACATTCGTACATTCAAACTATAGCTCTATGGTTACTATAGCTCTTGGTTAGCACTAGAATTGGTGCTAAGAATCGACCGGATGACTATATCACATAGCTGCCATAGGAACGATCAATAAATTTTTTGGAAAAAAATTATAACTATGTTTTCAACATATTTAAAAAAAAAAAAATTATATTAGCGATTAAATATTATTTGAGGACGTTAATTTTAATTTCATGTAAATCTAACGACTATATCCTATAACTTCGGTGTTTCTTATCATATTTTTATCAATTTTGAGATTTGACAACTTTTTGTTATTCCAAAATTTACAAACTTCGGTGAGCGGAAACTTGATCACACCCACATAAACTAAGAAACTGCAAATTAAAGATATACATACGTATATTTTAAATATTTATATTGAATGCTTGAAATGGGAGAAAAGCCCGGGAAGCTGATGTTTTCGCACACCCCTCAGTTTGCAATTTCACCCCAAATTTCCCAAACTATAAAATGACATGAAGAGTATACATAAATATATTTATCGAAATCCTTTATCAGATTTTTAGCTAAAATAAATATTTCTAATTTTTTCTACAATATAATATTAATTCTTCATTCGTTAAAGTCGTATTACAAAAAAATTGAAATCTAGACTTTTAATTTGTACAAAACAATGATAAAACAATAATGTATAAATGTGGGATTTGTATATTACTTTTCGAATCGTTTTTCTTTTTTTCAGTTATAGCATGCAAAAAATAAACCGTTTTTATTTTGTATGTTTATTATCATATCGATCATCCTATCATATTGTAGATTGCTCTTTATCTGAGATGAAATGTGGAAGAGCGAACAGACGGACTTAGGTACAAGCTGACATGGCTAGGTCACTCGGATGCTGCTTTTACAATTCTAATGCAAATAAAAAGTTAATAGTTGAACACCAGTCCCTATTTTCTAGCTCTCATATTATTTATAAACAATTTAAATATTTGCAATATATAATTTAATGCATATGAATTATCTTAAATAAATAGTAAATAAATAAGTAAAATTTAATAAAAAACAAAATTAATAAAAGAATCTTATAAGTACAATTTATGCAAAAAAGTAAAAGTAAATAAATAAGAAAAATTGAATAAAAAATTAATAAAAGAATCTTATAAGTACAATTTATAATTTACTTTCTATTCCCTTGCTTCCGAATTCTTAAATCTCAATTTTGAGCACTCACCAAGGTTTCCATGCAGTTTGATTGTAATCCAAAAATATCCTACGCCGGCACTGTTTTTTGTTTCTTGTATTTTGAACCGCGTTTATTGTTTTTCAGTTATTGTTTGTGGTTCACTATATACCGAAGTCTGTAATTACGAACACTGGTTAATCTGGAAAGTTCATTTGATTGCAAATTTAATCTTTAAATGTAATGGTTTGAGCCCACAGTGCAAATGCATGCACAGAAAATGAGTGTAAAAGAAACCACAGCGAAGAGAGAGAGAGAGAGACAGTGAGGGAGAGAGAGAAAATGCAGCCACCTCCCCCATTCTTGTTTGCAGTCCCCAGACACGTGCATTTTTGAACGTCGGATTGCAGCAATTAAATTGAAATACTCAAGAGTCAGCGAAAAGTTTGAATGAAATTATGATTGGCACACTGCACTGTTGCAATAGTTGTAAACATTTCTACATAAAAAATACTTTTTGCGGGTTTGATAAACATTGCACATAGAGAGAGAGAGCCGATTCTCCTCTCCCACACAATCTCTCTCTTACTGAGCGAGTAAACAAGCGCCAACTGCATGGAATGTTTGAAGATGGGGCTGGGGTAAGGGCGCTAAGGGGGACGTGTCACTCGCCAGAAGCAGCACCAACAACAACACACAAAATATCCAGCTCGGCACAGTTTTTGTTGCTTAAATAACTCATTGCTTAGAAGTTCGGGTGCAACCAGACTGGGTTTTCTCTCAATGAACTCTCAAGCCCTTTAAGACTTCGTTTTTTATTAATTCACAACCGGAATGCTCTTGCTTTGTTCGAACACATACACAGATTTGAGGGCTGCGCGTTTACAAACCCGAAACGATGTGCGGTAGTGGACTTTTCCAGCAGCGTCCGAGTTTATTTTTGATTTTTCTGCATTTTCCACCGACAACACTGCGCGCGATGTAATTTGTACGAGAAAATGAAACGTCAACGCCGCCGCCTCAGCCGTCTTCAACGGCAGCACTGCTTCGGCCTCTGCCGCGACTGTCAGGTGAAGCTCTCTCCCTCTCTGGGGCTTCTCTCTTGCGCTCTCCCACCCCGACTCCCCACGCCCTCGACCCACCAACACGGTTGGTGTTGCTTTTGCTGCGCAGGCGCTCTCCGATGACTTTTTCGGCCTGGCAATACCGCCTTCTGCTCACGAATCTGACTTTTGGTTTCTGTGTCTTCCGATTTGAATTTTATACCCTTGTTGGGTATTGTAATTCTAATCAGAAATTTACAACGGAGTGATGGAGACATTTCCGACTTTATAAAGGATAAAGGATGTATGTATGTTCTGGAAACAGCATCACCATCCATGTCAAACTCTGTTTATCTAACTGGAGATTTGATCATTTTTATGATTCCGAAATTTCATTTGATCAAATTGGATTATTGATTCAATTCTAAGCTACAAGGGTAAACCAACTTCGGCTTGGCGAAGTTCGCTTCCTTTCTTGTTTGTTTTGGCGCTTGGCTCGCTCACTCGACTTTCGCGGCGGCTCTCAGGGGCAAGAACAACAAGGCATGCAGCAGTCGGGGCACAGTGGGAGCTTGTTTTGGGTGATCGTCAGGTACGGTCTAAGTCAGATGTATTGGAGGAAAGATGCATCCTGCCATATTTTTTATTTATAATCAGCAACATCAGGCGCCTTTCGATTTACCAGAGAATCTCAAAGATGTAGCTAATAAATTAGGTGACAGCATAAGTTGCAATCAAATTAAGTCGGTTATAAAAATTGTAAGTACTCGGAGATAAGATGTGCTCCACTGTCCGCGTACTTGACCACATACATACATACATACATACATATACTTGCGCTCGTTTTTTTTCTCCGCTGGCTTTGGGCCAGTGTGCGGAACTTTTGAGAAAATAACTAACCGAAAACGGGTTTTCGTGCTGCGCTCATTTGTGAAACCGAGACTTGTTGTTGCTGCTGTTATTCTTGGTTTCTTTTTCACCGTGGCTTTTTTTAAGCTCTACTTGCTGCTGGCCGCGCTACCTCTTTGGCTTCCACTGCGATGTGACTTTTGATTTTAATGCTCTTTTTATTATTTTATTCAATGGATTTTAACATATTTTGTTTAAATATTTTGTTCACCGATGGGAGAATAGCAGGCAAATCTAATGTGTTTGATGGGAATTTGGTAAATTTGGTACTGAGAGTAAGAAAGATCAGGTGTGGTGGTAGCGATACCGTTATGGAGTACAATCAGAGGGGCATTTTATCCATATATGTATGTATGTTTGTACATAACCTCACTCTGCTGCTGGCCAATTGCCTAAGCTAATTTGCAATAATCGTCTATTGAACCTAAAAGCCGTTGGAATCCAATAAGGCGCCTACAGCCCTGCGAGTGCAAGGCAACCATAGTTTCACCCCTTTACCCCGCATGGGGTTGCGGGGGAGGTTGGGGATATCAACGCCGCAATTGAATGGCTCGACACGCGAGCGGTGAACTTTTGAATAGCAATAACACAAAATGCTAGCGCAGCAATGACGAAAACGCTGAAGGCAACAACTACAGCTACGAATGCAAACGACGGCAAGTTGAATGACATAAAGCATCAACTGACCTTCAACTCTGAGACTGAACCTTAGAAATAAAATGAATAATTTTACTCTCGCGGCGGATGGCAGAGGCGGCGAAAACGAAATCGCCAAGAGAACTGAGCCATGACGAAAATGGCTGTTGCAACCAGACCCCGCTCTCTGGCCCTCTCACACACTGGTGCATAGTGCACGTACAGCACCATGGCCACCCCAACCTCCCAACTAGCACTCACACACCCAAAGGTGCAAGCAGAGGAAGCGGATTGCAATAATTCACGACGACCAGATCGGGAGGTGAAATAATCCTATCCGCACACCCTCCGTAAAGAGGGAAAGGTTACCCTCTGTATTCCTTGATCTCTGTTGAGTCAAACAATTTTAAGAACTTTTGAAAAATGACAGCTTGAAGTTGAACTTAATTATTGTTAATTATTTATATGATATGTATTAATATAATAAATAATTGCATAATTGCAAACTGCAAGAGTATACAATATTCGGCGGGCTTTTCTAGTGTTATTTATTAGTTTTAATTAATCTTATTTTACGTTTAAAGTAAAGGGTATACCATTATTGAGACACTACTAGACACCCTGTAATTGGCGAGAAATAAAAAGGTCCAGGAGCCCAACAGCGATGACGTAAATTGCCGACCGATGCCGAGCTTGCTCTTGCACTTGGCGGCGACTGCATAATTTGCAGAGAAAAGTGAGAGAGTTACAACTATGAAGGAGAGCAGAGCGGCCTATTTCTCGTTGCATGTTTATTTTTGGAAGCGGCGGCCGCATTCACTCTCGATTCTCTGCCTAGCTTTCTCTTTAGTTTTCTTATTTTTATAATTTTTTTTTTTGGTTTTGTTAAGTTTTATTTGTTTTAGGGCGTTGTACAATTGAGCGGATGCATCATGTGATGAAGGGTGGATAGTGGGTTGATAACTAGACAGGGGGTTGGATTTTAGCATGACATTTGCACCTGTGTAAATGACGTGAGATATAGGTGGGTCAATTGCAGTAAATAAGTTGGATTGTTCGATCGCAAAGGCTTGTAGGACTCAAATAGACACATGCCCCAAAAAGCATTTCTAGTGCACCGTGGGTCAAGATTGATTTTAAAAAACTGAACTTCACCATTTATTGAGTAGAAATTGAAAATGTTTAAGCCCTGTATAAATTATGTTTTTTCATTATCTGGATTGATCGGCTAGAAATCAATGCATAGAAATAATAATGGTAATGTAAGCCTATTTTGAAGTAGAAATGAGATATTTTAAAGGTATAAATATTAATACAATTCGTCGTGTTCTTTAAAGTTCGAAATATAATTTTAATTTCTTCCACTGAAACCCCTACAAACTATGTATACATATTTGATATTTGGCCCCTTAACATTATTTCAGAATTTCATAAAAATCAGACAACTATATCCTATATCTGCCTTAAGCACAAATTTTCCTTGATCTAACATTGATAATACATACTTTTCCCAAATATAATGAAAGATACAATTGTAAAATATCATTGGCATCGTCTATGGTTAACCTAACACCTGTTTTTTTTATCGAGCTTTTGTGCGACAGACAATTCCTCATATTTAATGCATCGTGTCAGACGATTTCGCCCCGGGCACTGGAATTCCTTAACAAGGATGATACTTTTTGATGAGAAAGAGGGAGAGTGTTGACCCGAGGCTTTCGGATGGAAGAGGTGAACCGACTGCCGACCGCTTAAAAGTTCAAAGCTTTCAGGCTGAGAACCCAAAGCAGGAATGGAAACGCCCACTTTGGAGACCCGGGTGGTAGCAGCATTACGCTGCATCTTTTAAGTTGCATCCTTGACCCAAACAATGCGACAACTTGTGAGCGAATAGTTGGTGGGAGTGCTGCCACAACCATGTGGAAACTTAAATTGAATATTAAGGAAATGCTTAACGCGATGGGCTCGAGAGCAGGCATGTCTTGGCAATGACCATGTAAAAACATTTACCAGCCCCAGACGAAGGGTGACAGATAGGGCTAGAAAAAATGTACGCAATAAATAACTAATTAACCTTAAATAACTTATTAACCTGTAATCATACCATAATTAAACTTGGATCTATGTCTCAAATGCGACAATTTTCTTTTGTTTCTCACCATTAGTATTACTCTGATAATAATTTAAAAATATAGCTAATTTAATATTCAATTTAATTATAATATTAAAGTCCCCACAAAAGGCTAATTATGGTATTATTGCTCATTATTTTAAACAGAGTTTATAAATCCCGACATGATGTCACAACAGGAGCGGCTGCTTCGACCCTGTTAAAGCTCCCTACCCTCCTTAATCCTACGGAATGTTCAGGATACTCTACAGTCCAATTCCGACTATCCATCGCGTCCAAGGTGCGTGCTGGGAATAGAGACAAGGAAATCGCGAACCTAAAGGTGTCAAGCCAACGTTGAATATTATACTGAGTTTGAGTCAGCGAAAACAGAGTGAGAACTAGGACAGAATCAGAAAACAGACTTTTAAAACAACTTTAGTATTTACATACCATAAGCCGATCCCTAAAATTTGTCCCCTGTAAAACAAAGCAAAATAAATATGTATATAATTGTAAGCCATTAAAAAACACATCCATATTTATTCGAAAGAATAAAAGGTAATGAAGCATCACCTATTTGTTTATAAAGATCTTTTAGAGATCTCAAAATACCACCACTTGATGGGTGACTTTTTTATTTGTCTATGAAAACAGAAAACAAAACCACACAGTTACAGTCAAAAAGACTAGGCAGATATTTTTAAAGAGAATTAAGCGAGATGTTTGACAACTGGTCCTGTGGCGCAATGGATAACGCGTCTGACTACGGATCAGAAGATTCCAGGTTCGACTCCTGGCAGGATCGAGAAGTATTTTTTTTTAATATTGTAAATATTTTTCAAGTTGCAAAATATAGTAAACTTGTAATTAAATTAATATTTCATATATGGAGGTTTAAAGATTTTTGAGAATCCTGGACACTATTCTAGTTGTCTATTATTTTTCTATATTTCAAGTTGCCTCCGTGGCGCAATCGGTTAGCGCGTTCGGCTGTTAACCGAAAGGTTGGTGGTTCGAGTCCACCCGGGGGCGATTTGATTTTTTTTGCCAATTTATATTTTTGGGCCCTTAATGGAGTCCGCAACATATTGATCTTAGTGAAATTATTGGTTGCGTTTAACAAATTTTTTTTAAATCTAATTACGGCTGTTTTATTCAAAAAATAATTGGGAATATTAAAAAACAAGCATGACACCTACAAGAGATTATGTTAAAAATCATTCGTAAAGCCTGTAATTCAATATTCATGGTATAGAATTTTTGTCCCAAGAAAAGTGAGTTTATTTTATTGATAAACAAAATAAACAACAATAAAAAATCGCCCAACGTGGGGCTCGAACCCACGACCCTGAGATTAAGAGTCTCATGCTCTACCGACTGAGCTAGCCGGGCCTTGATATCAATAACTTTCAAAAAGTTTCAGGATGATATGGTCGCGACCCGTCTAGTGATATTACAGGCTTTCTTTATATAATTGTATGTTTAATTTAATTATTTATGCCCAAGGACCCATAATTATCATTTTGTATCACCCCACCATAAAGATTCTTGCAAGATCATTTGAATATATTAAAAAAAAAGTATAATTAAATCGGAAGCTTTATTCCCATCAAAAAACTATTCGCCCAACGTGGGGCTCGAACCCACGACCCTGAGATTAAGAGTCTCATGCTCTACCGACTGAGCTAGCCGGGCCGAATAAACATCATTCAGAAATGTACCTGGGCAAACTTCTTAATAAGGATACTCCAATGGCCATTTAAATTAAAGGATCAAGACTGTAGTAGTAGTAGCTCAACAATAAAACATCAAATTAAAATAAACTAATAGTTTAGAAAGCAATAAATATTTATATTATAATTTATATTATAATTTAGATGTTTTAATACTACTACAAAATACAATTCTAAAATTAATATTTTCGTTTTTGTATATATATATTACAATGCACTTTTTAAGTGATTTCGTAAAAGCATCAATATTTAACTGATATTAAGAAAAAGCATACTTATACATACTACGAAATCACTTTAAAAATGTATTACAAATACAAAAAATTTAATTTAATAATTATATTTTGTAGTATTATTTCAACTTTAAAATTCACAAAAAATTTAGAAATTGATCCGAAATATAATTATTAAACTTTCTGGAAGCATATGGCCTCCTGTCTAGATTGTAGTGCATAATATACCGTCAGCCAGCTTGATTACATGCGCCTTGCTGTTGTCTGCAAACTCCCCTTTGTTTGTTTCACACAGCTCTCTGTGCTCCACTCTTCCATCCTCTTCTCCAACTATGCTTCGTCTCTGCATTCTGTTTTGTTTCCTTTCGCACATTGTTTCTGTTTTAATATGTTGTGGCAGAGTAGAGCTGACATGAAAACACTCCCTTCTAGGCCTACACTGCTCGTATCCCTAATGTTGAGGTAGGCGCGTAATTTTATACATCATAACCATTAGGAAGCAGTAAAATTGGCTCAAGCTAGACAATAGGATCCACCAAGGGACCAGAAAACAATTACTCAAACCAGGACGAAAGAAAGATGAAGGAACAGCGGATACGGACATAAACAACGAGTGGATCTCAAAGGCAGCAGCGGACTCGGCGACTATAGGGGAGCAGATTTAAAGAATGTCTAGACGAGTCTAAAAATATATCTATGTGTCGGCTGCCACGTGTGCAGTATTCTCAGTGGCTTTGAGAGGATATGTGTAGTCTGACCGAGCCTAGGCAAATAGCCCGGCTAGCTCAGTCGGTAGAGCATGAGACTCTTAATCTCAGGGTCGTGGGTTCGAGCCCCACGTTGGGCGAAGATTACATTTTTATGTTTCACTTTACATATTCAATTACATTAATTACATTTTGTATAACAAAAACAAATCTTAATTACATTAATTTACTTAATGAACGAACTATTTAATAAACCATCGATGTATAAGTAAACTTTTGTTTAAGAAAAATGGAATAATGTTTTGTAGAAATGTATTTAGAACGAATACTTTTTCAGGCAGCTGAATCCCCTGACAACGATTTGAAGGATTTATTCGGTCTTTTTAAATCAAACATCTATCGGACTGGTCCTTGTATTTTAATTTAATCAAATCTTAAAAAAAAACGTTTTGTAACAAAATAAATGATGTGGCCCATGAGGGGATCGAACCCGCGACCTTCGCGTTATTAGCACGACGCTCTAACCAGCTGAGCTAATGGGCCTGTTGGGGATTCTTGGAAAGAAAAGCGGAAATCAAACGTGGTACAATAAATGTTGTTTACAAATTTAAATTTAATAGATAAAAAAAAGGAATCGCCCAACGTGGGGCTCGAGAACCCACGACCCTGAGATTAAGAGTCTCATGCTCTACCGACTGAGCTAGCCGGGCTGTGCGAAAACAGATCACAAATAAATTTAATTTTAATTCATAAGGACCTTCATATGTTCCATTGTAGATGTTATAATGAAGCATCTACAACGAATATCTTATTTTCTGCCATGCATTTAACCTTCCTTAAAACAAAACGGTAACTACTCACAAATGGGAATTATAATAAAGGAAATTTGAAAATTGAATTTGTTTGCATTCAGATACTCAGCAAATAAATAATTTATTTATAACTTTTTCTAATAATATTTCACATATAAAATTGTTTAAATATTTTGCATTAACGAGGAAAATATTGTGTAAAAAAAAATAATAATCGCACTCGCACAAAAAGAAAAAGAAAATATGAAAATACCTGGCCTGATCCTTAATTAAAAATTAATAAAAATAAATGGCCCATGAGGGGATCGAACCCGCGACCTTCGCGTTATTAGCACGACGCTCTAACCAACTGAGCTAATGGGCCTTGCGTTTAGCAGAATTTTCAGGACTTGTTATAAATAATGAAAAATAAGTTTTCATTATCTTGGAAGATAAGAGCAATATAAATAAATTAGCTAGGTACCCGCAACTTTGCTTGCGGTGGACAATTTTGCATGTAGATACATATATCCATAAACTGTTGCAGATACCTCTGCATATCTATATAACTATATAATTTAGTGTTGTTAAGGTTAAGTTTCTTTACAGAAACTGAAATGAAATAAAATCCCATTGATTTAGCGTTTAGCGTCCAGATGTTTTTTTTTATTTAAATTTTGTGTTTTTTTTTTCACTGAAGAATAATGGGGTAAATGGGCTAATCCTGGGGTCACGAACGTACGTTCGTAGTTTTTCAAGATCAGTTATATATACATACATAGATTATTTAAATTAGAGGAAAATATAAAAATAAAATAGTTTTGGCCCATGAGGGGATCGAACCCGCGACCTTCGCGTTATTAGCACGACGCTCTAACCAACTGAGCTAATGGGCCTTACGTCCATCAGGGTTATAAGGACTTGTAAAATGAAAAATGAATTATCTAGAACAGAAAAATAGTAAAAATAAATTATTTTAAATTAGATGAAAACATGAAAAAAGATTAGTTTGGCCCATGAGGGGATCGAACCCGCGACCTTCGCGTTATTAGCACGACGCTCTAACCAACTGAGCTAATGGGCCTGCGTTGACAATGGGAGTGTGTTAGTTTTTTTCCGAATAAACTTATCCCAAGCGAGCTTTCCACCTTAGAATTTGCTTCGATCGATCAAAACAAAAGTGTTTAGTAATAAATAGTACAGAGCACGGTTCTCTAAAACTGCATCAATGAAAAGTGTTTTCACGCATGGCACTATAGCAGGGAAACAGGGAAACTAATGAAGAAATAAAAATAATAATCGCAAAGGAGGCACAGAGAGAAAGGGAGGACAGCAAGTCGCGTAGATACTAAAAAGCGAATAATAATGAACCGACGCAATATGTTTTCTGTGGTGTAGGTTAGGGAGAGGAGCCCCCAACTCAGCCCAATACATATGTACATACATACATATAGTATCTGTACATATGAACTTCAATAGGCCGTCTCGTCCGACAACTTGCAATTGTGGAAGAATGAGCGTAGAAACAGGCAGACAGCGCGAAAAGCTGCAAGAGATGGAAGCAAAAAACTTCGCCGCATTGCAAGGCAGCGTCGTTGAGAGGGCGGGCAGACAGGCATTCAGTCTGATGTCAGGGACATGAAGTTGTAATGAAAATGAAATTGCAAGCAGCCCAAAGACTGGCGGAATATTTATACGGGAGCGTAGCAGTGTTGGTGCGGCGAATTATATTTAGTTGCCAGTGTCTGGTTCAACTGCCTTTTATGTGACAGCTTTTAGATATGTATCTACGAGATACATTTTAGACTCTGGCAGAGCGCACGCCGAGAGCTGTGCATCATCAGCATTCTCAGTGCGCTATTTTCGCTTTCAACGAATGTCCGCTGAAGAGTATAACGGCGAAGTTGCAACCAAAATGAACAACGATGGCTCTCAGGCTGCAAGACCCGTTTTCGCCATCACACTCCGGCAGGTTAATGGGGCAAAAAATACTGGAAGAATCTAAAACAAAGGAATGTTCGATCCACAGAGGCACTAAAAATTTTTTTTCGTAATTCAAAAGTAAGAGCTAATTAAAATTATTAATTGTTTACATTTCCCTTACAATGACCGATCAAATATTAAATTAAATTAAATTATTATAAAATAAACATTATTAATACCCCAAACTATTTTTCGTTTTTAAAAAAGTAAAATGCAAGAGCTAAAAAGAAAAACTAAGCTTTAAGAGTATAATACAAAAATTGTGATACGTGACGATACTTTAGGCAATCAATTCACGTGTTTCCTCAATTGGTTGCTTTATTTTCCACAAATAGTCGTATAGTCTTTTATTTTTAAAATGGGATATCATCTCGTTGATCAGTTCTAAAGTGACAGTTCTCTTATCTCTCCCTTAATCCTAGTTTTTGTCTCTTAATTTGTATATCGATTCATACAATTCGAATTGGAACATAAATGTTAAATGGTAAATGCCAATGGCTTAATGCTTTGGACACATCTATAGAAACGTACACAAATATCATTTTTTTATGTTTTAAAATTTAATTATTATTAGGTGGTCACCCCTTAGCATAAATGAGTGCTTGGAAACGTCGACCCATGCTTTACGTTAGGTTGATCAGCTCATAGGAGCCAATATAGCATGCAACTGCGTTTTCAAGGATTCCTAGGAAGAAAGGTTATGTTTTCTTAATCCTTTTTTTGAAGAATTTCTCATATTCATACAAATGCTTCAAAGGATTATTATCTGGTAATTGCGGAGGTGTTTTTAGTGCCTTGCAGCCACTTTTGCGGATTTTCGGATCATTGTATTTTTAAATAAGAGAGTCCTTGGAGCTAGCCCATGTTTTGAAAAACTGAGAAACTGTTTTCCCTTAAAATATCCTTAAAGGTGATCTTATTAATTTTATCGTGAATGAAGACCATTTTGCCAACCCCACCACATTGCAAATCTATAACATTCCCGCCACCTAGGGATCAGTTCTTCTCCTTCACTGCTTCATTGGCATTTCTTTATATGTATGTACTTAAGAGGGGTCATTATGTCCAAATATGTTAAATTTGGATTCGTCATTAAAAACCACGACATATTGTTGTATGTGGGACCTGGACCTGCATTAACAGCATTGACAGGGAGAGAACGAGAGAATCCCAAGCACACCAACACAATCGCATTCGTGCATACATACGTACATGCATATAAATGGAGGGAGAAAAAACAGCTAAACAAACAGCAAAAACAAAACAGCAACAAAAATACAAATAATGGAAACTAAAGGGGGGAAACAACAACGACAACGTTTTGTTTTTTGTTCTTACGCCTTGCCAGCTCTTTCGGCGCTTGAGCCGAAGCAGACGATGAAAACAAAAAAGCATGTGAAAATAGAATAGCCAAATCGAGGAAGAGAGCCGGAATATGTTTATTGTATGTGTGCAGTAAGAGGCATGTAAGATATGGTGGAGACTCAAGCTCCTCTGTTGATTTACGGCTTTTAAGCTTCAACTTACCGGAGCTGAACACAAATACTGTTTACATTCGCCACTTTGTATGCCTTACATTTATATTGCACACTCACTCACACACTCACGCACTTACGCACACGGACAGAACATGTAGATGCAATTATTGCGAATATTTAGATAGTTTCTGTCACACGGAGTTTATACCGCACCGCAAAGGGGTCAAAATGTACCAAAACTAAGAACTTTTGTTACTTCGAGAGATTGGTTTTTAATTGATTTTCACTTTTAGCGTTTGCCGCGCACGCTAGCTTTTCAACAGTCCGTTTTCCGCTCAACCAAACTGCACAGTCGGAAACTCCAAGAACGACTGAGACCCACTGATTTTGCCCTCGATGTTGCCGCTTTGGGGCAGTGACGTCGCACACTGGGGCAACAAGATTAGGTTTCGCGACAAAATAGCAAAAATTGCATCTGATAAATGAGACCAAATAACAAATAAGTTTGATCTAAACCATTTTAATGCTTTCGTTTTAATATTTTAAGCTTTGAATTGATGCTGGACGTAAGGCTTATAGAATTCATAAATACACGGAAAGCATATTTTTTAGATGTATTTGGGTTTGGAAGTTTTCTGGCCCCAAATATCATAAATTAATAAAATAAGTATAAATAAAGGTTTTCCGACATTCTTAGCAAATAATTTCAAAAATTTACATTTTCAATTAAGTCAAAAATATCTATAAAAGTCATCAAATATAAAGTTTAATTAAAAGGTAGTATTAAAAGACATTATATAAAAAACTTTTCTGTAAATTTATTGAAGTCTAACTTTATTTGTATTATTTTACATGATTATAAAGCTAATACTGCTCAGTCGCTTTAAAAGGTTTTAGCTACCAAATTCCACTATGCGTGAAATTGATTGTTGCAAGTAGGTGACCTATTGTTTTTTGTGGAGAGTGTATTCCAAAGCAATGTAGATATTTAATAATAAGTAGCAGACTTTTATTTAATTGGAAAGAAAAATAAACACAGTTAGCCAATTATCATTTTGCACTGCTTAAATACTGCTTGAAATTAAAGTCGATAATATAGTTGCCACCCGATGAAAAAGCTACATGTAACACATTTGACTCAGTGCATGCATGCGGTCCTGTGGCGCAATGGATAACGCGTCTGACTACGGATCAGAAGATTCCAGGTTCGACTCCTGGCAGGATCGAATGAATTTTTTTCATTTGCAT
>VNJN01006876.1:561542-795333 GCA_008042485.1 Drosophila mayri | reverse complement strand
ATAATTGAAAAACTTTGAAATTACAAAAAAATAAACCAAAAATTTTTTTCAAATTTTGTAAGGGGTTGCATCGTCAAAATTCAAAAAAATTAAATCGTTTGTTTATTGAAAAAGTAAGTATGCAGATTTGTTAGCCTTTTAAAACCTAGCATAGAACAGCTTTCCGATTCGAAATTAGTTTTGTGTGGGCCAAGTTATGATAATTAAAATTCCCAAAAAATGAACCAAAAAAATTTCCAAATTTTGTAAGGGGTTGCATCGTCAAAATTCAAAAAAATTAAATCGTTTGTTTATTGAAAAAGTAAGTATGCAGATTTGTTAGCCTTTTAAAACCTAGCATAGAACAGCTTTCCGATTCGAAATTAGTTCTGTGTGGGCCAAGTTATGATAATTAAAATTCCCAAAAAATGAACCAAAAAAAATATCTAAATTTTATAAGGGGTTGCATCGTCAAAATTCAAAAAAATTAAATCGTTTGTTTATTGAAAAAGTAAGTATGCAGATTTGTTAGCCTTTTAAAACCTAGCATAGAACAGCTTTCCAAATTTTATAAGGGGTTGCATCGTCAAAATTCAAAAAAATTAAATCGTTTGTTTATTGAAAAAGTAAGTATGCAGATTTGTTAGCCTTTTAAAACCTAGCATAGAACAGCTTTCCGATTCTAAATTAGTTCTGTGTGGGCCAAGTTATGATAATTGAAATTCCCAAAAAATGAACCAAAACAAATTTCCAAATTTGCATTTTTTTCGATTCTAAATTAGTTCTGTGTGGGCCAAGTTATGATAATTGAAATTCCCAAAAAATGAACCAAAACAAATTTCCAAATTTTGTAAGGGGTTGCATCGTCAAAATTCAAAAAAATTAAATCGTTTGTTTATTGAAAAAGTAAGTATGCAGATTTATTAGCCTTTTAAAACCTAGCATAGAAAAGCTTTCCGATTCGAAATTACTTCCCTGTAGGCCAAGTTATGATAATTGAAAACCTTTGAAATTACAAAAAAATAAATATCGTAATTTTTTTCAGTGTCTGGGGAAGCCGAAAAGCGATCGTGTCCCATATACTTGGTCTCCCAAAGAATTCCCTCCTCTTCAATACGAATGAGTCATCTTTGTTTACGTAGTAGAAATTATGCTACCTGCTGCCTTATTTTCAGTTTCTACCTGTTGTACAAAGAGTCAACAGTTTTTGAAACTCTTCTCTTGTATAACAAAACTTTGATGACAGGCGGACCCTACTCTTATCAGTATCAAGTTGCATCCCTTTCTTGGTACGCGTAGAATAGAATTTTAAATTCGGATTTAAAACGAAAAAATAAATATAGTCATATAAAGATATGTATGTAATTAAAATTGTAGTACATCTTATCAGGCCAAGAATATACACATATGTATATTAGTTATGGAATAGAAGCATCGTATTCAAATTGTGTCATATTTTAAATCATCATTAAATGCAATCTTTTCTTGTCTAGATTTAAACGGAGTACAAAGTTGTCTCTCTTAAAAGATGTTTTTCTGGCAAAGAGTTCGTTTGTGGAATACTTCATTTTAAAGGATCCTTGTTTATGAAGAGGGGTGCACAACATTTTTGAGTATTTTAGCTAGCTTGTGAATCTAATTGGTAGCATTATAGTATATTCATATGTTGGGGGTTTTGCTCCAAATATATGCACCTTATTTTCGAAACAGCTCCATTCTTTGAAGTTTTTATAAGTAGTTTTTATTGTTCATCACAGAAAGGTTATTTTTAGAATATACATATCACACTCGCAGTTATTTTGATAATAAAACCAAAAAGCCAATCATCATCATTTAGAAAAAAATGTATATTGAAGTATTATAATTACATTAAACATAGGTCTAAATTCTCCTTTAAAATTCATAAAACTGGATAAATAGAAAAAAAATTAAAGTTTTTAGTCAGCCACTGAATAAGGACTCCTGCTGAAGGTTTGATATGCAAAGCCTCGTAATATATTTAGTTGCCAATGTTGTTAACACCGATGAGGGTTTATTACCAATTTCCACAGTTTCACGACAAAAGCTTTAATGCAGCTGCAAAATGCTTCGAGCTTCATGCTCGTTTTGGAGCCAAGCTTTTCCACTAAGCCAGCTCCAGTTTGAAAAACAAAAATCTAAAAATAAAAAACAAACAGTGGATAACAATAACAACTAAGGCGACAGCAGAACGAGCGGAATGCCTTGCAAGTGTTTAGTGGGTAGGTTGGTTGGCCATGGCTCTCTTCTCTCCCTGAGCTCTCGTTCTCCCGCACACATGCGCAGTACAACCTGCGCTCCAAACTGGTTTTGGGGGAGGAAATCCGTCAGAGAGCGCTTGAGCGTGGATTTGGTTTCGGCCCGAAGCCAGCAGCCAGTTTTTTGTTGTATTTTTCAGTTGATTTGTATCTACCTTTGGTGCGGACGGTTGGTCGGATTAAACGCGTTTTCTTAAACCAGTCTTTAATTGTTTCATTTCAAGTTAAAATCAATTAAAAGTCCATCACCAGTAACCAAATCAATGTAAGAAATAGTGCATGCAATGCAATTCGCAATGGAAAATGGCTGGAAAAGTGTGCGATATCTGTGAAAAATGTGCAAATACAAGATATTCGGTTATTGATTTTCTTGGCCAAAAGAGCAAGAGGGAACAAAAAGCACAAGAAGAAGAAGAAGAGGAAGAAACAGCAACAGCACAAAGCTGCGCTGTACGGCTTCCAAGGTGTGAGTGAGATACCACGACCGAATGCGTGAGCAAGACGGAAATAGAGAAAAGTGAATTGTGTGTGTGTCTGTATGTATAGCAAAGTTTCAGTGTTGTTTTTTTAATGTTCTAGCTTTGGCCAAGTTAACTAAAAAGAAAAAAGAGTAGATGAAGAACCACCAACAACAAAAAACATTTGCACATATATACACATATATACACATATGTATACATTTGTATCTATGTGCCTCGATGTGCACTTGTGAGCTTGGTTATTCTTTCTGCAATTTACCTTTTAAAGGCATCGTAAAAATAGTTTGAAAGTGAAAAAACACAACCTGTAATACAAAATGAATAGTTGAAAAGTGTTATTATCAACGCTTTTTCCTCTCTTTGCCTTTGAGAGAGCTCATGGCTTTTGCGTGGGTGCCACAAGCTCTTCTTCCATCTCGTCTGCTCTTTCGCACGCATATCCTGCGCCTTTCGCTGTTTGACGTCGTCGCTTTCATATTGATTTTCGCCATTCATTGATAAAGGATTTCCATTCTACGCGTGTGCGTGTGCTTGTGCGAGTGAAAGAAAGTTCCATGACCACAGATTGATTGATTTCACGCGTTACCCTTACATACCTACAGAATTATCGTCGTATATATGTAAATCCCCCAACACCCATGAACAGCATGTCGTAAGATCGAATTAAAGGAAAAAGACACGAATCCCAATCCTGGACAATGCAGCCGTTCGGCGACAATCTGAGCAAGAGTCGCGATGATCTGGTCAATGGCGCCACCGCCACATCCCGGCAGCAGCAACAACAACACCAGCTCTACGGCCGGAAGCGACACCACGGCAGCAGTCCCAATTTGTCGCTGGATCAAACGGATAACCTAAGGAGGAGGTGAGTGGCTATGAATCTTAAGAGACACACTCGCATTCATATACAAATCAAATGAAGATTTGATCAATTTAAGCCTATTTAGCCAAGGAGGTCGACCTTCAATGCACTGTTCTCGAAAGTAGCCAACAGGTTGCACGATCAGTACCCATAAAAATCTATAATTGATTTAACTCAATGGCAAGCAAACCTGAATATCTGATAGGCACGGTAGTGAGTTTGGCGATTTTGGGGGGTTTCAGCTTGAGATAATTTCCGTTAAATAGTCTAAATAGAAATCGGTGCAAAAAACCCCACAACAAATTATAAATAACGCTAAATAAACACGTGAAAAGCAAAAAGCTTGTGGTGAAATGATAAAAGTACAGTGGGTACTGGAAAAAGGTAAAGATCATTAGGCTAGAAAATAAAAAAGGTGAGAGCTTCGAATACTGTGCCGATGTTATTAAGAAAACAATTTGTTTTGAGTATCTTTGAAGTCGGAAATAAAGTTTTCTTTTATCTTTGCCTTTAATATAACATAATGTTAGTACAAACCTCGGGCTATTACAAATTATTCTCACACAAAAAAAACTTATTTTCTGTTCCAACTAATATTCACTGTAACTGGAGCGGGAGAATAAATCTGCGAATCCCAACTGAAAAACTTCCTAGTCGCACTCCCAACCGCACATACATGCGCCCATGCCCATCACACACACACACCTGGCTGTATCTGTGTGTCTTGATCATGTGGCTCCAGTGATTGAAACTGGTTTTGAGTGTGACCAAAGGCCCCCCTGGCTTAGAGAGGGTCCACTTGGCTGGCAATCCAGCGCAGGCAGCCGCCAATGCGGCCACTTTACCAGCCACAAACCGTGTGATAAGAGAAGATGAGAGCTGGAAAGAGTGCAACATCTGAAAGCTGTGCTGATAATGCGAAGCTTTGCCGCTAGCTCCGGCGCTCCGCTCGCAATTTAGTTGGCGAAAATCAATCGTATCTGACGGTCGCTCTTTCCGCTTGGAATTCGTGGGTCTGATTGGATTGTCGCGCCCGTGTGTGTGTGTTCCAAAAACAATAATAACAACACGGCTTATCGCCAAATCAGTGAGCCATTGTGTGCAAAATACATACAAAGTGAAATTATTTCATTTATTTTTCCACTAACACACACTTTTGAGAGCCGCCAACGAAAGTGTTATGCGTTGCGTCTTCGCCTCCTCCTGTAATTAACGCAGAAGTAACAACAAAAACTCTACCAAGTTACCTTGACGTCATTTTATTTTTTGTTTTTGTAGACATCGGACGACAAAAAACGTTCGCTGTTGTTGCTGTTGGTAACTGCTGGTGCTTGGCACGAACATTTAATCAAAAGCGGCCGCGCGTTGTTGTTGGCTCTGTGCGTAAACAAAAAACGAAAAAAAAAGAAGTGCTGGCGTAAAAATTTGCATTAATGCAGTCGCGTCTCATGAATGAATGACAATTCTTAGTGCGCGACAACTAATTACGAAAACAAACACTAGAGTAAAGCCATGGTGTACACCATACCGTTTTTTGGCCACAATCAGCATGAGCCACCGGACAAGATCATCACCAAAGAAAAGAGGTAAAAGCCCGACAATATGTATCTCAAAGTGCACTGAGTCACAGAGAATCTCAGAGATTCACCGTTATGCGTTGCACCCACCAAGCTGACCTAGGCAAAAAAGTAATAAAGCTTAAGCCAACGAACAGCAGAAGAATGAAGAGAAGACGCCACCAAATTTCCGCGTTCTATGAACTACACACGTCAAGAGGTCAAAACGTGCTTGGACGCCAGCTTTAAAATTAATACTTGGCGACCGAATTTTCTGTTTTTTTTTCACAAATTCATAAATAAGCGAAAGGTTTTTGACATTTGCTCGTGCCGCTAACCGCACAAAAGCGGGACGGATATACTGCGGGCGCTCACCAAATCTGAAAAGAACGATAGATGGATGCATATGTGTTGGTGTGGGGTGCTGAGTGTGTGTAACAGGTTGATTGGGGAACTTCATGTTGTATTTATCATGACACGGTAATAATAAATAATGGAAACAATTAACAACAATTTATTTGCTAATACATTCTAAGGGCTTTAAGTAGCACCCTATTTCTGAAACTTATCAGAAAGAACTACTAGCCAATAGGCTTATTTCAAACTGTATTCGATTAGCTCGACTGTCGGATTCTTATTCTCGTCTTATAAACATTTGCTAAAGATCCGCATTTTTAATTCTATTTTAAGTTCTATACGTTTTTTGAGCCCTTCAGAGTAATAGTTTCGAGTCCTGGGAAGATTTATTTCTTAAATGTTAAGTTCTAACCTTTAGTCACCGGGAATGTTGTTTTTTTTTTTCGAGGGATTTTTGACAACAAGGTATACCTGGTACTTAGTAGTTTGACCGAAAATGAATAAACACTTGTTCTTCAACAGCCAAGCCTTTTCGAATCCTTGTCTGAGAAATTGTTAAAACCAAAAATATATATATTGAAGAAATGTTATTAAAATCGTTATTTTGAATCGTGTCGAAAAGCCTAAAAACTTTGCAAATAAATTCAACTCTCCATAAAATATTTTCTTTAAAAAATAAATAATAATCATTAATTCCTATATTTTAAGTTTAATTTATTCGGGAACTTGTAAGTTTTAAATTAAAAATGAAGCAAAACAAATTGGCGTTTAATATAACTAGCTATTTTAATTAGTAACCTGTTTTAAACTCTTAGAATGCGTTTCGGTTTATTTTGCTGGGCGAAAGAAATCAATTGTTAAAAGAAACGTGTTCTCTGAGCTTTACTGGCTTTTTCGAGGACTTAATTTGAATTTGTATACTTTGTGGGCTTGTGCTTTCTTTCTGCTATTACTTATGTATACTTTTCTGTTGACACAAAGTTATAGTACCCTAGTATCCACCAATGCGGTGTATAAAAAACCTGAATTCTTTCATGACGTACTGCAAAAGTTCGTCACGCGCTCACTCCCTATTTTCAATAACAATGGGTATCGTTCTACGAAGAACGGTAGATGGCGCGAAATCTGGGAGCGAGTGAGGGTGCGGAAATATGGATGAATAGATACATATGTATGTATGTGTGTACAACAGGTGATTTCGTCCATTAGACTTTCTACTGGAAAGTTGTTGTTGTCACCGCCGTTCTGGCAGTGATAAATGTTTTTTCACCTGCTGCCGCTTCTGCATTGCCCTTCCCTCTCCGCTCTTCCATTGTCCTGTGTTTGTTTATCTTATCGGACAAAAAGCAAACATGAATTCCAACAGGAAGGCCCTCCGAGAGTGTGTGAGTGTAAAAAGCTAAAATTCAAGCGATCACTTCTTATGTATATTTATTTGCACGGGCTTGTTTTTATCAAAGTTCGCGTTCTTTTCTGCTCGTTCACTGTGTCAGCACGAAAAGTGATTGTTAATATTATTATGGCGTGTGTAAACACAGAAATCGCGAAAAAAAAAAAACACTTTGATTATAGTGCAATAGATTTACGATCAGAAAAGTCAAACTCTTTCGTCGCTTTCTATTTTTTCATTGACGATGCTGGGCCTTAAAGGGATTTCCATATCGCCACTATTGATTAGATTTGTTTTAGAACCATTTTAAATTGATGCGTAATAATTCTTATTTATAGCCGTCTCTTTTGATTGACTGATAAACGCAAGCAAACAAATTTTATTGGTAACTGTGGCGCCAAACGATTTGTATTAATTTGCAGAGGGACTTTTATAAACTTAAGCGTAAGGGGATACAGCACACTGTATTTTACTTCAAAGAATATTATAGTTCTTATTTTTAATAAAAATGTTAATTTTTGTCATTGGATGGTAAATTTGAGTTTTTCAATAATAATTTGGAATTATTTAATAGTCAGTCTGTCAGATAAAACTAACGTGAATGGAATCTATATAAATTACCTCAATGACTAAATTGACCTTATTTTTAAAAATTGGCAATATTATAATTTAATTTTAATCTTTTTTAAATTGGTGTAAAAGATATCTTAAGATCTACCAAACCTATTCATTTATTCTCTATAGTATATCATGGTTAAAAGCTATACATTTATTAATTTAAAATATTGTTTATCAAAACTATCCAACTATTTTCCAAATTTGCTTTCAGGCTGTCATAATTCATTTGTTGCATTAAAAATTGAAATGACAAAAACCTTATCTATTTTTTCCATCCTCCCCTTGTACAACTGATTAGAAAATAACAGATATAAGTAGAATTGAATGTACCGCAAATAAAAAATACAAATGCTTTTAAAAGTATGCAACGATTTTTGTTCCCTACATCTGTGTTAACGCTTTTGAATAGATGAAGATCCTACTAAAAAAATTGGTTGAAATTAAATTTGCAAGTTAACGATAACAGGAAAACAGACTCCTTTCTTTGTCAAGTCTTTTTCAACTCTGTAAAATATCATTTGAGTCAGTTAAGGTAACTGTTACTTATTCTTAAAATCGACAATGTTTAAAAGGAGCTTTCTTAATTATAAATTATAATTGAAATGGGTGTTCAAGTGTATACTAAAGATGTAAGAAACCTGCAGTAAAGGGCTTGACTGTTGGTTAACGCATACCGTAAACTATAATCGTTTAACAAAATAAATGTATTATCCAGTTTCAAAACCCCGTTAAAAAGTAACATATCCATTTAAAATTACCAAAATTAATACGATTTTCTTAAACTCTTTGCAGCATGGCTTGCCTGCAAGATGAGTTTGGCCACCTAGGCCTCGCCGCCACAGACCTGCCATTTAAGTCACCCGATTTGGACTCTTCGCCTCGACTGCAGCACCACACCAACTATGCTGAGATCACGGACAGCAGTGCCGAAAACTCGTGCCAACAACGCTGGCCACCTCACGTCGGAGGAGCGGCGGCGGCCTTTGGTCATCCGGATAAGCCAATTGGATGGATGTATGGATTGCTCGGATGCATGAAGCCCGTGCTCTCGTTCATCGGAAAGAGTGGAGTGATCGAGGTGAAGAGTCAACGGAGTGAAGACTGGGAGATTCCGTTCGAGTCTATCACGGATCTGGAGTGGCTTGGCAGTGGAGCTCAGGGAGCAGTCTTTAGCGGAAAGCTGAAGAACGAGATTGTGGCCGTTAAGAAGGTGAAGGAGCTGAAGGAAACGGATATCAAACATCTGCGGAAGCTCGATCATGAGAATATTATCAAGTTTAAGTGAGTAATGATTCCTAAATTCATTTAATTTAAAGTACGTCCCTGTGAAATAAACTCTCAATGCCCGGGTATATCCAAAAATATCCAATATTTCTTCTAATAAAAGCACATTTTAATTCTTTTCTGCAGAGGGGTTTGCACCCAATCGCCTGTGTTTTGCATCATCATGGAGTTTTGTCCCTATGGACCCCTGCAGAATATACTCAAGGAGGAGCAAGTCATGTTACCGTCCCGCTTGGTCTCTTGGTCCAAGCAAATCGCTTTGGGTATGCAGTATCTGCATTCCCACAAGATAATACACAGGGATCTTAAGAGTCCCAAGTAAGTTGATGAGCCCACTTCGCAAAAACCTATTTACAGTAATCAATATATTTAAATCTCCTGCCAGCATACTGATTAGTACAAATGAGGTGGTGAAGATCAGCGACTTTGGAACGAGTCGGGAGTGGAACGAGATTAGCACCAAGATGAGTTTTGCTGGAACAGTCGCCTGGATGGCCCCCGAAGTGATACGGAATGAGCCCTGCTCCGAAAAGGTTGACATATGGTCTTATGGCGTGGTGCTATGGGAAATGCTGACCTGTGAGATACCCTACAAGGATGTGGACTCATCGGCCATTATCTGGGGCGTGGGCAACAACTCCCTGAAATTGCTGGTTCCGAGCACCTGTCCCGAGGGATTTAAGTTGCTCGTCAAGCTGTGCTGGAAGAGCAAGCCACGCAATCGTCCCTCGTTCAGACAAATTCTCTCGCACTTGGATATCGCCGGACCGGAACTGCTGCGCAAAACAGAAAAGCAATATTTTGAGACGCAAAAGTCGTGGAAGGAGGAGGTGCGCTCCCACCTGAAGGAGATCACACAGAATGGGACTAGTATTCACAAGTACGAGCAGGATTTGATTAAGCGCCGCACAGCGGAATGGCGCCACGCCCAGGATATTCGTATGGTCTACGAGGAAAAGCTGCAAAAGACGAACCAGCTGTTCTTTGAGCTCAGCGAGTGCATGTCGCAATTGCAGGAGAAGGAGAAGGAAATTGCAGAGTAAGTTTCATGGAAAGTAGTTCGTTCCTTAGGCTTACTAATTAATATCACATCGATTTCTTAGACGTGAGCGGAAACTACCTGGCAGTGGATACAAGCCTACAAGACGCCTAGGAAATACGCTCAGGAAGATGCAACATTATCGCCGAAGACTTAACGCTCCCACAGTAGCCATCCAGCAGCAGTCTACCACGCCAGATCCAGAGACAACGCCGGAGGTTTGACGACAATAAAATTTATTCATCTACTCTTATTTACTCTTCAAATCAATTTCCTTTATAGTCCCCTGTAAAATGTGTATTGTACGCCCAACTGGACAGCAATTGCCAGCCCAAATCCTATTTGGAGAACTTCATCCCCGGCCCTGGCATTGGTGGAACAATGCCCAACAAAAACAAGAAGAATTTCCGCCATAGACGCAATGGTTCTGGATCCTTTGGAGCTCCGCCAAAATACAGCCCTACACGAGATCGCCGATACCAGAGTGAGCCAGAAAATCGCAAGGTGCAGCTGGTGGAGCGGCAAACCCAAACGGATGCTATGGATGTCAGTGAGACTGATATTAGTCCCAGCGCAGAGGTTCCTCGTTCGCAGCCCATTGATGTTCCGCCCCCGAACCATCGCCAGCTGCCACTGCAACTGCAAAGGGTGCAGAAGATGGCACAGGCTCAGGCGAGAGCAAGAAACGGGTCCACATCGTCCGGTGCAGGAGCAGCGGCGGGAGGAGTCAATCCTGCTAGTCCGTCGAACGGCAATTCGCTGAGCACCAGCGAGTTGACCTACCAAGATGCCTGCTCAAGTCCCGATCAGCTCATCGACGATGTCATGAACAGCAACGAGCGCCTGGACATTACCGACTGCTGTAGTGACAACGAAAATCTGGACCGTTTGGGCCGGAAAGTCATCGAGTTCATCAACGAAAACCGCCTGTCCATTCAGTCCAACACCAACTCGAACAGCAACACTGAGAACGGCAACGGCACCCCGCTGGAGCTGAGGGATGGCGGCAACAGTCCGTGCTTGAGTAGGTGCAGCAGCACGCAAAGCAAACGGCGAAGGCAGCTCCTGGGCGATAGCACGAACGGTAGTTCGATTAATAATGCCAATGGGTTGGCATTGGCGCATGAGCAGGACAGCTGGTCGGATGAGGAGGGCGAAACGACCGACTACAAATATGCCCTAAGAAGGCGGAGGTAACTAATTTTACTAGAATTTAGTCCACAAAAATGGCTAATATTTTCCCTTTTTTTTTAGCATTGGCCGCTTGCCCATTGCACGTGGAATGCGGCCGCGCCGAAGTTACAAGGCCCCGCTGGCACAAAAAATTGCCATCCACAAACGCAACGTGGTCATTGTCTCTGACGAGGAAAACACCTCAGAGTACAGTCACTCACCCTCCAGCCAACACTCGACGTTGGAGAGCAATACGGACATGGCATCGGCCATGAAGCAGACCCAAACCACATCCACGTCCACATCCACGAATAGCTGTAGCGAGCCGGAAGATAATTCGAGTGACTCCAGCGATGACGAAGTGGAGGTGAATCGGGCGACGAGGGGTACGGCTGCGGGATGCCCAACATTGCCAATGGGCGCGGTGCGCAGCAGCGATATTATTTCCATACCCACATTTGAGGCTGATGGCGCCGTCAACATGGTCTAACCTAGAACGATATTTAGCCTAAGCGAGAACTCCTAATTTTACGTAACCCAAAACTATCTCCTATATACTCAACGAGAAATCGGCCCCAAATGTATGGTATTATCTACATATGTTCATGGTCAGACCTGCACCACCTTTTCTCTAATTTATATGTTGTATATGATTGCAAATGAAGGCGAGGGAGGTCGCGTCCAAACGTTGATCGTTGCGGACGACCCCTTGGGTTAGGGGCAATCTTTATATTTGTGTCGTATCGTATCGCATGCATTTCCTATTTTGCTGAATATAATTTCGCATTAGTCCTAATTATTTTTACAATTATTCTTGTCCTTAGAGAGCTGCCTTTGTAATATACTTATTTAAAAATGCCCTAATTGTAGTAGACATAAGCATAAGTTTATGTTTCGATCTTAAGAGCTTAAGAACCACCACCACAACATACATGAGAATAAGAAACCATAAAGCAAGCATTGCAACACAAGGCCTCAGGCATAAATGTAAAAACGAATGAGTAGAACGAAAATAGTCAGGGATATTTTTTATATATAACAAAATTTGCTAAAAAATTGAACGAAAGAGCGCGCAGTGTACGATAATTTTATAGTCGCATTGGCAGTTTCCCAATTATTGGGCGATTCGCTGCTTTGATCGACAAAATCTTACTTTCCATAAGCACAAAATTCAAAGCTTCAGTGCCTTAATGCAAACCACATAAAAAATACAAGAAAAGGGAATACATTTGGATAGGAATTAAAGGATAATATAACATAAAAACGTAAAGCCATCAACTGCAGTAAATAACTATAACATTGGCCAAACGTCGCCCCTCTGGCACCCTGTGGAGTTGTTCATTAGCTGCAAGACGAATTACAAATCTAAATAATTATATATACACTCAATATATACATACATATATTCTTTATATTTACACATTAGTTGGATGTTTAGCTTCTTAAGATGCGTCGCGCCCTCGGGTAAGACATTTCTCTACATTATGTAAATGTACTCCATATTAAGTTTAAAATACGAACTAGCAATAATAATAAAATGAAAACAAATATCAAGAAGTAGTTCCCTAATTTTCTGTTGAAGACTAATTAAGGTTGTGAATTTTGCTTCAATATGTTTTTTTATTTAGCTTCGAATACGTTTTGCACTATTAGTATTTCATTAACAAATGTTTATTTGGACAAAATAATGAGTTTGGATCTGGTTTAAACTGTTTATAAATCTTTCCCGATAAAATAATATATATACAGCTGCCTATTTCGCCGGATCACTATATCTCCCAGATACAGGAACATAATGCAAACGTGAAAACATACCCCTTCAGCAAAGAGTCGGTCATTGCCGTTTTTGTTTGAGATGCGCTAAAAATTTTAAAACGAAGAAAATAAAATTAATTTTCGCTTGTAAGCAAACACAAAAGCTGAAAATTTCATTCTTATAAATTTATTCCAAGAGATCGAGTTAGTTTTAGCTGTATTTATGTGGAGCGATTTTCCTCGTTCATACGCAGCATCTTAAAGTCCTTTTTGTCCCTTAAATCAGTTATGTGACATACTACATCCGATAGCTTCCGGAACGCAACTAATCCGGCCGTGCCTTTCGAGAGATCCAAGTGCCGGAATCGATCGATGTCACATGTACAGCCGTCGAACAGGTAGAACCAGCAGGCAGCAGGCTGCTTAGTGTAGTTGGGAGTATGCCGGAAAATGACGTAGTTGCTCCACGGCGTCATCGCGAAGACTCTGTTGGCCACTTTGAAAGCGGAGCTCAGCATCCGGTTCAGACTCTCCATGGTTCCGCTCTCGGAGCCAGCAACAGCCAGAAGCTGTGGTACCCGACTAAAGCCCGGAAATTTAAGCAGGGATTCGTTTCTTTTCGATGGTTCGATAAGTTTTTTGTTCGATGGCTTGGGGACATCTCCTATGGCCGGGTCGGAATGCTTTTCGTGACCATCTTTATGGATTGAGTGTCCTTCCCTGGTTACTATTGTTCGTTCTGATGCCTTTAAGCTGGCATCTCCCAATTTCAAGATAGCTAATTCCTTTGAAGACCACTTGACATTTCTGACCCTGCTAGGACTGGAGCTGGGCGGATTGACGTGGGAGCCGCCTGATACACTACCGCCAGTTTGTCTGCGGAACTTAGTTGAAGCTACAGAGTTAGGTGGATTCCTGGGCGACTTTCTAGATTTTTTATTTATACGCCTGGTGGAGTTTTTCTTACGTATTTCCTCTGGCTCTTGAACGATTGCACTCTTTTTTTGCTCTGTGACGGACTGTAGCTCCGTATCCTTTGGATCCTGAACCGTAGTCGTTGACTTCTTAGCATTTTGCCTGCGTTTTGCGGTTCGTACAATCCTAGTCTTGGATTTTTGGTTTTTTGTTGTAGTGATGGCGTTTTTCTTGGCCTCCAATTCTTTGGCACTCTGTTCCTCCAACAAAATCCGTAGCTTCTGTTCTTCTTCGTATTCGCTGACTTCCTTCATGAATTTTTCAGACACGTTGACTCCAGGCTGGTCCCTGAACAATATGGCTTCATTCAGCGATTCCACATCGAGGGTATCCACCTCGTCTGGCAAGGGAGCCAGGGCAAAACCATCGGGGCACTCGGCGAGATTACGTATACGTACCACATGCAGATAGTAAGCAGACTGCCGATTCGACTCCTCGAGCATTTGGTGGAAAACGCTAAGCAGGGTCACCTGGTCGCGAAACATGCGGAGCGTAGCCCACTTAGCGCCCTCAAGCTTGTCTTTCTCCGAGTGGGCACCCATCACTGAGTGCCGATAGGGATCGAGGAGATAATAAAAGTCATCTTTGGCCCACATGGCATACATCTGATTGTTTATCTGGAAGATCACGTTGCTGTATTTCTTGAAGACCTCCTCGATGTGAGTCTCGAAATGCGTGCCATTGATTTCGGTACCGCACTTCCAATGGCCCGTTTTCACATTGGATAGTAGTTTAAGTTCCATGACGAACTGCCCCAGTCGCAGTTGGGTTGGAAACGTATCTAGGTCTACGGGTCGCTGATTCCTCAAGCAATCTCGCCAACAGCTGCGGGATAACTCCAATCCGTAGCAAACTAATCGATCCAGCATGTCGGTATTCCAGTTCGAAGGATGACAAACCTTGCTGGCCAGGATTGTGCCCACGGCCACCATCAGACTGCAGCGGTTTGTCATCGAATCATTTTGGCTTAGTGAGAGATCGAGGGACGCCTTCAGATACGCATAGCTCTTGTTCTCCACCTTGAGCTCAATGGGTCGGTAGCTGGAGTCCCGTATATAAACGCGTCCATCAGGCGTCTCCAAGTGCACCACCACCAGTTCGCGAATCCTAAACACATCCTTGGGTGTTATTCCACTTAATTTTCTCGCTTGATCAACCACATGATCAATGGATTTAAGGCACATAAGCATGGTCAGTCCCATATTCTTATCCCTTTGTTTACCCTTGACGTTCATCACAAAGAATACTTTCCTGCGCCGCCATATGAGCAGGTTACCAACTCGGGAAACAAGTATGCAATACCGGCTGGACGTGAAAAATTTCTGGAGAATGCGACTTAAATTCTTGATAGTGTGCTTGGAGTGCTGCCCTAACGTCCTACCCACATTCCCGAGGTAAGGCGGTTCCAAAGCCAAAGTAAAGGTATGCCCTTCCAGATTAAATTTCCTTTTGACCCGCTTCTCATCCGAATAAATCTCGCGCTCGGAGATCTTGTTCTCCCCCTGATCGTCATCCATTTCAGGGCGGTCCTGGAATAAATCCGTACCTTCCGCTAACAACATGTCAATCTTCTCCGCAGTCCAATCAACCTCTGGCAGGACATAGATCAAGGCAAATGCTTTCAAGTAGGTGGCTAAGTTTCTTTCGTTCACCTCCTCCTCGGGAGCACCGCTGCCGGGATGGTGCAAGGTGGCATTCGAGCAGACGAAATCCACAGTACCGCCTAGAAAATCGGCTTCCTTCTGGTAGAATTTCCAATGATCGCAGCTGGGCTCCGTCAAAGCACTGTCGAATTTGCTGCACAGATCAGTAAAGCTGAGGTATCTGGGAACAAGAAATCGAAAGGGAGGATGAGCTACGTAAACTCCTAGTTGTAATTTGCCGTTCACTCCTCACGTATTGCTCGATTCGCTTTTGGAAAACTGAAGACTTTGGCCCTGATCCGGCGGGAGCGACATCATGTCTGGCTGAATGTCCGAATCATGTACTTTATACAAAAAATTTGGAAGTTCGTATGTTTAAATTTTAAAAAAATATTGACTATTGCCGAAATGAATTATTGATGATCACTTAAAATTTTCAACAGAGGCTGACTACTACACCTATATATAATCGCAGAATTATTCGCAAAAACCTTTATGCTGATCAGAATTTATTTGTACCCTATAGCTGACATTTAAAAGTTTGGGAAATATTTAGAAATATTGATAATTTTTTTGTTCGTTGACTACATAATAAATCTGTCATAGGACTGATCGGATAATCAGAAAGAAAGCTGACTTCGGCAAGCCTGCTGTTACACTTACATATTTAAAATAACACTTGGCCCCTAATAAGCCGAAATTAAAACAATATATCTGTATCTTATCTTGGAGTAAATAAACTTATTAAAATAGACAACAAAACTATTTTTAAATCACTGTCCTGTCCTGTCGGGTATATTACTATTACTACTACTTCCACCAATCCGAAGAAAACGTTCTGAAAAGTTGTATCCCTTAAGAGCCGAAAACTCCAAACTTTTTACGGTCCGAACTAAAGGAAACCAAACTTAGGATTAGCTTTAATGTATACATATATTAATTATATTGTTTCGTTTAAATTATATTTACTTAATTAGGGGAGAGAGAACTACGAGAGTCGTTTAATTCCTCAGGTCTGCGCCCATTGTAGCGTGTATTTGCGGGAAAGTGGTTGTGTTTGCGTTCACGTGGTCATCCAGCAGCCAGAGTACCAGCAAGACCTTCAACATTCCATGGCTAACGAGTTAGAGTTCTCGTTTAGCGCCTTGATTCCGTTCTCCATGGGCATGGCGAGGCTGTTGTCGTCGTCCTGCTGTGCCGCAACCACTGCCGCACCCTCCGAAGTGGACGGGCCATCGGTCATCATCGAATCGTCGTGACCGTTTTCCATGCCGTTCCCATTCCCGTTGATGTGTCCGTAGTCCCAGTTGATTTTGAAGCGGGTGACACGCGGCTTGCTGGCCAGAATGTTGCGTGTTAGCTTCTCGAAGAGCGGCTTCGGTGGCGGGTTCTCCCGCATCTCGGGATCCGCGTAGTCGTTATTTACGTAGTAGCCGACACGGACGAACTCCTGGCCGCGGTAGGAGCAGGTGAGCAGCACAATGGTTACCCCCACTGCATCGGGCTCGGGGATCTTGCTGACATCTGGCGGATCGGCTTGGAAAACGAATATGTGACGGCCCTCGGGAACGGGACCGACGTAGATAGTGTCGAGCACCTGGTCGTGCTCCTCCGACTCCGCCGATCCCACGTAAATCATCTTCCACTCCAGATCCTCCTTCAGTTCCTCGATGCACTCGAAGGTGAGTTCGAATTGGAAGGGATTGAAGAAACTGCTCGGGTTGTCCAGCACCACCACATTGGTTATGTGCACTTTGGCCATGACAGTGACTGTACCTTCGGGATCTTAGTGAATATGTGGAAGATTTGCAGCGAGACTCCTTTGGCGGCGCGTTCCAGCAGGTTCTTTTGTTCTTTGCGGCAATTGCGTGTGCTCGTGAAATTCGGCAGCAAAACACTCGATTAAATGGATGTTTGCGTGACTTAGAGTGCTTTGATTGTTTGGATCGCTATCCGCCGCAAGAATTTATTACTTTTGGAATCCTTTTTCAGCTTTTGTGTACAACTTGGTCGACTTCTTGGTTTTCGCACAATTTGTGGCGACAGCTGATGGCTTTCCCGCGCTTCAGAGTGACCGTTCTACAGCGGTGTAAACTAACTGCGTCAGTGAAGGAATTCGAAAAAAGTATCGAAATGTCGCATAATGATCAAAATGATTTCTTTTTTCATTGTAAATTGTGAATACTAATTCGAATTTTATTTGTAAAATTTTTTAGAAAAATCTATTCACTGAAAATCGATTTATTATTCGATAGTTCGGCACATCACAAGTTGGTCCAGCTCTAGGTCCACCAATTTGTGGTTCGGTTTTTCTTTTGTAAATATTTAAAGTAATGCTGCACCTGACGGGCCAAAACTACAATGCGCGCGACGTAATCCGGAACATATTTTCGCCGCTGATCGGCGTGCTGGCCAGTCCACAAGCTGACGAGATCTGCCACCGAAACAACCTGTCCTTCGTGGAGCTCCTGCAGCCGTTTGCAAAGTTGCCCAATGACGGTGAGTGGGGTGAGGTAAACAAGGCGCAGTTTTTTATAAAAACAGCAGAAATCAGAGCCCAGCAACAAGCATAACTCCATTTGCAATTATAGTGGCGTTATGTTCATGGTTGCACTCCCACATATACATACATGCATATGTATTACATGGGTTTTTATAAAAATATTTCTAAAAAAAAAGATTAATTTTAAATAATAAATCCATTTAAACTATTTTCCAGCACACTTTCGCGACGTCTCCGGGACGAGCGTTTCCGTTCGTGGACTCCGCCTCAACTTCTGTGATGTGGACTGGCGTCCGCCACAGCCCGTGTTGGCTAGAAAAATGCTAAACGAGTCGGTGACAAATGCTCACAATGACAAGACCAGACTAGCGACAATAGGTGGGAGAACCTTAAAACTAGACCACAAGTACATAAGAGTCTCCCCAAAACTAACGCTATTTTTCATTATTCATCCCCAGCTGGCATCGACCTGGAGTTGCCGACTTCGGAACCTTGGTTCGAGCAATGGCGTGAGACCTTCTTGACCGTTCAATTCCCGGCGGAACATGAGTTCACCCGCCATCTCCTTAGCTGCCTTTTGGTGCTGTCCAGCGCGGATCCCCAGATTGTGGAGACGGCGCATAAGTTGGGACAACGCGTTCAACAGATGCAGAGCATCACGCCTCAGAAGCTGCCCAAGTGGTTCCATCCCACCGAGGTACTGAACAGCTATGTGGTGCTGCACGAGGCCAGCCACGGAGACTTGTCCAAGGCGCAGCAAGGATTCGAGCTGCTGAAATCTACTTTTGGGGACAGCAAATGCTTCCTGGTGTCCATCAACTCTCTGGATGGTCAAAGTGCAACTGACGCTCCCGATTACTGGGCAACTTTTATCAAGAGGCAACCAAAGGGCGACCCAAATATACCTTCCACGGACTTGAGCGCTCCCAAATCGCCGCAGGAGGCTGTCTCTGTTATCAGCATGCCCGCAATGCAAATGTCTCAGCTGCTGGAAGGAGCCAACAGCACCCAGGAGAGTGATCTGGCCATGTTGCATCCGCTGAGTCCCATGCAAGAGAGTGCAACGGAGGCCATTAATTCCAAATTCAGCATAAGCAGCGAGAGCATTGCCTCCCAGACCATCAATCCGAATGTATGGGCAAATGATTTGGATTCGGATGCCCCGCATGGTGGTTGCCTGACCACCCGCGATGTCGACAACCTGCGCCATTTCGTGCAGGACTACGCTGTTCGTGCCTTGATACCCTACATTGAACACCTGGTAGCCATTCTGGCTGAGGGTGTGACAAACAAAAAGGGCGTGAGCAAGTCCCTGCTTAGTGCTACCAAGAGATGGTTCGTCACTAGTAAGCCGGGAGCCGGAGCAAACAATCAAAATGCAGTCATGTAAGATATGTTGAATTTTGCGTAGTTCAGTAGCTATTAAGACGAGCTCAAAAATAACTTTTAAATAATTTGAAACGTACGTTACGGAGACACACACATTTTTAGCCAACATTTTTGCAATATAGACTTATTTGTTTATGTTTAAAGCTATACGAACGAATCTGCTGAACTTCAGACCCGAAAGTTGGGCGATCTCTACTTCATGTTCGGACATTATAATTTGGCATTCCAAGCATATCATCAAGCAAAGAGGGACTTCAATGCGGACTCGGCGTGGCAGTACTATGCAGGAGCCCTGGAAATGGCTGCCCTGTCCGCATTCATGCTGGGCACCGCCCACCGAAAAACCTACGATTACATGGAAGACGCCATTATGTGCTATCTTACAGTGTGCAAGTGAGTTACTTATTGATTTAAGCATATATAGATTATATGAGAATAATAATTATTTACAGATTGCAGCAGTTTGCCACTCGGGCAACGCTGCTCAGCATGGAATGCCTGAAAACAGCCCGACTCTATAGCGATGTGGCCAAGCAATTAATACGCATGACTAATGAGGAGTCGGATCTGCGATCAGCTCTGTTGCTAGAGCAGGCTGCTTACTGTTTCCTGGTCACCCAACCGCCCATGCACCGAAAATATGCCTTTCACATTGTCCTAGCCGGCAATCGGTACTCCAGAGCTGGCCAAAGAAAGCATGCTTATCGTTGCTATCGACAGGCCTATCAGGTCTTTCAAAAGCGCGAGTGGAGCTTGGCGGAGGATCACATTCAGTACACAGTGGCCAAGCAAGCCTATATGTTGAAACAACTGGAGGAAGCCAGTCATTCCTTCGCCCATTTGCTGAGGCCTGGAAGCCTACAAAGTGCGCAGCAGCAAAGCAGTTTCCTGAAGGAGTACATTCAAACGCAGAACGTGAGTTGCAAACATAGCAAATTTATTCCATCGAACTACGAACTACGAAAAATTCTTGTATTCCGTACTTTTATAGGAACTTATCAAGCGCAATCCTGAGTTGGGATTACTACCACATGCCTTGCCCCAGGTGGTACAATCTTCCGTTCGTGTCCTCACCCAAGTGCAATCACCTGCGGCTCTGTCGCCGTTGGTGCCGGCCACCAACATTGACATCAATTCCAACCTGACAGCCGATGAGGCTATTTGGAATAAGATGGAGGAGATGCTTGTTATTACGGCTGCAAATAATAAGCCATTTGTTTTTAAGCCGTCTCGATATTTGTACACCAAGCAACAGCCGGCAACAGAAATCCCTGTGGCTGTTCAGGGTGAACCCATCGAGCTTGCTGTAACACTTTCTAATAGCGTTCGTTGTGGTATAGTGCTCACCGAGATCGACCTACTGTGGAAACTGACGATGGACAATAACGAGGAGGTCCTTTCAAACGCCTGCGTTTATGGGGAATCATCGGACAGCGCCAGCAAAATAGCCGTTGGAGCAGCAATTAAAACCAGCTGCGTGGCGTCCATTGAACTGGCCGAACAAGCTGAGAAGACGTTGCACTTCAAGCTCACGCCCAAGTTAACCGGCCGCTTGAATATTCTTGGAGTTGTTTGTCGTGTCGCAGTCACTGCAGAGCCAACGGCTAGCCTCCTCGGTTCCTTGCAGTTCGAGACTCAGCAAATCAGACCGAACAACGCCAAGCAATCCTCGCAGACGGTTCTAGATAATAGACTGACCATTAGATTGGTTCCCCAACAGCCCGCAATGAGTGTTAGCTTTACCCCCGTTCCGAGTCAACTTTTGGCTGGTGAAATCGTACCCGTTTCTGTGACCCTTCGAAATCTGGGAATTGCTCCGATTGAAGAAATCTATTTGGGCTGTGATAATCCGCGATGTGTGTCACTTCTGGAACGGCACAGCCAATTGCCGCTGGCTATGATGAGCTGTAAGTAAACACTTGAAATATATAAAAACAATTTCTAAGAACCCTTTCGTAGCCATCCGAAATCTGTCCAATGAGAAGCTCGTCAAAGACAAAGAGATCCGTGGACAGCGTGTGTTCGGACTACTGCAGCGTCCCGGTCAAGCTGCGTTGGATGCGCAGCAAGGTCATACCATCTCCATGTGGCTGCAGGCGCCCCACCAGGCTGGACCATTTACTCTTCGACTGCTCTTCTATTACTCGCTGCCAGCCGGAGGAAGTGCACCCATAAAGTACCGCCTGGTTCGCCACATATGGCAGCTTCAAGTGGAGAGTTGCCTGCAAGCGCAGGCTACATGTGTGGTAAGCAATGTGGTGACGAATGAATTGGGTTTGGATGTGACCGTCAGGAATCAGCACTCGGCAGAGCAAACGGAGGTCTACATCAACACAATTTCCTTGTACTCCAAGGAATTTAATCTAAATCCAGATAGGCTGTTTGGTAATTTATTGCTTTAATTACTATATTTCGTTGGTTTATTATTTTGTTTGTTTTCAATAGTTTTGAACAGTATGGGAGTCTGTGCGGGACAGGCGGGAGCACAGTGCCTCAAGTCTTCCATAAGCTGTAATTTCCAGAGTCGTCTGCTGGAGAGAGGAAAACGAGAAGAATTCCAAGACATTCCAACCGTCAAGACTCTGCTGCAATCGCGACTTTCCCACTTAAAGGTAATGCCAGCACAGCACGCGCAGCAGGTGGAGCAAGGCATGCCCGCGGTACATGATCCGCATAGCTTTCTCACCAATGAGGAGACGATGTTTTTCAATACCAATATCTCCACGGAGGAGTTTAACGCCAGCATTGCGGGCTACATACCGCATGCTACTCTTGTTCTGAGTTGGAGTGCCTTGGTGGCCAGAGATGAGGGATTACGACTGGCCAGCGGGCTGCATTTCATTAAGCTTTATAAACTCTTTGAAACCGGTCACTGTCCAGCGTCACCAGTGGAGGCGTTTCTGCGGAGAAGGCAGTCCTCAGACGAGCCCCTGAATAAGCTACGAGAATTTCCTCTTCCCGATGGAGCTGTTGACAATGAAGAGGCGTGTGAACCATTGGCAGATGACGACGAAGAGGACTACTGGGAGCCGAATGATATCTATGTAGGTCAACGCTGCCTGCTGGAGGATGAAAGTTTTGTGATGGCGGTTAAAGCCTAAATTTGTTTGGATATCATTACATACATTACATTGTCTGTGTCTCAATCGGCTTATTTATGCAACAAAAATCTTGTTTTTTAAAGCTTCAAATTCTGCCTTTCTATTTGGTTTAGGAAGTAACCAAAATTATTAGAACTAACTCTTCCAAGACCAAACAATTTATTTACAAATACAACTGGTATACAAATGTTATAAAAACTAAATCTATTTCGCGAATGGGAGGAACTATGACATTTTTTCGTTGGTAAACTCCTTGCGGATTAAAGTAAAAACCATAAAGAATCGTAAAACATTCCATCTGGGCATCCCTTTAAATATTACCAAAAATTTCCTTACCGCTTGTGATTAAATTCATATTTTGTTAGTTTATTAGTTGATTGATTTAAAAAAGAATTCATTATTAGGTTCTAATAAAAAGGCTTAAATATATAACATTAAAGTATGTTAATTGCTTTTTGGTAGTTGCTAAGCTGCTGACTAGACGAGATGGATAAGATGACGTGGTTCAGTGCGGGTTTGTCTTTTGTGGATTTCTGTGGCAGCGCAAAGTAACTTTTTTGGTGGCAGGATAGTAGCATATACTTTTCGACTTAGGAGCGTTTCTTGGTCATATACACCCGTGCCGTGGCGTAAAGGACATGCGTGCAGGCGTAGATGTTGCCGAGGGCGCTACCCAAAAGAGCTCCGATTACGTTAGGTATGGGATAGGCCTGCCAGTCGCGTCCCCAATCCAGCGGCGCAACCACACTGCCGGCCCAGGCCCCCAAAATTCCGCCAAGCGCATTGTACTTGAACAGATTCAGCGCAGTGTCCTCGCACTTGGTCACAAAGTCCGGTTTCTCGCAGAAGCAAACTTGCAAGGCTCCACCGCCTCCCAAAAGAAACACTGTAGGCGACACTGTGAGCAGTGTCATCAATAAAGCTAGAACGAAGGTCTGCTCGTAGTTGCCTAGCACCGGTGCTCCCAGAATGATGCAGATAAACGCATATAGCAGTGTGCACAGGAACTGGAGAGTAAGGCCCCCGAGCAGTTCCCGCGGTGTAAAGTACGTGGCCTTCTTCTGGCGCTGTTTCACGGTTAGGACGCCATCCTCAATTCGTCCGTAGAAGCGCGCGAGAACTACTTTCAGGAGCTCGCCAATAAATACAATTGGAACGACCAGCGAGTCCCAGAAGCTGCCGAGATGCGCCCAGTTCCGACGATACTGCATATACGTCATGCATATTAAAATGGTGGCCAGGCTGAGGGACACATGGAAGAGCTGGTGCTTTGTCTTCTGTTGGTCAAATCGCGAAACCATGGTTAAATGCAGTTAAATACAATTTTCAGCAATCTTTTCTGCTGCCTTTCCTGTCGCTTGCTTTTCACCTTGTCAACACTGGATGCACAGTGTGTAAAGTAACAGTTTTAATAATACCGGTATTCGTAGAATACATGGGTATAAATATTGAAATTTTTGACATGGAATGAACATACAGTTTGTCAAGGCATAATTTATTTATATGTTAAAACAAATATTTAAAAACAGTACATATTTGAAAAATGTAATACAATTTTCAGATCATTTGCAAATATGTTGAAAATCAATGTTATTATTATTACATTTATCTTTAGACTATATTTTACAGATATATTAAATAATTTGATAATTACCAATCGTTACATCTATTAAATATACCGAAATTGGTACAAATAAGAGCATTATTTTTAAATCATAAAAATAACTATATCCCAGGTTACATGAGCATTTTGGAAATTCGATTGTTCTATAGTATCCAATAACCTATTAAATAAAATATTTCTTAATACAAAAATAACAAATACATTACAACGTAAAACGGTCATCATATCGACCATCAAACTGTATTTCTATTTTTTGTTTTAACTTACCGGTTATTTTCGATAGTAAAAAAAAATTAATTGGCCTTCAAAGAAGTGAAATAAGAATAGTTTTTTGACTACCTGTATTTTCGAAGTATTTCACAATTCCTCCACTGTGTTAAATCATGATGCTGGGTCCACTGTGCAGGAGTGAGGCGCAACCGATATCCAACACTGCCAGCTGCTGTCATTTTATCGGCCGCTGTCACATAATCACTCCTCACACATTTGGACTGCAAATTGTTTTTATATAGTTTTTGATTTATTTCTAAGTAAATTGCGAGTTAGAACTGTCATTAGGATGTTAGCTCGCGCTATCCGAGTGCGTCCTATGATGCGGGGCATCGCCTCGACCTCGGCATGGTCCATAAACCGGCCTACTCACAGCTCCCTGATCCATCTGTGCCGGAATCCGACGACGCACTTGCAGCGCTTTAACGGCGCTAGTCTGATGGTGCAACGTTTCTTCAGTCGAAAGCGTGGTGACTCCGATGAAGAAATGTTGGCGGAGGGACAAGGCATGGAGCTAAGGGCCGAGCGGAATTCGCAACTACCGGCCACGCTGGTGGTTCCGGACGTGTGGCCTCACGTCCCGATGCTGGCAATGAGCAAGAATCCACTGTTTCCGCGCTTCATGAAGATTGTAGAGGTAACGTTTTTGAACATCCCTTATTAGAATAATAACTATATAGAAACTTCTTAAAAAGGTTTCCAATCCCATCGTCATGGAGTTGCTGCGACGCAAAGTTAAGCTAAACCAACCTTATGTGGGTGTCTTTCTCAAGAAAACCGATGGCGAAGAGGAGCTCATCCATAACTTGGATGATGTCTATGGTATCGGCACATTTGCACAAATTCAGGAGCTGCAGGATTTGGGCGACAAGCTGCGCATGGTTGTTGTTGCTCACCGACGCATCCGGATCACCGGACAGGTTATCGAGGATCTCCCGTCTCCCAAGCCCGGTAAGCGCCCAAACGTACACTAAGCGCCCACATGTTGTGACATACATATGTTCTTGATCTTAGTGAAAATGACAACTTTGCATTATCCACTATTTAATATTAAATTAAACATCCCAGCTGAAGATCAATCGACTGATCAAGCCGAGGCAGCGCCAGTGAAGTCTCGATACGAGTCAACCCGTAAGTCCCGTAACCGGGCCTCCAGGCGACAGGCTGGCAAATTAAACGAATCCGCAGCCCAGGAGGAAATGGTTCAGAAAGAGACACTAGAGCCGCCATTAAAGTCAGGCAAAGTCGAGTACGTGAGTGTGCACAAGCCACCCACGGAAGAAAAGAAAGTAGAAGCCGGAGCCGAAGCCACTGCCGGGGCTGATGGCGAAGGAGTTGCCGCAAAAACAACGACGAGCCCACTGCCAATACTCATTGTAGAAGTTGAAAACGTTAAGCAACCGATTTACAAGCAAACCGAAGAAGTCAAGGCCCTGACCCAGGAAATAATCAAGACTCTTCGGGATATTATAACTATGAATCCGTTGTACAGGTAAGTCACTTTTAAATTAAAACAGCTGCAAACTCACCCAATTTTATATTATCTTCCAGGGAGAGTCTCCAGCAGATGCTGCATCAGAACCAACGAATTGTTGACAATCCAATTTATCTTTGCGACTTGAGTGCCTCCTTATCGGCTGGCGAGCCCGCCGAGCTTCAAAAGATCCTCGAGGAAACAGATGTAATGAGAGTGTTATCAGCTCTGTAATTTATTTTCTGAAGTTGTATTTGATTTTCAGATCCCAGAACGCCTGCAGCTGGCGTTGACTCTACTTAAGAAGGAGTTAGAACTGTCCCGACTACAGCAAAAGATTGGTCGCGAAGTGGAAGAGAAAGTCAAGCAGCAGCATCGCAAATATATACTTCAGGAGCAGCTGAAGGTAATCAAAAAAGAACTGGGCATCGAAAAAGACGACAAGGACGCCATTGGCGAAAAGTATCGCGAAAAACTGAAAGATAAAACTGTTCCCGAAAGCATAATGACGGTGATTGACGAAGAGCTAACCAAGTTAAACTTCCTGGAGAGTCACAGCTCTGAGTTTAAGTGAGGATTAAGAACACAATTAATGGACATTTATTTTATAATGAACTATTCTTAAATACGCAGTGTAACTCGAAACTACCTCGACTGGCTCACATCCCTGCCCTGGGGAGTCATTAGCACAGAAAACCTGTGTCTAGACAAGGCCACCGAAATCCTGAACAACGATCACTATGGCATGGAAGACATCAAGAAGCGCATTTTGGAATTCATTGCCGTCAGTTCCCTGAAGGGCACCACTCAGGGCAAGATATTGTGCTTTCATGGTCCTCCTGGTGTAGGCAAGACCAGTATAGCCAAGTCCATTGCTCGGGCCTTGAACAGAGAGTACTTCCGCTTCAGTGTGGGTGGAATGACGGATGTGGCCGAAATCAAGGGACACCGACGCACTTATGTGGGTGCCATGCCGGGCAAGTTGATTCAGTGCCTGAAGAAGACCAAGATCGAGAATCCACTGGTGCTGATCGACGAAGTGGACAAGATTGGCAAGTACGGAAAAAAATATGACCATAATAGTTATCAATGTTTATTAATATTTAAATTTATAAAGGGGTTATCAGGGCGATCCCAGCTCGGCTTTGTTGGAACTTCTCGATCCGGAACAGAATGCCAATTTCTTGGACCACTATCTCGACGTGCCAGTGGACTTGTCGCGTGTGCTTTTCATCTGCACTGCCAACGTAATCGACACCATTCCCGAGCCGCTGAGGGATCGCATGGAGTTAATTGAGATGTCTGGATATGTGGCGGAGGAGAAGATCGCTATCGCTCGTCAGTACCTGATGCCGCAGTCTATGAAAGACTGCGGATTGACGGATAAGCAGATAAACATCACCGAGGACGCCTTGAACATGCTGATCCGCAGCTATTGCCGAGAATCCGGTGTGCGCAACCTGCAAAAGCATATCGAGAAGGTCATTCGGAAGGTGGCCTTCCGGTTGGTCAAGAAGGAAGGCGAGAACTTTCTGGTCAATGCAGACAACCTGACGACATTCTTGGGCAAGCAGATCTTTAGCTCAGATCGCATGTACGAAACAACGCCGGTGGGAGTGGTAATGGGTCTGGCCTGGACGGCAATGGGAGGCTCATCGCTCTACATCGAGACTTCCAAGCGCCACATTCGTTTTGGAGAGAAAGCAGAATCGCCTACTGCTGGTGGCACATTACACATTACCGGAAATCTTGGGGATGTCATGAAAGAATCGGCCCAAATTGCGTTGACCGTGGCGCGTAACTTTTTACATTCGCTGGATCCAAAGAATCTGTTCCTCGAGCAAGAGTAAGTGTTGCCGAAAAGTAATGGTAATTTAAGTCACAGACAATTTTATCCATTCATGGGTTCCTGATTCGCATTCCCTAAATTAAAATTTAACATTTCTCTGATCTTTATAGGCACATTCACGTTCATGTGCCCGAGGGTGCAACACCCAAAGATGGGCCCAGCGCTGGTATTACCCTCATCACAGCCCTGGTCTCTTTGGCCACAGCAAAGCCAGTGCGGCAAGATGTGGCCATGACAGGTGAAGTGTCGCTGAAGGGAAAAGTTCTGCCCGTTGGAGGCATCAAAGAGAAGACTATTGCCGTAAGCTACAACAATAAATCCATCTTGATGTGGGCTTCAAATGAAATCTATCTTTCAGGCTCGACGTAGTGGTGTCAACTGCCTTATCCTGCCCGTCGATAATAAGAAGGACTTTGAAGAGCTGCCTTCGTATATTACCGAGGGACTAGAAGTGCACTTCGCCGCCACCTACGACGATGTCTACAAAATAGCCTTCTCCGATGCTACCCAAACGACGAGCAAAACTGAAGTCGAACATGAGCCGCCACTGCGAAAGGTTTCCAGTGCGGTCGCATCCAAGCCGGTGACTTGGCATTAACTATAGTCTTAGCTAGGGGGTTGTTCCGGGGTTCTGGTGTGCATACTTTTAATATTGACATCAATCGTTATCAGGTTAATTCGTGTATTTAGGTCGTAGCATTTGTTAAACATAATGCCAAGTAAATTAAATGCACTGACAAACTATTAAACAGTTCAGCTTGTACCTCAGGCATCCGCATTGGCCAAAATCCAATCCAAGTAGCGATCCACGCGGGTGTAAATACCCGGACGGCCACGCTGGCCGCAGCCGACGCCCCACGACACAATGCCAATGGTGACCCAGCGCTGATTGGGAAGCTGTACTAACAGGGGTCCCCCGCTATCGCCCTGACATGAGTCCTGTCCACCTTCAGGAAATCCAGCACACAAGGCGGTGTCTGGAACGTGCTGAACTAATGCGGCGCGGCATTCAGACTGCTTCCAAACTGGTAGGTTGACCTAAAAGTGGACGGATATTTAAGTATTAGATTCTATATCCTTATACGTTTAAGGGCTATCATATAATTATAAAGATTTTACAAATTTTATTTTTTTCGGCGACGTAACTGACATTTTTAGAGAAAAATATAAATAAATAAATAAAATAAAAATACTCACCTCCATTAGTATGTTGGAATGAGGCCCACCGAACATCTGAGTTCCCCAACCCGTAACAATGGCGTTCCTCCCCGTCCAATCCTCATTCACCGGTGGCATGCAAACTGGCCAGATATATGTGTTGAACAAAGTAGCTCGGTCGATCCGGACAATGGCAATATCATTGTCATAGTTTTGTGGATTAAAATCAATGTGAAGGACCATATTAGCAATGCGGAAATCCCTCGCCCGCGTTTCATTCACCATGTGAGTGTTGTACTCGCCCAAACGGATAAAGATATCCTCCTTTTTCTTGCCGTGGATGCAGTGGGCGGCGGTGAGGACGTGGCGGTCGGTGATTAGAGCACCACCGCACCACACGAAGGGCAAGCCCTCCCTTAACAGAGCTGCCATCCAGGGCCACTCGTCCGGCTCGGCTGGCCGGCCACCAGTGAGCCTGGGGTACTGCCTAGTAGTGATTCCACAGCCACGCTGCTCCGGTTTGTTTACGATGCGCGGCTCATCCTGATCCTGGCTGGTCACAATCTGCGGGCTAAAGCGGTTGCTGGTCATCTGATCGGTGCAGCAAATACCAATGGAGCTACGGATGGAAATCAGTTGGAATTATGATACAGTAAGGTTTTGATAAGTGCGTTTAATACTTTCAAAAGGCAGAGTTAGGGGATTTTATACCGATCCGATAATCTCACTTATATTCAGCGCCCAACAACATACCTTTTTTCAATTATGCATAGCTGGGAGACTAGGCGCCATACATCATTCTTTAGCTCCGGCATGCGGCAGTAGATGATGTGTCGACAGCGACCGGATTCACCCAGCGAAGTGCTGCATGGACCGTAATCCTTATTCTCCTACAAATAATAATAGTTATCATAGTGGAGATTTGCAACTGTGCTAAGATGACTCACCAGCAACTGGGAGGTGGGAGCTTGCCGCTTGTTAAGACGATGTCGTGCCAAGTAATTCACAACGCCATTTTCATCGCTGTGATTTCCTTGACTATATAGTTGGTTTTCGGCCTCTCCCCATTGGAACTCATCATTATCGCTCAAGTCGAGTAGGTCTTTATAATAATTAATATTCTGTATAAAGGCAGGCTTGAAAATATAAGCTTACCTATGTAATCACTGGTCACAGTTTTGGCCAACACCTGTTGGCAACTCACAAGCCCCAGTAAAGCCAAGAAAGCCCAGGAAAAGGCCCTCATTTTGAAATTTTTTCCGAATGATTTGACTTTTTTTATCGCGTGCCGTTTCCGTTGACAGTTAAACAAGTTCTGCTCTGTGCAATTCTCCAACGCTACTGATCCTATCACATATATGTACCATATAAAGCTACTTAGTGTAGCTACTCTGCTTGGATCAGCTAGCTTATGTCTTACCTTGGGCCCTGTTTATGAACTTGATCGGTACGTTGGCACTTTTGGGTTTTCCTGGCTTATAAAGCAGTAGCTGTAAGCTCGATTTCCAGACAGAAGCTCTCTGGGATAGGAGCTGCCACTTATATACTTCGTAGTTATCATGAATGCTAAAGTACTCCGAGTACTTTCTGTGCTTATCTGCGGCTTTTGGGAGAGAGAGCCCCAGTAATGCCGGTCCCCTTTAATGGTTATGAGGATAGACCCAATTTCGCATGGTATTTTATCAAAATGTTGCAAACTAAAACTGAGCAACATCCAAGTATGACGCAACATGGCTCCAGGGGCACAGTTTCGAATTGATGATCCACTCCGATTCTCCAATTCCAGGCGAGGGAAACGTGATGTGCATTGCTAATGATCCGGTTCGGTGGGTTTTGCTTCCATAGAAGTAAGACGTTACGAATTCTCATTTTCTATAGATTTAATTGCTATTTGACGCTTGCACATCAAAACAGTAATAAGTTACAAGTTGCATGCGAAAACTGGAATCAAAAAGATTCTGTCATATGAGGTTTGAAAAATATATTCGCGGCTTATACATATGTATATATATGTTTAAAAGATTAGTAATTTACTGCAATATCGAAATCAACACAGCTGATCCATTGCTGTGATTTGGCTTAAATAGACCTCAAGTTACCATTTATGCACATGTAATTTTTAAAAATAAAGCAGTGAAATATAAATTCAGATGATATATAATTTATATACTTTTATTCTACTTCAACCATAAATAATTATTATTTAATTAATTAGAAAAATACCATGACCCTCCGTTTGCTTTGGTGTAAATATTTATGCATTAAATATTTAACAAATGCGAAGATAATAATCATTAAAATAACTCATCATGAATTATAAACTAGCTTTCATTTTAATATTTTTAAATTGGTTTTATAATTATTGATACGACTACAAATAAAAAACATTCAACACAATAAAATGTACAAACCTTGATAAAGTTTAATTACCGTTGAAATTTTAACAAAATAACTTGACACCTTTTAAGTGAGTTCAACAAAAATCAATAAAACATAATAAATTATTCAGAATTCAATTAAAAAATAAATATTTTTAGAGCAAATTTATCTTATTTTTAAATGGTCCTAAAAAAATATGGAATGCCAAATTTTTCAGCTGTCTACCTCAATATTTTTTGTTTATATTTTTATTTCACTCATCGTTCTTATTTGCGATCCCTGATTTTCTTTGGTCGCTTTTAAGAACCTTGTGGCAAAACTCCGTAATTCAAAAATCATTAAACATTGCGGAATAATGCGGAGTAGGCGAATAAAAAACATATATAATATTTTGATAACTATTTTTTTTATAATTTCTTTGATAGCCAGATGATAAGGTGGACCGACTCACATAGATACAATACTCTCTCTAGTAAAAAAATTTATTTTTAATGCTTCATTCACGGGACTAGTTTGCTGAGATATGAACAGAGGGACAGAATGGCATGGGTATTTCAATCAAGAATATATATACATAATTTTATAGGATTGTATACATATATACATATCTGTTTACAGCGTAGCAAACTTGAAACTAAAATCATAAAATCCTTTGCAAGAGTGTAAAAATGGCAGTTTGATTTAAAACATTTTTACACTTTGTTGCTCCTATCAGTAAACTTAAAAATTTAATTTGACATAAAACACTCTTATAATTATAGGAATACTGACAGGTCTGTTGTTAAGAGTGGCATTAATTGCACTTTGAGGTGTACAATGCGTGCATTTTTCTATAGAGTAATTCTTGGTTGACTAATTACTGTACCCTCCCATTTAATTGCCACCTGACCCGTCCAGTACATAGACCTATAAAGTCAGTACTTCCGAGGCATTTTGACTTATTTGGTTTCCGTTATTATGCAGTATTGGAAACGTAATTCGTCCGCCCTATTGGCCATCGTCCTGCAGGTGTTAGGATTTCTGCTGCCCGATCCTGGATTTGCAATGAACATGGATCAGTTTCTGAGCTCACTGGACATGATGCGAAATGGGTGTGCGCCCAAGTTCAAAGTCAGTGTTGAGGATCTCGATCGCCTGCGCGTTGGTGATTTCAATTTTGAGCCATCGCACGATTTAATGGTGAGTCTGGTTTAACTTTATATAAACAGAAAAAGATATCTCTATATCGAAGGGACTAATACCAGATAGACTTGGCTGTTGATCAGAACCAGGCTGCAAATGCCCTATGGACTCAGATATATCCGTTTCTACCCGCAAACCCAGTTTCGTTTGGCACTTAAATAAATTTCTTCCAGTGCTATACAAAGTGTATATCCCTGATGGCGGGTACAGTAAATAAAAAAGGAGAGTTTAATGCCGCAAAGGCGCTGGCACAGCTTCCCTATCTGGTTCCACCGGAGATGATGGATATGTCCAAGCGCTCAGTGGAGGCCTGCAGGGATGCGCGTAAGTAAAGCTGGCCTTTAAGCTGCCCACCCGATTTAATCAACTTGCTTTATATCCCCAGATAAGGCATTCAAGGAGCCTTGCGAAAGGGTTTACCAAACAGCCAAGTGCCTGGCTGACAATGGAGAAGGATTATTTAGATGGCCCTAGGTTGATAGGAGTAGGTTGAAAAAAGGATTCAAAAAAGCCATGGGAGTGGCGTCTTCCAAATATTAAGCTGTCTTAAATTTGTCTTTTATTCTATAATTCATAACTTTAAATGGCAGAATAGGCATAGATTTACATAATATTAAAGGAAAGTATTTTTATTTAAAAGCTTTTAAATTTTGTACTTTATTTTTTCAAAGACAACGTGGTAGGTACATAAGAGTTATACGCCATCGCTGGAGCTTTCGATATGATAAGGGGTTGAAAATGGCATGCAAGTGCGTTGCTTAATTACTGGAGCTGTACTGTGGCATTTAATTGCCGTAGATCATTCGCCTTGTTGGCCATCATCCTGCAGGTTCTGATTTCGCTGCAGCCAGGAATGGCCATGACCATGGACCAGTTTTTGTCCTCGCTGGACATGATAAGAAGTGGCTGTGCTCATAAGTTTAAGCTGCATGTAGAGAATCTATATCGGCTCCTAGGGGGAGATTTTAATTTCGAGCCATCACAAGAGTTAATGGTGAGTAAGAAGATAGCCAAGCAAAAATTTGTTGTCAGCAACTTTTTGTTGTATATTTTTTCAAATGCTTGTAGAGTGTACTCAAATTGTAGGTTAATATGTTTTAGATAAAGCATACACGGAGTCTTGCGAAAGGGTTTTTCAAACAGCCAAGTGCCTGGCCAACAACGCAGATGGAAAATTCATGTGGCCGTAGGATTAATGCTAATAAGGATTCAAGTAAGTTACATTTTCGAACATATTTCAAATTTCGCAACTTGACAGTTTCATAAAAATAAATTAAAATAAAAACAAAAAATAAAAATAGCGCAAAATTACAGACTACAGATTTTAAATGTTCAAACTTGTTTTATACCTTTATATTAAAATAGTCTTGACTTTAATAATATATTAAATAATCCGAAAAAAGATTTTGCTCGAAATGCATTATCCTTGAAATTTTAAACCACTAATAAGCGACGAAACTCTTGAATTGATTCCAAACATTGTTACTCTTTATTGCTGATATTGTTAACTAAATACAACAGTGTTATACTTGCATTACGCATACTTATACAGTTCATAAATATTCACTTGGCTTTTTATAAAGCAACACATTTAAACTCAGGCAGATTTGCATTTGGGAGGTTACAAAATAAATGCGGAATCTCATACAAACTTGTTGCCTTGCAAATACGTGTACAAATGTATTCCTCTTACTAATTTCCTTAAGTTTCGGATTCGGTATAGAATAGTGTCTTTATAGATCTCTTGTAAAAAGGGCCTCACAAAATATATAGGTATAGAGCGTGTTTTTTATAGTGGTTTTCGGTGACGTTGATGAGGAGGATGTTGGAGGAAACCTGTGCGGCTCAGTGTAATAACTAAAGGTCTAACATGTCATGTATTTATATAATAGTTAGTTAGTTACATTGTATATAAAATCAGTACACACATTCATGCTTGTATATTGAACCTTTTGTTAGCTTGTTTGAAAATATTTTGTAACTACTACACACCCATCTATATAGAATCGCGGCACACGCCTAGGTATACACATACATATATGTTGGTAAGTATATAATTTGATATATCGTACAGTTATAATTAGGTGGAGATTGACAGGCTTGTTGTTCAACTTGACATTGACACCACCTGGGATTCTGAAACGTCTACATTTGATTGTGTTGTGCGTGGGATAGCCTCGAAGATTTAGTAAGACATGTATGTATATCCTATATACGACATTTATCGTTCCCTAACTAACCAAGTAGTGGTTTGTGCTTCGAGTTCTTCTGCTTAAATTTCCATCGGGGATCACATTTAGGTTTTACAATTTATAAAGTATAGAGCTAAAGCTGTCCCGTTTACCTTTCCAAATCGATATAATTGGAAAATAATAACTAACAATATAAATTTTGAAAATAAACATACGTTGGATCTCATATTTTTGGGTACTAACCTTTTTTCTTTTACAGATAATCTGTGTATCTTCTAATCAAATAAATCGAATTGAAATAGTAATATATAATTGCTAATAATAATAACATGTTTTCAACTAAATATAAACCTCTAAACTTTATCAGATTTGGAAACGCTTCCGGGCCTAATATCTTATATGATAACTTAGGTCTTCAGGGGAAGACAAAGTGGAATTTTGTTTGTGCTTTGATTTTTGAGCAAAGAACCTTTAGGATTTAGGATGAAACAAGGTTAAGGTTGATGTTCAACAGAAAGTGTTTGTGGGTCGGAGATGGGCAATGGTTATAGTTTTGATTACGTTAGGATCACTATCATCCCTTATTGCTATCCTAATCCATTAGTCGAACTCCAGCTTGAACGTCATCGGCCATGCTGACGCCCTTCTTTTTTTTTCCTTCGGAGGGTTTCTTTTTGGTTAGAATCAGGGTCTCCGGCTCATCCTGTGACTGCTGTCGCTTGCCATTGCCAGAGACTCCTCCTACTCCGCCGCCTCCTCCACTGTTGCTCCTCAGCTTGAAGCGCGTCGTGGCCGCCGCTGCATTGTTGTTGGCACAATTGCAGATCGCATCGAAGATACGCACCACAAATCCTCGGGCACGGTTCACCACCTTGCCGTTCTTAAAATCTGGTATGGCGAAACCTGAGAGATTAGTGCATCATGCAGAGAGCAAAAAAATACGAAAAAAGGAAAACAAAGATCAGTGAGAAGGCAAAATACAAGTTAAGTGCAACAAAATATGGTCATGCAATCGAGCTGGCACATTCTTTGAAAGGGAATTTTTCGATTAATTACTGGACCTTCTGTCACCTGATCCTTGGCTTGATAGAGTTTTAAGTTTAAGGATTCAAAACTATGGTAAATATACTGTTAGTGAATATTTTTTAATCTTTGTTTCATGCTTTTCAGTAATCTGAATCTGTCTTATGACACCACCAAGCTATGAACACCCAACCCATCACGAACTCTGATCCTTTGTCAACGCATCACAAAGGACGAACACTAAGCTTAATGCACTTGAACACCAGCTTTGTATGTTTGCTTCGAGCCTGCACTTGAATCTTGGCACACTTTCAAGGCATTGAGCAACCTTTCAAGCTTCTTTGTTTGATTTTCACACACAGCCTACAAGGAGCCCATCAAGCCAAGATGAAACGGTCATAGGGAGAATATCACAGAAGCTTAAAAGCAATAAAAGTTATTGGACGCCACGACGGGTACTTACTCTGTCGCTTTTCCTTGCCCTGAAAAAAGAAGTTACAAGTGTTTTAGTCATGTAGCTTTAATTCTGGTCAAATATGCGTAGTCAACCTGTTGCGATTTCTGGTTCTCAACAGCTCGCCTGTTGGCTTCCGTCTCAGCTTGCTGGACCACATCATCCAGCACTTCCCGCAGAGCGTCCATGTTCTGGGGGTTCTGTTTGAACGCCTCAATTCGGGCTTCCAGGGACTCCGTTTCAATTCCATCTGGGCTGTCCGGAGACGCAGGTTCGGGATCCGCAAATCTGGCATGCATTTTTTTGTTTTTTTTTTCTTTTAGAATTTTCCTATGAACGTTGAAAATTCCGCGAAATATGCTCCGTGCTGGGCCTTTGTCCTGCGATGGGTATCGGTATGTAATGTAAGGACTGTTGAGCAGAGGGTTCTTTGTGCGTTTGCAGTGGGATGTGGTGGATAAATCAATAGCCAGCCACTTGAGGGGCACAGGCTCGCACATGCGTGGTAGCTGCGTAGCTAGGTTTGCGAATGTACTTATGGATGGAGTGCACAGAAAACAAAATCCACTTATTTTGTAATTCAAAAAATATAAATAAAATAACATAGCCCATTAACATGTGGGTGTTTCATGAAGGATATAAACAAAACTCGAGTGAACCTGAATTCTACATTAGAATTAAGCTAACAAATTATAACGTTACGCCACTTAAAATTGAAGGATAGATGTTTTTCAATCCGAAAAGTTCATATTAAGAACTAACCGTAAAGATCAAGTTTAAAATTATATTTAGTTTAATTTTTTTTTTGTCTGTGTAGTGTGCACTTTTGGGGTAGGTTTCCGTTGTTTCTTTGTTTTATTGCATATACGAAATGTTTATTCAGACTACACGCTAATGTGAGCTACTCCAGATGCGAGAGATCATCCTGCTCTGGCGGGGCGCGCACAATCTCCGTCTCAATGATCAGCGAGCTGGCATCTAGGGCGCTCTGAAAGATTCAACTATTATACCATCAACTGCTGGCGCTTCGCTACCGGCACTAACACACACATTATCGTTGCTCCGTTGAGTGGCGATGAGGCTGCCGCTGTTACCGCTCACACTGCCACTCGAATTGGAGTTCGAGTTGGAGGCATTGGCCCCATTGGACGCGGCGGAGAGGACAACACTGTGCGGGGAGCTGCCCCGACGCACAACTTTTGCCTGACCCTGTTGCTGCGGCGAGTTCTGGGTGACTATGACGAACTTTTGCGGGGGCTGGTTGGCCTGAATGGCCCGAATCTGAGGTAATGCCGACACTCCGGGACTTCTGAAAAGAAAATAATAATAGTACATAGTGTAGGAACTAAGAGTTTACGGGCTTGAGCAATTTCCTACCCCTGTCTCTGTCCCTGCGTGCTGGGCATGGACACTCGCCCGATTGTGGTGGCTGTTTGGGCTGCACTCGTGATGGGCGCCGTGTTGATGGTGTTGGAAGAAAGGGTCACAATGCTCGTGGCTGGCGCGTTACGAACTTTTACCACAGCTTGGCACAGCGACGGTCCAAGGAAGCCAAAGTCGTTCTTGTACTCCTCCGCCGTATCAGGAGCGACTCGCATCTGCTTGAGGATCGGTGGACAGCACTTCTGCAGCATAGCACGTATGTGGCCGGCGGCAGTCTTATCTGTGTTGCTGATGGAGGTGCCCAGAAGATGGGGTTCGATACGTTCTGATATGAACCTAAGGCGGGGTATGATGAACACCTTGATAACCTCGCCGCCCAGCTCCGAAAGGCCTGCAATAGAGCCGTACAGCGACGATAGGTGGGTCTTATCATTCTGCAGGGCCTTGCTGAAGATGCTACAGAGTTAAGGGAATAACAACATAGTACTTTGGATGGAAATTGATTCACGAGAAGGAAAGTTACCGCGTCACACGTGTCTGCAGGTTGTTCGTCAGGGTATTGAAGGTCTTGCAGATCTGGGCCATTAGGCGGGAGGCAAAGTCCCGCAACGCCCAGTGATTGTCCAGTTCGGGTCTCATGCAAAGCTGCTTTGACACAATACAAGTCATCACTGAGGGTATAAGTTCGTGCAGCTATTAAAGAGAAAAGGAAAAGTTGAAGTATTCTTTAGAGTAAAGGTCTTAACCATAGATCCTTACGTATTTCTCCAGAAAAAGGGAGGGATTGTCGAGCAGTGCTCGCACCATGCGCATAAGGTAGATGAGCAACGCCAGATTGTTCTGCACCACATTGACCTTTACGCCCTCCGCGATGAACGTACACATTCGCGGCAGCATCTCGTGCAGGCCAGGATCAGAGCCCAGCGACTGCAACGCCTCACCCCTTCTCGGCTCGTCAGAGCCCACGCAGGCCTCAGTGATCTCCTTATAGTACAGCTGCTGCTCCACAGACAATTCGTGCGTGGCCAGCTGCTTGACATGGATGGTCTCGACATTCTTGAGCTTATGGATTTTGCCCGTGGTAGGCTTGCCAGCCGCATCCTTGTTCAGGCCCTGGTCTAGTTTGATCACCGGATTGACAGAGTCCAGGAACTGGGAATCCTTCGAAAGCGGCGGCGGATTCTCCGGGACAGTTGGCTGAACGCCCTCCACCACAAACCAGTGGGAACGTAACGTGAGGTCTAGCGGTATCTTCACCGAGTTGCTCGACGTGATCTCGCTTAGGTCGATCTCCTTGTCCTCGGTGAAATGGAGTTCGCGACCGCCGCCGGACGCAAAGCGGAAGGGGATAAAGTCCTTGGACACGAATCCATACTGCGGCTCAACATTGCGCACCTTCAAAGACATGTCTATGTCCCGCACGGAGAGCTTCTGTCGCTTGGCGTGATGCATAAATTTCGCCGCATCCTGGACAATCCTCTTCAGTTTAATCGAGACATCTTCGGCCAACTCCTTGGCGGCGTCATCAGACAAAGAGCCCACACCGATGCTCTCCGCGATCACCTTCATGGACTCCGCCGATATGCTGGAGCCGTATAGCATGCTGCTGGACCCGCTGTTCGCCTTTGCAGGTTTTCCACTCATTTCCTTTGCTTTTTTATGAAAATAAAACAAAAATGTTTGCGCCGAGCAGGTCGGTCCAGTGTGTACCCACTGGTTTATAATGTGTCAAAGACAAATGTAGGGATGGTCTCACTGGTTGCTGCTGCAATATTGCCAGACCGTGCATTTTCTGGGATTTTAAGCGGATAAGCCGGCGGTCCCACCTAAATAGGCCAAAATAAATTTTATTTATGTTCGTACATTTTTGGTTGTCTGGCTTTTTGTTGTTGCGCCACATTAACAATAACAATCAAAGTGCGCACCCACCGCTGCCCGCGACGCGAAATTGATAGAACTCGGCAGCCCGCTCCTCTGTGCCACATGCGAAAGGCGTTGCAACGTTGCGTCGTCGTCGGGTGTCTCGGACAAAGCAGCAGAGCAGCAGGGAAAAGTGAAAACGGCGCCATTTTAGAAGCAGGAATATATCCAAGCCACGGTCAAAGGCGCATGAAAAGTGCAAATGCAATGTGTAATATAATAGTTCGCCTGCTCGCTAAAAACCCAACTCTCGTTTAAAGCCACGAGTGAAGGCTAGTGCCAAGAAAATAACTAAGCGTAAGTGGAGAATACATATGTGTTTTTTTTTTGGACGTCGTCGCAGTGCGTGCTCTGACCTACTTTAAATGCGATTAAAAGAGCAACAAAAAACACCTTGGCTAATCTTTTACAGCTCCCAAGCGACTACTCCAAAATATGAGCAGTGGTCAAAATGAGACGGCAGCAGCAAAGGTTCTGGAAACGCAACGCGCACAAGAATCCGGCAGTGAAAATGAGGCAAGTCCACCTAGTAGTTGGTAATGGTTTATAATTTATAACGCCTTTTACCCAAAAGGAAACCGACTGCATTACGGATCAATCGAGCCAATCGAAGTCCACGAAATCCGCCACTCAGTTCAGCGTGCAACGTTCGGATGCCGATGGACTGCGCATGAGAATCTCAGCCATCCGCCCCCTGTCCCAGCCCATGGCCCCTACTGCAGCAGGAACCGCACCAACCGCAGCAAGCAAACCAGTGGCGACCAAGAAGCATACATTGAAGCCTAGAAAGATGTCCACGCAGGACACCGAGTCCGGCGGCTTCTCCGAGGCCAAGAACAAAGCGGCCAGCAGCAAGAAAGTGAAAGTCAAGCGCAAGAAGATTCCCAGCACGAGTGCGATTAACAAGTTGGAGAGCTTGTCCAGATCTAAGATCAAGAAGCACAGGGCACAGGTCCCAGCGTTCTCCTCCGATTCGGATGACGACCTGCCGTTGAAGGTGCACCAACAGAGGGCACCCCGATTGCTGCTAACGGCCATCACTCAGGCGGCTCAGTCCGCCAGCAAGCCCGCTCTGGACATTGGCATATCTTCCAGCGACAATGAGCTACCCAGCCTTGTGCAGGCGGCCATCAAGCGGGTGGAAAGCGATACGGAGGACACAACAGTGGAAGGAAGCTTTCGGAAGGCGGCCAAGTCCAAGAATGTACCCCAGTATCAGTCCACGCTGCTGCAGGATTTCATGGAAAAGACTCAGATGCTGGGTCAAAGTGGAAACGCCAAGCTTCCAGAAGAGGCGGTGGCTAATGCTAAAGCCAAAGATGAAACCATCCTGCAGGCTGCTAATCCCCGCAAGAGGCGAGGTAGGCCGAAGAAAGTGATTCCTACGATTCCTCCCCCCGTGAACTCTGGACCTGCCATCAATGAGTCCGCTGATTCCGGCGTGATTAGCACCACCAGCACAACGCAAAGCACCACGCCCTCCCCAAAGATGCAATCGGAAAACATTGTTCCCACGGGAGCGCTGGTGCCAGCGGTCAGCAGTAAGCCCAAGATGGATATGGCTTACCTGGATAAACGGATGTATGCCACGGAGCGGGTCCTGTATCCACCGCCGAGGAGCAAGCGGAGACAGAACAACAAGAAGACCGCCTCCAGCTCATCTGCAAAAGAGGAACTGCAGCTGGATCCAGTGTGGCGGGAGATCGATGTAAACAAGAAGTTTCGTCTAAGAAGCATGAGTGTTGGAGCAGCTAGTGGGCCTGGCCCCGGCACCACCATTTGTAGCAAGATTCTGGCCGCCAAGAGCGGTTACGTGTCGGATTATGGGAGCGTGAGGCATCAGAGGAGCGCCCATAACCACAATTCGGGCTACAAGTCCGACGCCAGCTGCAAGAGTCGGTATAGCACCAAAAGCTGTGTAAGTCGCCGAAGCAGGGCAAAGAGTTGTGGGTACCGCAGTGACTGCAAGGAATCCGGAAAGTCCGGCCTACGAATGAGGCGGAAGCGCAGAGCATCCATGCTATTGAAGAGCGCTGCAGATGATCCGGTCGAGGATCAGGACATCCTGCAGTTGGCCGGCCTATCCCTGGGCCAGAGCAGCGAGGAAAGCAACGAATACATCAGTAAGCCGAGCTTACAGAGTCTGCCCAAGACGAGTGCCAGCAAGAAGTACGGGGAGATTAATCGCTATGTGACGACTGGACAGTACTTCGGTCGCGGCAGCAGTTTGGCTAACACGAATCCTGATAACTTCATCAGCAAGATGATGAATCAGCGAAAGGAGACTCCAGCGCCGAGCAAGTCCTCCTGCAAAATTAAATCCCGGCGCTCGTCGGCGGCAAGTATGTGCAGCAGCTATGTGTCCGGAGTATCCCGGATGAGGCGCAGACATCGCCGGAAGAGTTTTAGCAACACCAAGTCATTGAATATTGATTCCAAGCTTCTCACCGAAATCGAGATTATTACGAGCACCTTTCACTCGAGGTGTCGCATACAGGATGATCGGCTGACAGGGAGCAGTGGCAAGGAGAAACTAATGGCCGATGCCAATAAGCTGCAAGCCACGCTGGCAGCTCCAAGTCCCGCCCAGCAAACGATTTTGAACGGAGCAGGAGGGTCAGCGGCAACGCTATCAAAGCCCTTAAAACGGGCTTTGAAGAAGCGAAAGCTAAGCGAACCGCTGGTGGACTTTGCCATGCTTTCAGCCAGCGCCAGCGGAACGCCCAATGGCAGTGGGACGAGCAACAGTAATGCAAAGAGACGCCATAAGAAATCGCAGAGCAACGACAGCTCAAGTCCCGATGATCACAAATTACCCCTGAAGAAGCGTCACTATCTGCTGACACCGGGAGAGCGTCCTCCGGCGGAAGCGGCCTTTGCCAATGGTAAACTGAACGCAGAGGCTTGGGCAGCGGCAGCTGCGACTGCTAAAAGCACTGCGTCGACCAAGTCGCAGGCTCAGTTCAATGCTAAGAGCGCAAAATCGGCTCTGACACCCAAGAAGAGACATCTCCTTGAGCAGCCTACATCTAGCGGAGGAGCAGCTTCCTCGGCCAGCAACTCTCCCCTGAGGATTGTTGTAGACAACAACTCTATAAGTGGTGGCAAGCTGCTAGACATCAGTCCCAGTTCGCTCTGTTCCCTTAAACAGCAAAGGAGAGGAGGATCGGCCAAGCAGAAGGTGGCGCCTGCTAAGGATTTGGCTCAATTTTCCCAACAGTCTCCAGCCTCCGGTAGTTACCCTCCCCCAGGAGTGTTTGAACCCTCCGTAGAACTCGAAATCCAGATACCCATCGCCAAACTAAACGAATCAGTCATAACTAAGGCTGAGGTAGAATCGCCACTGCTGTCTGCCTTGGATATTAAGGAGGATACCAAAAAGGAAATTGGCCACCGAGTTGTTGAAACATTACTCCATAAAACCGGGGGCAATTTTTTGCTGAAACGCAAACGAAAGAAGATCAACCGCACCGGTTTCCCGACAGTGCGCAAAAAGAAAAGAAAAGTCAGTGTGGAGCAGCCACCAGCAGCTACCACGTTGGAGGAGGGAGAGCAGGAGGAGTTGGATCCCGACGATCAGCCACTGCAGAATATGAGAGAAACCAGAAGCTCCAGTAGTGCCCAGGGGCAAGTCCAAGCCAATACGCCGATCGATTGCGAGAGAGTTCCCCAGACAGGTGAGGCCAGGGAAAACTTTGTGGCTAGGAGTAATCAGAGAGCGCCGCGTTTGTCGGTTGTGGCTCTGGAGCGCTTGCAGCGACCTCAGACACCTGCCGCCAGAGGCAGGCCCCGTGGAAGGAAGCCCAAGAATAAGAAGCTGCCTGCAGCTCTTCCTCCACCACCCATAACTCCTGCGACCCAATCCGAACCAGAAGTAAAGCCCGTTAGAAAACGTGGCCGACAACCCAAGCAACTACCAGTAGAAGTGCCATCGCCCAACCCAACCACAGCACAAAGAAAGCCAAAATTAGAACCGAACATCAAACTGCCAGCTGGCATTGATCCCAATACGAATTTCAGTTGCAAGATTCGCTTGAAGAGGCGTAAGAATCTAGATATGGGATGCAATCAAATCATAAAGGCTAAGGCGCCTGTTGAGCCTGAAATTCCACCGGAGGTGCCCTCAACGCAGGAGGAGATCGATGCAGAGGCTGAGGCAAAGAGGCTGGATACAATTCCCATCGAGCATGATCCATTGCCTGCTAACGAATCCCTTTATCCCGTGCCACCTGACTACGCCAGTTGCAGTGATACCAGCGAAGACAAGGCGTCGACCAATTCTCTGCGGAAATTGTCAAAGGTAAAGAAAACATATTTGGTGGCAGGGCTCTTTTCCAATCATTACAAGCAATCGCTGATGCCGCCGCCTGCGAAGGTGAACAAGAAACCAACTGTGGAGGAGCAGCAGCACGCCGCGCCTGGAAGTCTTCTGCCACCGCCTCCATATTGCGAAAAGTATCTTCGAAGGAGAGATGTGGACTTTGAGCTGCCTTACGACATTTGGTGGGCATATACAAACTCGAAATTGCCTACTAGACATGTGGTGCCGTCGTGGAATTACCGGAAAATCCGTACTAATGTGTATGCCGAGTCAGTGCGCCCAAATGTAGCCGGATTCGATCCTCCCACCTGCAACTGCAAGAACCAGGGCGAGAAAGCCTGCTTGGATAACTGCCTCAACCGCATGGTGTACACTGAGTGCTCGCCCACCAATTGCCCGGCTGCGGAGAAGTGTCGGAACCAGAAGATTCAACGACACGCCGTGGCTCCCGGTGTGGAGCGCTTCATGACGGTAGACAAGGGTTGGGGAGTGCGGACCAAACTGCCGATTGCCAAGGGCACCTACATCTTAGAGTATGTGGGCGAAGTGGTTACCGAAAGGGAATTTAAGCAGAGGATGGCCAGTATTTATCTGAACGATACGCATCACTACTGTCTCCACTTGGATGGTGGCCTCGTGATCGATGGCCAGCGCATGGGCAGCGATTGTCGGTTTGTTAACCATTCCTGCGAGCCCAATTGCGAAATGCAAAAGTGGAGCGTCAACGGACTGTCCCGAATGGTTCTATTTGCTAAAAGAGCCATTGAGCAGGGAGAGGAGCTGACGTACGACTACAACTTTTCTCTGTTCAATCCCTCCGAGGGTCAGCCATGCAGGTGCAACACATCCCAGTGCCGTGGCGTCATCGGTGGCAAGTCGCAAAGGGTGAAGCCCCTTCCCGCTATTGAGAGTAAGCCGGCTCCGGAGGGACCTTCAGGCCGAAACGGACGTCAACGCAAACAAAAAGCCAAAAAACACGCACAGAGGCAGCCAGCGGGCAGCAAGGATACGGCATCTTCCGTGTCAGTGACCAAAATGCAGCCACTGTCCGAAAAGGAAAAGAAGCTGGTCAAACAGTTTAACATTTATCTAGTGAGGAATTTTGAGAAGGTGAGTTCTCGCTTACATTTTTCCCATCACATTTTAAGTTTATATTAATCTCCGTTTCCTTGTCAGATTCGCACATGCAAAGCAAAGCGAGCTGCCGCTTTGGCCCCGTCTATACCTACGGCTTCCTCAACATCACCAGCACACGGTACCACCAATGGAGATATTCCCGGACGACGACCCTCCACACCATCATCCACCTCCTTGCTGGCTGCCCAGATATCGGCGCTCTGCACACCCCGCAACATGAAAACCCGAGGACTTGCGCAGGCCGTTCATGATCCCGAATTGGAGAAAATGGCCAAAATGGCGATTATTCTCAGGGATATCTGCTGTTCCCTTGAAACCCAAAAGATGGCCGATCTCTTGACCACTGTCTGCAAGAAGAAGAAATCAATGAAGAATCTGAGCGGCAAAACGGCAGGAGTGGCAGCTTTAAACTCGCGCGTGGAGTTCAGAGCCATTCAAGCTAGAGTGGAGCAGGGCCATTATAAGACACCGCAGGAATACGATGACCAGATGCAGCAGCTTTTTGTGGAGGCCAAGCAGCAGCATGGCGATGATGAGGGCAAAGCCAAGGCCCTGCAAAACCTGAAAGATTGCTATGAGCAACAGAAGGCGAACAATTACGGTCCACTAATGGACATTCTTGGCGATTCGGGATCACTGCAAAGCTTCAAGCCGAAGGGAGAGATGGCTGAGGAAGAGGTGGCGCCAAAACTAGTCCTGAAGAAATCACCAGGAGCTGGGGATAGAGCTTCTCCACTGGTGCCGCCGATACCTATACCTACATTGCTTCCAATTGCTTCCCCCGATGAGGATGTTATCCGTTGTATTTGCGGATTGTACAAGGACGAGGGATTAATGATTCAGTGCGCCAAGTGCATGGTTTGGCAGCATACGGAGTGCACCAAGGCTGATATTGACGCGGACAACTATCAGTGCGAACGGTGCGAGCCAAGAGAGGTGGACCGCGAGATTCCTCTGGAGGAATTCACCGAGGAGGGACATCGCTACTACCTGTCACTGATGCGCGGGGACCTGCAGGTGCGTCAAGGCGATGCTGTGTACGTCCTACGGGATATTCCCATCAAGGATGAGGCAGGTAAGGTGCTCCCAACCAAGAAACACACCTACGAGACGATCGGAGCCATCGACTATCAAGAGTGCGACATTTTCCGGGTGGAGCACTTGTGGAAAAACGAATTGGGCAAACGTTTCATATTCGGGCACCATTTCCTGCGGCCCCATGAGACCTTCCATGAACCCTCCCGTCGCTTTTACCCCAACGAAGTGGTCAGGGTTTCCCTCTATGAAGTGGTGCCCATCGAGTTGGTCATTGGACGCTGTTGGGTCTTGGATCGCACCACCTTCTGCAAGGGTCGACCCATAGAGTGCGTTGATGAAGATCATTGTTTCATCTGCGAGTTGCGCGTGGACAAGACGGCCAGGTTCTTTTCCAAGGCAAAGGCCAATCATCCGGCATGCACAAAGAGCTATGCCTTTCGGAAGTTCCCCGAAAAACTGAAGATATCAAAGAGCTATGCGGTAAGTTCAATCCATAAATAAAAATAAACTTGATGCTCTAACTTTCCTTTTTAACTACTTAGCCCCACGATGTGGATCCTTCGTTGCTAAAGACAAGGAAGCAAAAGACTGAATTAGATGTAGGAGTAGCGACAGCAGCTATGCAAAAGGCAACAGGAAGGCATGAACAGCATCATCAACCGAAAACGGTAGGGAGAAAGCCTCGAGGTTATACTGCGACCTCAGTGGAAGCTCATGTTGTAACGCCAGTGGCCCCCAACAAACAGGTGAGTGCATAACAAAGCGAAACCTCATCTTCCATTTAATACTTGCTAATTTATTTATTATGTCCACGTTATAGATGATTAAAAAGAAGCGCTCGCGATTGGAAAGTGTTCTGAATACAATGAAGCTCAAGTGTATGGATGCACAGACAGCCCAGGAACAACCTATTGATCTGTCATATCTGCTGTCCGGTCGAGGAGCCCGGCAGAGGAAGACACAGCAGTCCGGCAACACAACCAGCAACATCAGCTCGAACACGGCTGTGGCCAGCTTAACCTAACAGATGTAGCCAGCGAGTTGGTTTAGCCCTGTATATATACTACATATGTGTAAAGTTAGAGGCATTGCTTAATATTTACGAAACTTCAATTAAGAAACGGCACGTAGCCATGTAAGTCGTGATGGTGATAGTAGTAATTCTAGGTCGTACATTGTTATGAACAAATTTCGTGAATAAGGTCTGCCGAACCTGGCTAAGATGAAATGGATTATGAAGATTTTGAATTATTTATACTCTAAGGATTTATTTATATGTATGATAGTATTTTAAGCCACCACATAAGGCCCCCATTTAGATGAATTTCTTATGTTTTTAGTAGTTTATCGCGTTTCCAATATTAATTTTGTTTTACACAACTGTCCTCCTTTTTCAACCTTTTTTAATTGAAGGCGTTTGAATTTTGCATTGTTATTTTAAATTATTATTGTATTATGTTATGGCTGCTAAACGGAACTATGTCCAACACCCACGTAGGACAACTCATCGCGCTATTAGTTTTTAATTAATTTCCAATTGTTATTAACTGCTAACACAAATTTAAAAAAGAAATAAATATATATTTTCATTAAATAGGATGTGTTTTAATTGTAGCGCTTCTAATAAAAAAGTGTGGTGAAACCTGCAGGTTTATCATGTCGTGGTTTTCTCAACACTGTTTTCATGGACGTACCTGGAGGGGATCGGTAGAGTTCACCTGAAATACAGGTTAGATTTTTATAATTTTAGTCAAAACTTGACTCAAAAGTTTGTAAAACGTAAATTCATGTTTTATGGATAAGTAATTGGTATAACCTAATTGCTTCAATATGTAGTATATTATTCTTATAAGTTTTTGTTTTGATTTTATAAAATTGTATTAATTCTAAATGATCCTTTTTATAATCTGGTATATGAAACTTCGGCATGCCAATGTTAGCCTCCATTTTTGTTGTTTTTGTCATTAGAGAAGAAAATGTTATAAATAGTTGTTTAGTCAGTTATAAATGGAGTCAAATTCCGTGAAAATAGTTTTTTATTCGCTGTTATTTAAATTCCTTTATAACCCCTGTTGCCTACGCCTCTGTTTCAAACAACATATGTTCAGTTTAACCAACAACCATGCTATGTAATATTTTAAAACGCTCTTTTCAAGCGAATATAAAAAATGTGCAAGCCTTTAGTTTGTTGCGATGGAATAGCTCCAATGGCCCCCAAGGGGACATCAAGGATGCACTGGACATAGAGGCAAATCTCTTCGGAAATTCAGAACTAAAGCACGAGCCGGTAAACACGCGGGATGCTTTACGCAAGAATCGAAAAAAATCACTTGGGGCTAGAAAAAACAACGAACCCACCGTTCCACCGCGCAATATCAATGCTGTCCCTGCTCCACGGGTACCTTCAAGTCCCGCCCCATTGATAAAGGATGGCGAGCTTAATCTGGAGTTTGTGCGCCTCACCCTGCATGATCCACTAACCAGCACCTTGCTGACCACAGTGCGCTCCCGGAAGCGGCGCGACAAAAACCGACAAATCATCATTGAAGGCAGACGCCTTATCAGAGAGGCCCTGCAGTGTGGCCTGAAAATGGAGGCTCTTATCTTCAGCCAGAAGGATCAATTGGCGCTTATAAAGGAGGAAGTGGGCAAGTCGCAGCTGGACAGTGGCTCAAAGATCTACAAGGTACCACAGCATGACCTGAAAACCTGGACCTCTTTGGTGACTCCTCCCGGATTGATGGCCATTTTCGATAGACCATCGGATAAAGGCCTTGAGCAGAACCTAGCAGAGCAACAAAAATTAGGAACGCGGCCCTTGCCCATCACAGTGGTTTGCGACAATATCAGGGAGCCGAATAATCTAGGAAGCATCATTAGAACCTGTGCGGCTCTGCCGTGCCGACAGGTCGTGGTAACACACGGCTGCTGCGACCCTTGGGAATCTAAAGCACTGAGAGGAGGTTGTGGTGGTCAATTCCGACTGCCCATACTCGATGACGTTACCTGGGAGGAGCTCGCTTCAAGCATTCCCCGAGAGGCCGCCGATAACTGTAATGTATTTATTGCGGAAAACAACCTAGAGAAGCGGGCCAATCACCAGGCAATCGATTATGCAGAGATCAGCGAAATTGGAGCGCACAATCTTCTCATCATTGGAGGGGAGAGTCATGGTGTCAGCGATGAAGCATACAGGTGAAGGAGAAAAACATCTCCAGGCATAACCAAATCGAAATAACACCTTTGAATTTTTTCTTGCAGTTTTATGGATTCAGTGTGTGGCGGCCAAGGAAAGTGCGTGTACATACCCTTGGCAGCTGGAGTCGATAGCTTGAATGTGGCGTCTGCACTGACTCTATTGCTCTTCGAGCTGCGAAGGAAGCTGAATCATCCAACTGGAAGTAGCCTCTAGCGTTTCGTTTTCTATTCTAATATTGTTAAAAATATTATAATTTAAAAGAATAAAACAAATAATTTCGAAGATCCATTATCGTTCTCTTTGTGTCATAGACATAATATAAATTTATTGCTAGGCTGTTTCACAAATAGATAAATAATTTACTGTAATTAAATTCAACTATTAGCTTCGATTTCCTTGTAAACCTCCCGCTTGTATTCGTCCAGGCCACCTTCAATGGCTCTGACCGTGCGATTGCCACACACCCAGAGCTCTTTGCAAACGACTTTGATAAGGCGCTCGTCGTGGGAAACCAAAATAACACCACCCTGTCCAAGTAGAGGGAGAAAAAGAATGTTAAATACATAAATCAGCATTGTTTGAACCTGAAATGTGCACCTTAAAGGCATTAATAGCCCGTCCTAAAGCGTCAATGGTCTCAATGTCCAAGTGATTTGTCGGCTCATCCAGCACTAGGAAATTTGGTTCCGCTATAAAGAGAATACACGTTGAATTCGAAAACAAAATAAAGGAAATGCAAACAGCTTCTTACCCATGCACATCTTCGCTAAGGCCACACGTGACTTCTGACCACCAGACAAGCTGGCAATGCTCTGCAATGCCAGGGGTCCAGATATGCCAAAACTGCCCAACTGCCGACGATACTCCTCGTCAGGTCGTCCGGGAAACAGCTCTGCTAAGACGCCCACACACGTCACGTTCATGTTCAAATGGTCCACATGGTGCTGCGCAAAGTAGCCAATGCGCAAGCCACGATGCAGCACAATATTTCCGTAGATGGTACTCAGCTGTCCAACGATGATCTTCAGCAGAGTCGACTTTCCCGCGCCGTTTTCACCGACAATACAAATACGCGAGTCCGAGGTAGCAGAGAGATTGACGCCCTTGAAGATGGGCAGTGGATCTTCGGGATTGTACCGGAATGACACCTCCGAAATGGCCAGCACAGGAGGATTGAGGGGCTCCACTTCAGGGAACTTGAGCGTGACAACGGTTTCCTTCTCCACTGGTTTTAGCTCGGGGCTGTGAAAAATATTACATTTTAACAAATGTAAAAAAAAAACTTAAAAATAGCTTACAGCTTTTCCAGCATCTTGATTTTGGACTGCACCGACGAGGCACGATTTGCATTATAACGGAAGCGATCTATAAACTCCTGAACATGCTGTCTGTGAGCCATTTGAGCCTCGTATTCACGTCTCTGAGCCTTTAGCTTCTCCGTCTTTGTCTTCTCGAACTGCTCATAGTTTCCCCTGTAAAATAAATCATAGTAAAATAATCAAATTAAAAAAAGTTAGCGGCTTACTTGTAGGCCTCAAGCTCCTGTGAATGTAGATGTATGATGTCCGTCGGCACGGTGTCCAGGAAGTTGCGATCGTGGGAAACGACCAGCACAGTGGTGGGCCACGTCTGCAGATAGTTCTCCAGCCAGATGATGGCCTTAATATCCAACATGTTCGTAGGTTCATCGAGCAGCAGCAGATCGGGCTTTGAGAACAGCGCCCGGGCCAAGGCCAGACGCATACGCCAGCCGCCAGAAAAGGATTTGGTGGGTCGCAGCTGCATATCCGCATCGAAACCCAAACCCTTGAGTATCACAGATGCACGGGCCACCGCTTTGTCCGCCTCGATATTCTGCAGGGCCGCATATGTCTCGCTCAGCTCGTTGGATAGCGTCGCATCCTGCACGCCATTGTTTAGTGCAGCCAGGATCTCTTTCTCCCGAGAGAGGAGCCTCGTTCGCTCCGTGTCGCATTCCAGCACGCTGTCTACAGCGGGCGTGTCATCGCCCACCACCTCCTGCTCCACATGCAGCACCGAAATGTGCGAGGGTATCTGCAGTTGCCGCTCAGCAATCATCCGCAGCAGCGTCGTCTTGCCCAATCCATTCCGTCCCACCAAACCGTAGCGCCGTCCGGCAGACAGTAACAGATTCGCATTTTGCAGGAGAACTCTGGTGGAGGTTAATACGTGTTATTACTACGTAGGCGGCTTAATTGTAAGACTGAACTTACTTCTCTCCAAAAGCGAGGTCGAAGTTCTCGATTTTTATGTCCATGGAGCGGTTGAGGCCCTTCTGGTCCAGCTTGGTGTTCTTTTTATTGGTGACCTGCGAGGCTGTAGCTGTTTGTAGCTTCACCGCCACGGGAATCATTCCGTGTTTGTTGACTTCCTGTCGCTTCTCCTGCTTCTGCTGGAGCTTGGCTTCCGCCTTTTCCAGTTTTTTCGAGTCCACTTTCTGGAGAAGTAGGAGGGATTACTGCCGGTTTAGGGCCTCTGAAGTTTGCCGAATCTACCCCGAAGGGAGACTTACATTGGCGCCATCCTTGTTGACCACCCATATGCTCTGCATATCCTTGTCCAGGCGCTCCATGTTCTTGGCCATCTCCTCGATGTTGACCGGCGCATTCAGAACCTTGCGTTCCACGTTGACCCCGTTGTTCTTCATGATGTTGAGGAACTGCTCGCACAACTCTCTTACGCTCTCCTCCGGCCGCTCACAGTCCACGCTCTGGAGGATGTCTCCCACCGCATCGAAGATGTCATCGCCGGTCTCAAAATCCTCCTCGCCTTCATTGAACAATGCAGAAAACAATCAATTCCAAGCTTGGTTAAGAATCGTAAGCCACTTACTTCCGGTGAGCACTCCCACGACATAGGTGAGCAGCTCGGAGTCGATTTTGGGAAACTCTCGCTGCAGAATGCTCGTGTACTCGCTCATATCGGCTGCTGTTGGGTTGCGTGGCGGGCAGTCGGATCCTACAGTTGACCTTGGTCGCTAACACGCTTTTTAATTAACTTTTCCGACTTTTACACCGCAAAACGAAAACTAAATGGGAGCAGTGTGACCGGGTCAAAGAGATTTAATTATACCTTCCTTAGTTTGCGGCATTTGTGCGGTCGAAAGGCCATTTCCGGTACACTGGAATTTATGTGTAAAAAATAATATGTAAAATAAGGCATAAATTATTACCTTTATCTTACCTTTTCACACCCTAGCTAGGAGTAGTGTTATTTTTTCTGAATGGTAAATTTCATGGTACAGCTGGTTAGACAGCTGACCAAATGCAACGAAACAGCCGTAGAGAGAACTCCCCTAATATGTTGGGTGTACCGTTCGTTTTTGTTTTTTAAATACTAGCTTCCGTTAAATACCATTTTCGCCCACGCCGTGGTCACACTGACTTTTTAATGAGAGTTGCATAAAATTTCGTATTTCTTTCGACAGATTTCAATTAACAACAATTACACTATGCTAAACAGGGCCACTTTAATAGGTGCTATAGTACGCCGCTCCTTCGGATCCTCGCCGGTGATGCGCCAGGCGATCAAGAACCATGAGCCAAACAATCTGGAAAAACGAATGCTTGTGTGGACCGGAAAATATAAAACCCAGAGCGAGATACCGAATTTTGTAAGGTGCGTGTGGGATGCCTGTTGGAGGCTGCAACAGGTTAATAAACGGGAATTTTCGCTCTTTGCAGTCAGGACGAGATGGAACGTTGTCGGAACAAAATGCGCATCCGGCTGGCCAACATCATGATCGCTCTCACCGCCATCGGTTGCGCCATTATGGTTTACAGCGGCAAGCAGGCGGCTAAGCGAGGGGAATCCGTGTCGCAGATGAATCTCGAGTGGCACAAGCAGTTCAAGGAACCCAAAGCTGGCGAGGACGCTGCACCCGCCGCCAAATAGGAACCTGCTTTGAAACCGCATCACCGTCTAAGTGGAAAGTTGGATGAACACTCCACGATAAACACAACAAATGGTTTTGTTTCCTTTAGTATCGGTTTGTGTTAAAAACTATTTGGTTAGGTATGAATGCATGCCTCGTCCTTGATCAATATTTAGTGATATGTATAGACTCAAAGTTAGTTTCGATTGTATTACCAAAAAGAATAAATATTTTACTTACAAGCTTTTCTGATTGAGTTATCGATTCCCAAGTATTTAAAACTAAAAGTTGTGGTAGGTTAAGATAAGATAAGATTAAGATTAGGAAAAGTGTTAATATTAGGCAACATAGTATGCTGTTTTAGCTCCGCATGTTTGCTCTAATTAAAATCAGCCGACTAAGTCGTTAAGCCTAATTAACTTGAAAAACTGGTTGCTAAATGAATGATTTTTTTAAAAACGATCTGGTGAAATACATATGTAGCTTCGACTTTGATATTAAGTTTTTTTTTATTGAACTTTATTTCTGGTACTAAAAAGTAGTTACGATTAATTGATGTAATTAAATTTGCATTCCATGATAATTTATTTATTTTATATGTTTGTAAGATATTTTCTAGCCGAAATCTAGTTATATGGCCGTATCCTTGATAGAAACTCATTGAATTTTGTCTTATACGGTAATAATTTATCAGAGAGTTCATAGTGGCCCGCCACCTTGTTCGAAAGGCAACATCAACATCTGTTCCTCTTCTGTTGCTGCCTCCGCTTTCAGTGACCACCACTTGCTCGGGCCAGTGCGCCGACTCCGTGAGTGCTTCGGTTCTGTCCCGGATTCTGGCTTGCAATACCGATGGTCGGAGGCGCTGGCGCTTTTTGCTTTTCACTTTTCACTTTCAGTTTATCGAGAACTGTTTGTCTGAACGCCCCAAGGAGAATCGGAACGGAGCAAACAGCGGGTCGTAGTTTTGGGCCAAGTTCTTCTGGCCATCGTGCGTGCAGAAAAATTTTTGAATAGTTCATTTTTAAAAGAAAAACACGGCTGGAGGAGTTCCTGAAAAAAATCTCTAACCGAAAGGAGAGAAAATTTACACGAAATAGTGCGGAGAAAATGTGCGGCTAACTGAACGGAGACGAAGTAGGCGGAGGAGAGGCCAGAAGACGAGCGGAGGAGCAAGTGTAAGAGGCGACAAGTGTAAAATGTAATAAACCGAAAAGGCCTTCATTTGTATGTGTTACTAGAGGAGCAGACGGTAAACAAAAATATTAAAAAACCATTAAGAAATTGTTTAATCAAATATTAAGGAAAGCAGATTGCCTGCTCAGAAAATCCATAAAAAAAGAGAGATTTTTCCTGTCTGTCTCTCTTATCCGTGTCCGTGCCCCGAGTGCGTGTGTGTGGGTGTACGCCAGTGTGTGTGGCAATATTCGTTTGCTTTTTTGATTTGTGAAAATGTGTGTATCCGCGAATCATGCTGTTGTTGCTGCCTCTGCGTTGTATATAGTTGCCGTTCGCTCTCTAAAAATACAACAAAAACGGCCGCAATAAATAACAGAGAGCAACCAAAAAAAGGATAAAAAATAGATAATATACAACCAGCTTTAACCACCAATGTCCTTGCTAAGCGGCCAAGGCATTAACAAGAAATATCTCTGTTAATTGCAGCCCATGGCGTGCATGCAACACAACAAGTAGTTGTTGTTGCATAGTTGGCCTATTTAAAGCCTCTGTCCACCGCCCACTTTCTGCCGCACTTATGATATTATTTTATCCTGCTAAAAAAAAACCATAACACAGCGTAGCGTGTTATTAAAAAAGCGTAGAATCAACTTAACAAAAAAAAGGCGGACAGCCGTATGAAAGTGAAGGTCGTCTGTAGGAGAGAAAGAGAGAATGAGGCAGCCAGGAGCAGCAGGACACTGGGAAAAAGTTCATTGAATAAATACACAAAAAATGTGTACTTACTTTGTTATCTGCCAGTAATTATTAAATTCTTTTGTGCATGTCAAGCTTAAATAAATTAAAGTTATAATCCCCTTTACAAAACTCACAGAAAAATGTGACGATTATAAAATAGAATTTACAGAATATAATTAAAAACATGGAAGGAAACTATGAAATTCGGCAGTTTTCAACTTGCTCCAACTATTACTATGCCTAATGACAACATTGTAGAATAATTATTTATAAATTCATCTGATTTAAAAAAAAATTAAAACTATTCTTCCGAAATCTTAAATAACTAAAAAATCAGTGATCTCCTCATGTACTTAAATACAATGTATGTACAACGTGAGGTGGAAAATTAACAACATAATTCCATTCAAACATTTCTTTTACACCTGACATGAATATAAGTAAATTTACTATTCTCTTGAATCTGGTCAAGAATATATATATTTTAGAGAGTAGAATATGTCTCATTAATTGTTCAACTAAACTAAAAGATTGGTTTAATAATATCCCTGATATTTATATCACCCTATAGAAAATTTTTTTAATACATATGTATGTATGTATAACGAAGAAAAATGTACTATAAGATATGAACATAGAATACACATTAAGTTGAAAAAGAATTTCTTTAAAAATTTACTGAAAATATGTACAAGATATACATACACCTATAAGTTATATTTTTACCATAAAATTAAATTAATTACCACAAAAATTAAGTCAGCACTACAGAAATTCATATATTTAACAATTTTATTAAAATATTAATATGAAAATAATATTAATATGAAAAATGTATTGGTAAATACCTTCTCAGTGCATAAGCAGCAGTCCATTTGCTGGCGTAAATGTGCGAAAAATCCTTGGCTTGGTTTTTGGCGCAACAACAAAGCCGCCACTAATACTACCAGCGCAGATGCACACGCACTCGTCCTTTGTCTTTGTGCGTGTATTTGTGTGATGACGCGCTTAGTGCAGCAGTTGCAGCGCAGCAGGAGCGCATGCATTTGTTGTTATGTTATCATTGGACAACAACACCAATTCCATAATATGTACATATGTAGCTTAAAGCCGATGGGCATCCGAGTTTCGGTTATTTTACAGTTTCTTAAGGATCTGTAGGGTTATATAATTCAGTTTCTGAAAACTTCACAATATCTAGATCCATAAGCTCAATTCAAATGAAACTTGATTTAAACAAATCACAGGTCTGACTTTTATTATTAACTAGTTGGATTTTTTCTAAGCAAAATATTTTAAAACATTCGAAATGTATACCTTGCATTAGTTAAAAAAAAATTTATTAGCAATTTAGTAATTCTGTGATCACTGAGAAGGTTTTCTTATCTTGATTCTTAAGTTTTAATTTTCTTTTAAAAATATACGGAAAGATAAAAAGAAAGTTAGGTAAAGATCACGGTTACAGCACACTTCTGTGCTTAACAGCATTTCCTTAGACTTTTTCGTTAGGATAAATTATATTGACAAATTGAATGACAAATTTAAATGGTCTTTAAATATATCGGCCAGTAAAAATATAGAATGAAAGTGGAAAATAGATCTTGACGTGCAAAATATAAAATTGAAATTTCATTTTCAATGCATTGAACCTTAGTTAAAGCATTTGATCATAATGCTACGTTTATTTATTGTTTTTCCTATATCTTTATATTTTCTATATTTCTAGATTTTGTATGATTGTATATAGTATAGGGCCAAACCCGTACGTGGTCACAGTTGTATGCGTATTTATACGTAGATATAATCACATTTAACGCATGGAAGGGCTTAGAGAGCCTACATAAATTACGCCATTGGCCTCAACCATCATTCCACCCACGCCATCCCCACCCGCCCAACCAAATGCCGTAGGATACGGCCGTATGGTTCTCTGGGTCACTTGCACGTCCTCTGGATGCCTCCGTGCCCCACATCCCCTGATCCGCTCCTGATTTTCTGCTTGTCAGGGCCATCATGGCAAAAGTTTTTTCGGGGGCTAAGGATTCGGTGGACTGCAACGGCTCCAGCTGGCGATGCTGCCCTCTGATAAGCACGGCTCCCTAAAGTTTTTTTTACGAGTTTTGCAATTAATTTGAATAGCAGAATAAAACTCCCGTACAGCATCAACACCACTACCCATCCTCCCTTCATTATATAAGGCTGAGAACTAGCAGGGGGATGAAAAATGCAGAGCGATATGAGTTCCATATTGTTAGATTGTGTTCTCTATACTATGATTCAAATATAAAACTAATTAAATTTATAAAAAATCATCCGTAACTTGAGTTTAAAGCGAACTTTATTCAATAACGTAATTTAGCTACGAAAAAGACGAATGGTTTACCCATTTTGGTGACAGTTTTACGGGTACCTTGTGCCATAGAGCTCCTCCATTTCCAATAAACCTTACTCCTTGGAGCCCCTAGCGCTGCCTGTTCCCTTTTTCTGCTAGTATGTGTTCGCAGCACGCAATTTAAATAATAAATCAACTTGTAATCGAATTGTTGTGGCCTTTCTTGTTATGTCCTTTTGCGAAACATGACGTATGGGTAATGCTTTAAATTAATAATAAGTATACGCAGTGTGTTCCTGCTCCATATCAATAACACACGAATGCTGCTGAAAGTCTAGTCAATATTTGCTTTAGATTTCTGAGGATTGAGAGTATTAATTGGTATAAAAATAAAAATCAAATTAATACACAAATAATGAGAAAATAGACTTGTTTAAACCGATTAAATAATTTTCTTTTTATTGATGTAATTGGTTTGCAAATGATGTATGGGTAATGGTTTAAAATAATAATAAGTATACGCAGTGTGTTCTGCTCCATAAGAATAAATCACGAATTCTGCTGAAAGTCTGGTCAATATTTACTCTGGATTTCTGAGGATTTGAATCAAATTGACACAGAAATAATGAGAAAATATACTTATTAAAATCTCTTAAATAATGTTCTTTTTTATTGGTACAATGGGGAATTACAAGTCTGAAATATTAATATTTACACCTGATTTTATCAAAGGCATAAACATAAAGGCCGACTTCAAATGCACGGCTACCATATGCACTGGTCAGAATTGCAAAGATATTTATAGCGATCCGGCGATTGAAAATAAATCGCTCATAAAACCAAATTAATTTCCATTAACGAAAAGGCGGCACTACAGCAAATTAGTTTCTTTGAAATGCCTGCCAAGTAGACACCTTACCGAGAGGAGGCACCTTCAATGGGTTCCTAGTAGGAGGATACTTAAGCCTCTACTTAAGCGTAGCGACAGACACACGAGGATAAGTAAAAAAGCGGCAACATGGAAAATTATAAAATGCTCACCGGGCCAAGAGACAAATGCCAAAATATATTTTTGATGTTGAGCCGACAGCGAGGTGAGCCCGAGCGAGAGCCCGAGCCAGGACCCATCCCAAACTGGATACCAATGCCCACATCCGAGCCGTGTCCTGTGTCCCGAAGCCCGGACCCAGACCCAGACCCGTACATGAAGCCTGAGCCCATATCACAAACCCAGACCAGCCCCCAAGGGTCCTATGGGCAGGCGCAGATACGAAGACAGACTCTCTCCCACTCTCTCCCATTTCTCTCGCATCTCTCTCACCGCTCATTTGTACATATTTCTCATTTTTCATTAAACCGATGAAACGAAAATTAAAACACACAAAAAATCGCCTGTAAACAATTGAAAAGCGAAGCGGAGCAAGGTGGGGAGCCCGAAGCACAGTATCAACTGGGTATTTTTGGTCCGACTATGAGGCTGTTGTGATTGTTCAAAAATAGCCGAACACAACACACAACTGAAAGTAAACATTGTTAACTTATTGACAATAAAAATACAAAATTGAAATGCCCGCACCAGGCCATAAAATTGCGTTTATGATCTGGAAACGCTTCCATTTCTCTTTGTTTCGCATTTTGCCTCAAAGTTGCAATCGGTTTCAACCTGGCTGCGGCCCTTCCCGCCTCGTCTTTCCCCACAAATAGCTTCCGTTTCGCGAGGGCTAAAAAGAGAAAGTCAAAGCTTGGCCATCATACATACAAATAATAATAACGCAGGCCCACGCAATGGGCTGCGATGGAAAATTCACAGGATTTCCGTAGATTTCTCGTGTATTTCGAACATTAATGCCTAACTAGCATTTTGGGGCTCCAAATTGAATGGAACGCTCTCGAGGGCCGGCTGGGTGGCCTGGCGTTCTGTGCTTTGGGTCGGTTCTGCCTGTTTGTACTTTTTAATAAACAAAAACAGAAACATAAAAAAAGCGAGCCGTTGGGCAACACAAACAAGAGTGGGAAAACGCTAGGCCTGGCAGCGAAGTTGATATGCCCTGAAAGACGCATTAATAGATAATGAATATGTTAGCTATGAGGTGTAAATTGATATGGGTATTTCGAACCCGAAGGTTAGAAAAGTATGCTATATTTATATGACCCATGAAATATGTATTCAAAAATAAAACTTCAATTATTGTATTCATGTTTTTTTTTCTTGAACGGGAAATTTCGACTACACTAATTTCTACGTTACTAAACTGCAGTAATCAATATAATATTAAATTGAGTAACCTGAAAAGGGCAAATTTCGAATTTTGTAGAGATTATTGATGGGTTTTCTTGCTAAAAAATATTTTACGGTATACAAAACTAATAGCATGTGCACTTTTTAAAATAGGTATTCGTATAATTTTGTTTAATTTAAAACTGATAATAAATTAATGTGAATATATGTTTTTTTAAATAATACAATAACATTACCTACCATTTTTGAGATATTATTACCAATAATTTCTAATATAGCCCACGCGGGGCTAAAATATTAATTTTGTGTCCATCGAATAACATTGTTTTATTGATATTTTTTTCATATAATTTTTTAATATGATCGTAAAATTAGGAATCTCAATGTTTGAAGTGTTTTATATCCGGATTCCGTTGTTTATACCCGACAGCCATATGGAATTATAACCTAATACCAACATTTCATAACCCTTAGTCTAAAGATGAAAGTTAGAAAGTTTTTAAAGCACATGCAGTGACATTAAGCGACTCCTTTTCAATTGACTTTAACTTTGTTAATTCTTATTTGATCGGGGTGAAACTTTTAGACAATATTTGTAACATATTGTGCAATTGTAATAAAAACTAAAAGAAACAATTTTGAAAAAAACTTAAATAAGATATTGTTTTAATTCCAAATAATTTAAAAAAAATTCTTTTACTTAGGAAATTGTTTGGAGTTTGAAATAAACAGCCTTGGAAAATAGTTTAACTTTTCTTTTAAGGCAAAAACCTTTATGTAACTATCTTACTTGTTTTTAATAAATACATTTTAAATAAATTTTTGTAAAATATATAATATATGAATACGTGTATTCAAAAAATCGTATTTTAAAAAACAAAATTTGTGTATCAATAATCTTTAAATATTATTAGTATAACTACAACTTCAATATCCAAAGACTGCTTACCTAAAATAAGTTAAAACATTAATTTGAATTAAACTTTTGGACAAAGGACTTCTTCTTTCACCAAAATTGTTCTAATAATTAAAATTTAAACGCGAAGTTCGGTTTTCGCACCTTCAATTTCATTTTTAAAAATGAAATCTGTTGATTGAAATGTTTACAATTCCGATCATAGTCCCCAAGTCCAAGTCCGAATCCTCCCACTCGAAAGATTCATCACAATGCTCGCTGATGAGAATGCGTTGTGGATGGATGGACGGATGGATGGATGGGCATAATTATAACGAGAGATGAGAGGTGCACGGGCTTTGTTGGTGCTTCTGTTGTTTTCTTGTTTTTCTGTTTTTGTTTTTTTTTTGGGGGGAATCTCCGAGCGCCAGCATGCTGCAACCTTGAGACGAAATGTAACTGAAAGCAGCCAACTAACTGGCAAATAATTAGGCAGCCCATCGCCACGCTCAACTAAAATAAACTATGCAAATAATTAATGGAGGCCCAGAGCGCGGGACGACAAAAATAATGTACCATATAATAGGGACATGTGGCGCCTTTGCGGAAGTCACCGTCAGCACCCCAGTTTGGCGCCAAGGTGTTGTTCATTGGGCTGCTGGACTGTCGCCCTGCCTCCCACTACCACCCAGAGCCACGTCCTGTCCGTCCTTGGCCCCTCATTTGATGTTTGACAATTTATTTTGATGGTACACAACACGCACCTTATACGCCGCTCCTGCTCCTGCTCACGCTGCTGATGTTGAAGTTCTCCTTGGATTGCCTAACGACACCCAGACATCAACATCAACGTCAGCAGTGGGCTGTGGGTGGATGGGAAATACGGAAGGGGGGTGGGGCAGAAGAGCAAAGCAAACGGCATTGATTAATTTCCATTTCGTCCACAGCAAACAATAAAAGCAAGGTCAACGCCTATACCTGCACCGAAAAAAATTAATAGCAGAAATTAAAATGGAAATAAAAAATAGTCAATAGCTTATAAACTTTTGATAGCCTTAAAAAAGTAAAAGACAGCAATTCTTTTATTCTCACTAGGTGCATTTTAATATTATCCGTGTGATTTTTGGCTACAATAAATATTTTTATTTAAACTAAAATATATTCTGATAAATTTACTATTGTTATGAATCAAATCAAGGGATATCCAATACAGATTATACTTATACTAAGCAAACCCAGTACTCTTTGTACTAAGTGTACGCTTGGGAACAAACAAAAAGAGCGTCAATCTATAGTGGAAAATTGTTGATAGGATAATATGGCATTAAAACATTAGGGCCTGACATCCAGCGTGGACTCGCTGGGCCATTGTCTGCGGCTCTTGGGTGTCGAATAGTGTTGGGCGGTTGGGCGGTTGTGCGGTTGGGCGTCGTGTTATAGTCTGTGCTAGTGGTGTTCCACCAGCTGGAATGTGGGTGCCAAAGAAGGTTGAAACTGTCAGTTTGTTTGACTCTTCAGCGCTTAATGGACGCAAAAATTTGTGGGATAATGTGGACATATATGTACGGTGGGCGGTGAACAGGGATTGCGTCAAGTGTAAATAACATTTAATCCAAGTTCTTAAGTTAAAGTCACCAGGATCTGTAGTGAAATTTATAAAACTACAGCATATTATTTAGATATGTATATCAAGAAGATAAATCGTATTATTTTTATTTGTTCAGAATGAGACCTTTAAAAATATATATTACGCAATTAAGATCACAAAAAGGTTTCAGAAAATATCTTAGCGTAAAAATAGTCTATAAATTCTTGGTAAAAATTAAGATGTTCCTTCCAAAACACACCGTTGACACTCATCAATCACTCATAATCAATCTTGAAGGGTTAATATGCATTTTGCATGTAATACAATATCCGTAAAACAAGCAAAGCTCCCCCTAGCTCCCATCTATCACCCCAGCTAACCTTGTCTAACCTTAGCCTTCACCTATCGACCAGCTTTTGTGACCGTGCCATGTTTTAGTGCTTTCTATTCCCATTCACCGAACTAATAACTCCTAATGGGTATTGTTATGGCAACGCCAAATGACAAACGCAACATCCACTTCACCCCCAAGCTGGCTTGGCACCTTCCTTGGAGACCCCTTTAAGACATATAATCACGTGAAGAAAAGGCACTTAAAAGTTTATCAGTTCTTTTTTAGAAATTAATATATTTTATGCATTTTGGTAATCACTTTTCAAAACTTAAATTTTAAATTTAACTTAAGCCAATTCCTTATATTTAGTGTGAATATTTTTCCACAGTGTTTCATCAGGCACTTGTCATGCGCCCAAGCAGCCAAACAAAGTGGCAGTTTCGGGCAGTGCAATCGATGTCCTCTTGGCAGGAATATCTGAAGAAGAGAACAACAATCGTGGCTCTGCTAGTGACACAACTAGAGACAGAGCCATAAATATTGTATAAATCAAAGACACACATTATATAGTCTTCAAGAGCCGTGCCATGCCCTGACATTTATGGAAACAAATGACTTTTTGTCACAGTTCCCAGTTGGGCGGTGGGTGGCGGCGGGTGTCAAGAACACAAGGCCGAAGGAGAGACACAGAAACTTTTTGCGTTTTAATTGTTGTTTGCAAAATGACTTGTGGTCTAAGGAAAATTTGCAGGGTGTTTACTGTCTCTAGAAATGCACATAAATTTGTTGTGTGACTGGGAAAGCGGAGGGACCAGCGTCCAAGCAGCAGTACAGGCACCAAGTGACACCCACGCATTTCGTCCAAGTATTTCCCATACACTGAGCCAAGTGGAATTTGGATTTTTTTTTTACTTTTCAAATCGAGTTTTTGAATAAATTAAACAAGAAATCCGTGGAGAAGTTTCCATTTGGAAACAAAGTTTTTATGTTGTGCTAGCATATTGTTAGAAACATATATGTTTATCGATATAGTGCGTTGCCCCGATCATGTAATTACCTTCTTTTGTCAGAATGAATGAAATCAATTACTAGATATGAACAAATTTAAAACAAATCAAAAATTTTATTGCATTTTCAGGGGCCTTAAAAAACATTGTGATTTCTGGATCACTCTATAATTTCGGAAATCTATCCCTCTGCCATTCCTCTCAGTGTCTTAGTTCCGAAACAGAACTAGAAACAAAACCAGAACCATCCAGACATGGACGGATGGAGGACCAGTGGTCGTTCACTCCGTTCCCTCGAACCATTAAAATGGCCCCTGCTGCTGGGCCCTCGGGGGAGTGTATCCCCGTTCTCCCGCCAGTTGGTTGGTCGATCCGATTCTGTGTTTGCCTCGTTTAAATATTTAGACAGAGCGCTGCTCGAAAACGCATTGAATGGCGTTGTCTGTCGACTGCTGCTGCTGCTGTGAATCATTATATATGTGCAGGGGTGTCGGGGGAGGGGATAAATTGATAATATAAACAAGTGAAGCGAGAAATTGAGGAGTGGGTCGATGTGTGTGTGTGGTGTGTCCGGGCGAGCGGGTTGTTCCCACCGATTTATGATAATATTTATGCTTTGGGAAAGTCGGAAAATCCGCGATGTGGGTCGTGGAGAGCCAAAGCGGGGAAGAGGGGCAGAGACGGGCTGGGTAGGAAGTAATATCGTTCGGGATTCCCCATAAACTTTAGAATTCGATTGAAGTGAATTTTAAACAATAGCTTGGGTCTAATTTAAATGTGGGTGTATTTAACTCTCCGAATCGAATGCCATTTATATAGTCTCTAGGAATTTGTGGGGGATTTAAGTATAACCGTGAGATTGTTTAGAAAGTTTAAGGAATTATTCCAGAAAACATTTTCACAATATTTTCTTAGGTAAGTGAAAAAGCCGAAAAAGAACCTCGACCGGAAATACTGCGTCGTATATAGTCGATCTCGTCAACATATCACAGAGCCTTTTATAGCTGGAGTTATAATACAACTAACATTTTGGTAGTAATCATCTTAAATCAAGGAACATCTGTCGGGTTTAAGCTCCGCAAAATGTGTGTCAAACTTTCTCCTGAAAATGCACTTTTCTGAGTGTCTTTGTGTGCGTGTCTGAAAAACTTTTCGCCGAATTAGAGGGCTCTTTCCGACAGATTTTTCTTCAACAACTTGTGCTTAAGCTTTGGCAACTTTTTCTCCTGTTTGCAGTGCTGTACATCAACCCAACTGGAGGGCAGAGGAATCTTTTCATATCCCCGAAGCAAAGCAAAAGCCGTAACAGAAAAAGCAAAAATGACAGCAATAAGTTTAAGCAATAAAACAATGCTAGCCGGACGTTGCAGAAATGCATTCGGAACACAATAAGGAAAGGCAGCGGGCAAGAGCTTTAAAATAGAGGAGCTCGACACAGAGGCTTCCCTTTCGTCCAGAAAACCCCCTAAGGTCCCTCCCCTCCTCCATCAACTGCCAAATAATATATATATATATAGAAAGCCAGCTAGCGGCAACGGTCGCAGCCAAGGAGCCGAGAAAGGAGCTACCACGAGAGTTGACCGGGACACTGAAACATTCCACCCCATAGCATGGCCTCGGTCGCCGCTTGGCTGCCCTTCGCCCGGGCGGCGGCCATAGGGTGGGTGCCGATCGCCACCCACCCACTGCCCCCGCCGCCGATGCCCAAGGACCGCCGCAAAACGGACGACGAAAAGCTCCTGATCAACGTGTCCGGTCGTCGCTTTGAGACGTGGCGGAATACCTTGGAGAAATATCCAGACACTCTTTTAGGTGGGCATTAATTTATTGATTTGAAAGATTTTTAAACACTTCCCTGTCTCTAGGTTCCAACGAAAGAGAATTCTTTTACGATGAGGACTGCAAAGAGTACTTCTTCGACCGGGACCCGGACATCTTCCGGCACATTCTCAACTACTATCGGACCGGCAAGCTGCATTATCCAAAGCACGAATGCCTCACCAGCTACGACGAGGAGTTGGCCTTCTTCGGCATTATGCCGGACGTTATCGGGGATTGCTGTTACGAGGACTATCGGGACCGGAAGCGGGAGAATGCCGAGCGGCTGATGGACGACAAACTGTCGGAGAATGGGGATCAGAACCTGCAGCAGTTGACCAACATTAGGCAAAAGATGTGGCGGGCCTTTGAGAACCCGCACACTTCCACCAGTGCCCTGGTGTTCTACTACGTCACGGGCTTTTTCATCGCCGTCTCTGTGATGGCAAACGTGGTGGAAACGGTGCCGTGTGGCCATCGTCCAGGCAGAGCGGGAACTCTGCCCTGCGGAGAGCGCTACAAGATCGTCTTCTTCTGCCTGGACACCGCCTGCGTGATGATCTTCACGGCGGAGTATCTGCTCCGCCTCTTCGCCGCCCCCGACCGGTGCAAGTTCGTGCGCTCCGTGATGAGCATCATCGATGTGGTGGCCATTATGCCCTACTACATCGGATTGGGTATCACCGACAACGACGACGTGAGCGGAGCGTTCGTCACGCTGCGGGTCTTCCGCGTCTTCCGCATCTTTAAGTTTTCGCGCCACTCACAGGGACTGCGGATCCTTGGCTACACGCTCAAATCCTGCGCCAGCGAGTTGGGCTTCCTCGTCTTTTCGCTGGCCATGGCCATTATCATCTTCGCCACAGTCATGTTCTACGCGGAGAAGAACGTCAACGGCACCAACTTCACATCGATTCCGGCGGCCTTCTGGTACACCATTGTCACCATGACGACGCTGGGGTAAGTCTGCTTCCAGTCATCCACTGTTTATGTTGAACAAATAATAATATAATAACACTTATTATTATAATTTTTTTTGTTATTGCCTTCTTTCGGCCGTTGCAGATATGGAGACATGGTGCCGGAGACTATAGCTGGCAAAATTGTGGGCGGCGTGTGCTCACTCAGCGGTGTGCTGGTCATCGCCTTACCTGTACCTGTTATCGTATCGAACTTTAGTAGAATCTATCACCAGAACCAGCGAGCGGACAAGCGCAAGGCGCAGCGGGTAAGCTACTCCCTCATTTAGATATAGCACTTAAATATAAATAATTGTTTATTTGTTAAATGTAATTATGTACATTTACTTTTTTTAATTTTCGCCCTCAATATCATATCAATATCAATGTCGTAAACTTGTATATACATACATACATATACAGTTTTGTATATCAAAATATTATAGTTGAAATATAGAAATTATTGAAAAATATCCGGTAAATGTAATTTAATTTATTTATTTACTTTTTTTTAGTTTATATATTTTGCTTATTTGGCAATGCCATATTAAAACACAAATTTTCCCTGTGGAAACACGCACTGTCACCTAGCACTTTAACTGATTATGGTTATGTCCTTGCAGAAAGCTCGCCTGGCGCGCATCCGCATTGCCAAGGCCTCGTCCGGAGCCGCCTTTGTTAGCAAGAAGAAGGCCGCCGAGGCAAGGTGGGCTGCCCAGGAGTCTGGCATCGAGTTGGATGACAATTATCGGGACGAGGACATCTTCGAGCTGCAGCACCATCACTTGCTGCGGTGTTTGGAGAAGACAACGGTGCGTATACGCGATGTGTGCACTTTGCGCTCGCTCTCTATCTTGCTCTCTCTATAAATGCATATAGATATATGTATATAAATATATATACATACACATGTGATATAAATATTACAATTGTCAATCGACTGTGCGCTCAGTGTGTGAATTTTTAAGTTTATGTTATTTATGATTTACCTATCACACTCTTTCTCTATACATTTTTCGTTTTTTTCCGTGTATACAGATGTAGCAACATTTGAACATCTCAGTTATAGTCAGATATTGTAAGGTTTGCCACGAGCTCGTTAGGCAAGCAATGACAACAGCCACAACAACCATAGCGACACTAGCAACAATAGCAACAGCGGCTAAAAGAGCAACAATGGCGGCGACGGCAATAAACATTAAACATCCAGCGGAAGGATTTGTTGTTAAGAATTTTTAAAGAACTATCGCGTCTTCCCATTAATCATAATCAAATCAAGAATCAGAAATCAGAAGCGTAAAAGAAATAGAAACTGAAACTGAACGAATATATTCAGCATCTTTTGTATGTGCATTTTTGTGTTTACAAATTTAAGTTTTCGTATTTCACATTTTCATTTCGATCTGTTTTCTGTACATTATTCTTCGTAACATTATTCTTCGGTATCTGTATCTGTGTACGTCGGATCGGTTGTGTTACGTCCTAAGTTGTATGTTCTAAGTTCAACATTTGCGCCATGTTTTTCACACGATCTGGTATCGGTTCTGGGAGCTGAACTGGCTTTAAAATCAACCAAATATAAAACATACTAAACAAATAAGAGCCATGAATATCAATGTCTATACTCTGATAAACGAATATAAATTCGCCAAAGTAAGTGCCTTCGGTTTGTATTTGAGTTTCGTTGTTTCTTCAATCTCTCTCTATATACCTTTCTCTCTCTCTATAACTTTCTATCTATCTCGTTCATGTTTACGCGTTGCAATTAGTTTTTATGATTTTCAATTTCCAATTTCGAATTTTCATTTTTTCTCTGTTGATTGTCGGTTGTTTTTCCGTTGGTTCACGACCCCTTTGTTGAAAGAAAACGATTCGTGTTGAATGCTATGCGCTCCGTTCTGTTTTAAGTTCCTCGAAAACATGGGTCATCACCGAACAGTATCGGTTCGAACGATATGAGAATGCTCCCCACATGCCATCAAGAATTTCCGAAGCGTCCATTTAGCCATATGCAATCGATTGCTGTCAACATAAAACCCAAAACGAAAATAAAATCTAACAATATGAAAATCCAAACAATTTTAATCGTCGATGGGGCTCATCAAGTGCTGCGAAACGAACACTTAGGTGGATATGAAAATCCCATTAGGCCGCACTATTTATGCCTTTTTAATTTATGGGGAGTAAATTCTTATGCTTTAATGGTAGTCATTTTTCAAGGGAAATCATATAAAAAGTAATTATTTGTATACCCAATTTTCTAATTGAATAAAATTAGTTCTGGCAATGTGAGGAGTGGCCTTTATCTGATTTTAGTTTAACAAAACATTAATACATTTATTTTTCTGATAGAAAGAAGCAATTACGTGTGGAAATTGATTAGCACTGACTGCAAATGTTTAATAAAAAGTTTAATAAAAATTAATTATATATCTACATAGTTTTCTTTTTAAATTAGGATTTATTTTAATTAATTGAGAATAGGTTCAATATCTAAAAATAAATCTTTCAATTAGTTCAATATTTTTAGAAATTGAACTCCTGGATCACTATCAATTATAAAATATTATAAAGTAAAATATAAATTCTACAACGAAATTCTTTAAGTACTATTGGGATCTATATGTCCTTTATTGTTTCCTTACGAACGATAACCCTTTCTAATCGTAACAATAAACCTAGCAACTTGATGAGCCCTTAAAATATCCACTTAAAACCACAAATCAATAAAATAACGCTATGCCATAAATCGGGAATCAGCCTTAGCGGCTATAAACGCGGCCGCGTTTTAAACCGCTGGCTGACGAAGTACAAAAATCGCACTCGAATGTCGCTCGCTGGCGCTTGCTTACACCGACCCACCGAACCTCCCTCCACATTTACAGCTCTCTCGTCCTGCTAAGTGATCAACCGCCCGCCCGCTGACCGCCACCTGGCCCACTCCTCCCTCTGGCTGTATAAATAATAAATTGTACTCATAGTGATTTTGTCATTGCTTAGGGAGCCGCAAAAAAACAAAAAATTCCCTTTTAGAGTTGGAAAAACATCGATATTCTATATTCAAAAGCTTAATTAATTGAAATATTATTGTTAAGACATGATATGGAATCAGACAACAAACTAACTTAATAGCTTGTTGATGGTTTTCTTGTTCTATTTAAAGAATAGATCGTCTAACGATATTTAACCAACTCTAAAAACCCTAGATATCCCTTTGATTAATTTAAGCGTTGAAATATTTAAAACTTACCCCCTCCCCCATAGAGCAGCTTAATGTTTTAATTGTTGTGTTAACTCGAAAGAGCCACCAACTCTAGCTCTTTATCCTTCTCTCTCGCTCTGAGTATTTGTTTATGCGTATGTATTAACCCCTCCCGTTGTCCTGTGTTTTGTGTGTGTATTTCCCCAGTCCCCTTCCCGATTTCTATATTGTAAAATTGTTGATAAAAAAACAAAAAAAAAAGAAACATTGTACTCTATGTATTCTTCGTTTCTCTTTGTAAAATTCTTCTCTGGCTGTACACACCTCTCAATGCTCAAAACCCGACCGCAGGATCGAGAATTTGTCGAGTTAGAAATTCCGTATAACGGTCAGCCCAAGCGGCCGGGCTCTCCGTCACCAATGGCCAGTCCCGCCCACTCGACAAACAGTGCCGCCGGTCTGCTGCAGTCCTGTTGCGGCCGCTGCTGCTCCCAACGCTACCAGGTAAGCTATATCCCCTCCGCAGATCCTGTACAAAAAACAGAGCTGCACACGCAGTGCGCCCGCGGACTCGGGGTCCTCGCAGGCACGGACACTGTGTTAGCAGCTCTGATGTAGAGTACGAGTACGGCCCCTGACCCCGAGAGTGCAACTGAGAACCATTGTCCGGCACTCGAGGGGTTGAGTGCGTCTGCAGGTGGGTCCACAACCGCTTTCCGTACCCCTCTGTCTCTCACTTTATTTCTCGCTGTGCCCTATTTGGTAAATGTATAGTCTGTGTGTGTTGCCTTATCTGGTTGGAATTGTATTTTTTGTACACTCACCGCCACCCACCTCATTCGCAGAACTACAAAGGCGGCCTTGAGTCGGAGGCTCAAAGGCATCACGGGCAGGCTAAAAAGCTTCTTTTGCGGACTCAAACATAGTTTTGTTGCAATTAAGAAGAGGGAAATGTTATATCTGTATTTGGATCAGATTTACATTTAAAAAATGAGACACATTTCTAGCAATTTGCACTACAATTACTTTTACCACTTTGAGTGTATTTATAAAAGGATCGACTAATAAGTATCTGTACTACCCAGATGCGACTTTTGTAATCTACAAAAATTTTATGGCTAAAGCCTTCGTTCATAAGAAGTGTAAAAAAATATCCAAGGAAAGCTAAAAATTTATTTAGAACACATTTACACTTTAATTACATTTACTACGTTTTCATTATTTGCTTTAATAACTATTGCTATTTTGAGGGTTTGATTGTTTCCAGTCGTTCTAGTATTTACCCAAAGCGAGAATTTTATCTATTAAATATATCTCTGTAAGAATATATTATTGAAAAACTAACAAGTGGCTTACAACTTGCATCCTTTTAAAAATCTGTTTATATTAAGCCTCTCAAGAGTATGCTACGTTTTTGAGGTTTGAAATGTAGAAGAAATGTAAATAGTACGTCGATTTAATATCAGGCAAAAAAAAAAGATTTTACATGTGAGCTAACATATGTACATGTAAGATATATTTAAAATATCTGTAAAATATCTATGTATGGAAAACAAATAATTAATTGAATTAAAGTTTAACTATACCTATTTTAAAGCTCTAGAGAGGAGTAAATACAAGAAAAATGTAGACAAAAGGATAAAGTAAAGTATTTTGAATTACAGCTCAATAAATAAATATGTCAATTTACAAGACATTTTTTTATTATCTTTTTTAATGTAATAAGGTAATTTTTCGAAGTAAGGTTCTTCACCTGCTAAACCATAAACCACATAAACTCATAAAATAAATATGTACGTATGTAGACCACCTTTGTAAACCATATCCTGCCTGATGTGCCGTACTTATTTTGGTTATGTTCACATATGTAGAAGCTTCTGTTTTTGATTTCTAGCATATCATACTTTTCGTCCGCGGTGTCCATTAATCATTTGTAAAATCCCTAATGCATTCTCTGCTCCATTCTCTTTCTGTTTAGGCCTGCGGCAAGTACATGCCGGCTGCCAGCAATGCTCAAAATAGCCAAAACAATCAGCCCATGGATGGCACCTACCTGGTGGAGGCCTCGTTCTGAGCCGGCAGCAGGTCCGCGCCCACATCCACATCAACATCCGCATCCTTGGCCAAGGAGGCGCACGCGGCCACATCCCACACCAGATCGAGATGATTTATGTTTACGTTTAGACTAACTTGAAAAGTTTATAAACTAAATTGAATTCGTTTGTAGAAATCGTCGTGTGTCTGTAGTCGCCAAAGAGAAAGGGGAAGCCCGAAAACTGAAACCAAAATACCAGTGTAATCTCTAAAATCTGATTTTCGAGTTCAAAGAAGACGATATTTAATTAAAGTTAAACACTTGCAGACTCCGATGCAAGCGTCTCTGGATGTGTACGATGTATAAAAAACATTTAAAACGAAACCAGTAACAAATTGAATGAAATAAAGTGCCGAACCCAGATTCTGTGGCGGCCAAGTCGGATTTGATTAGCGAGGACCCGTTAATGAAAAAAGCAAAAACAAAAAGGAAACAAGTAATAATTATAATAATATGCAACACTATTTACTTTATTTAGGGGAAAATACAACTTCAGCAAACAACCGAAACCGAAGCATTTTAGAGGAATTTACTGTGTATGTTTTAACAAAGTGAACATAAAGTAGCATAGAAGGCAAAACCGTTTGAAAAGTTCAACCCACAGAAAGATCCTAGGGATAAATAGATATACCTATAACCGAAGAAGGTCGCTGGAAACTCAAGCAAGTCGCATTGGGTCCAAGAAACCAAAAGGCATAGAACAAAAACCGAATACAATAATGAAATTTTAACTGCAGGCGATTATTGGGTGGCCAGGATTCGATCAATCGAACAGGAATCGAAGGGATGATTACGAGAAATATTATTATGAATTCGTGTATTTTTTAAATGGTCCGTAGTTTAGTAGGTAATGAACTTCATCGACTTCCCCCTCTATGGTTTCTCTCCGGCAGAGATCTCTCAGCGTTTCGGCATTTCCACAGTTGACTAAATAGCAAAGAGGTTTCAGTTCGTCATTCACCTTGCCCCCTCTGGAATATATGTATGTACTCCCAACATGAACTAATCAAAATCTATCGAATGAATCAAGAATTACAACTTTCTTCCAAGAACTAAGTTAGCAAGGGAACTATTTAAATGTATATGTGTGTGTAGGAAAGGCTTTAAAGAATTGGAGCATTAACTAACTAAATGAACTCTTAGCAAATTCTAACAGAAACTTAAAGTATATTAATTAATTCTAAATTTAAAAACATTTAAAATTAGTTCAAGTAAACACTTAAAAATCAACATAAATATGGAGCTTGTATGTATGATAAATTTATTATGATTACTCTAATTAATATTATGACGATGAAGAGCGCGATAGTGACTCTTGTTTCTAATTCTCTAAGTTGCCTCTTAATTTCCAAAAAAAATAAAATCAAGAAATCAAACAAGCAAATGAACAAAATTCTCAAACTTTTGTTAAGCAAAACGAGGAAACAACAAAAATGTTTATGATTAGATCGAAAATTTACAAAAACAACATCAAGAAGACAAACAACAATTTGGTAAATAATACCAACTCTCGTAGCGATATTCTAAAAGAAAACCAATCTATCAAGAAAAAAAGGCGTTGGTCTAAACCAAATCCAAAGGAGGAAGGGACTTCATTTCTGTTTTCATTTTTAGTGATATGTAATTCAAATTGAGAAACAGCAAAAACGAATACTCTGCCACGGGTCTCTGAGAATGAAAAAGCTAAAGATTATAATAAATAAAATAAAGAAATCTGTTTACTTCCACCAAAGCTGAAAAATATCTGGTCGATGCACACACACTCGGGTTGACCTTGTTGGTAATGTATCTATTATCTATATTCTTTATTTTAGATCTGTCTTAAGATAATTATTTTTATACTTTTCCTGGGATAAGTCTTTCTAAATAATCTGTTTCAGCTTGTAAGCTATCAAAGGTAGTGCTCAACTTCGCTATCTGTTAATTTAAAAAAGTGCAACATGCAAAATGCCAACGTTTCAGAAACAGTTTTCTTTTATCTCGTATGAAAAATAAATGCGTTATTTAAACGATATGGAACTATTTCATATTTTTAGTAGAATCCCATACTGAATCACCCTAGTGCTGGCTTACACTGCTCTCTCGGAGGCAACACCTAGATTTACTTGGAGCGATCGGACGGCAACCAATCGAATGGCTAAAGTAACGGAAATTCCCACCATACATCATCGGCTATATATGAATCGGTAGGCCGGCGTCGGGCCAGAGATCGCCCCTATATCCACTATACATATCTAAACTAACTAGTGTGTTCGAAGGTGCTCAGCCGGCGAACTCGACTCGTACTGCGAATGTGAATTTGCTTTTGGCCCCGGCTCAAACAGATGTTTTGCTGTTTTTAGATTTTTTCTTGGCTGCGATAACCAGGCATATGGCCCAAACTAATTTGCATAGCCGTCGTTAGTCATATGCCTATGAGTTGTCGAGATCTGTGAACTTCAACTTGGAAACGAAGCTAAGTAAAGATCGCTAAAAGCAAAGCCTTCGCGTGGTTTTGCCTGAATAAAAGTTCAACATTTTAGCATGTGCTTTTTAACCAGAGGATTTTTTTTGTATTCAGCTTACTGTATTTTATATACAATTTCTATATTATATACCTTTAGACCTCATGAAACTTTTACAGTAAAACGTTCACTAGGTAATTATAAATATTAAATTATACATACAACCAACAATTGTTGAAAATAAAAGATTGCATTATTTTCTTTACTGTTTATTAATAAAAATTTAAATACAAATATTTGGAATGGTTAAATTAATACTTAAGTAAATGTAATATTTATGCTGTTTATCCATTTACAAGCCTGAAATATTTTCGCATTTAAAGGTTTTTACTGGCGAAAATTATAGATTTAATTTCTTTTGTATTATTTGTTATACATTTATTTTTAAAGCCACCATTATTCTTATGTGAGGCATCTTTCATATCGATTTCAATGAATCAGCTACTCATTAGCGACGTCATTGAGTGCGCTTTGTGGTGTCAGTTCCTTATCCACGGTGTCACCGCCACCATCCTCTGATTGTCTTCCAACCGACGTTCGCAGATTTAAAAAAAGTTTAAGTAAAGGTCGTTACCATAAATCAGAGCAAAACAGAAGACGAGTAAAGAAACATAAAACAAAGCTAAATGTCAAAACTTACTTGCTTGCGAGGAGTTGTTTTTTTTTTTCATTTTTCAAAGCACTTGGCAGTAAAACCAAACAGCAAAATAATAAACAAATGTCGGAATATCACACAGGGCTATAAAAATATTACCAACAAACACATACATAATATACAAAAAAAAAAGATTAGTGTAAAAAAGTATGGCATATCAAAGTGTTTGAAATTGGCCATTGATTATACAGCTAAACAGAAAAAATTAAATTTTTGATGCAAGAATTAAACTTCAAGGATTTTTTCTCTTTTGTAGATATAGTATATATTATACATCTAATATAATTTTCAAAGGACAAAGTAAAAAAAAGCGTACTTGCAATCTGCTGATCGCGTCTTATCTGTGTGATCTGACTTAGAGATATATAATTTGTGGTTATTAAATCAAACCAAGAGTTGGAAAAATTAATAGTTTTCAACTAGAAATTAGTTAAATTTAATATTTTTATCTCTGGGTTAACTACAAACTAAATAATATATAAATAATATTCTTTGTATTTGAATCAAATTTTAAAATTTTTCAATAGCTGGTTTAATGAAAGTTAATGATAGTTTTTACATTTCAGAAATAGATTGGTTAAATTTAAATTTTTAAAATAATATTAGTTTTATAATTAAAAAAAACACACACACAATGTCTTCGTTTTGTTTTACTAAATTAAATTAATAGATTTTTGATTTTTTAATAATAATTTATTATAATTTTTCGATTAAGTTCGATTTTAAATTAGATTTTTTATTGATTCACAGCGTTCTGCAGCTTTCAATTTTTTATTTCATGTTTTATTTTTTGGCTTTCCAATTTTAAGTTTTATTTCGTATAAATTTGCTTTACAAGTATTTTGAACACAGTTGAAAGGATTTATCTTAATAAATATTTTTATCACTGGTTTATAACTTTTGACTTTTCGCTGAACAGACGCTAATATTAACTTCGGTAAGCTAGCTTTATGACGTTATTTATCACTCATACAGCTAGATAACCAAAGACAACATAGCACCCTGTATTGAGTTGATGGTGTAACACTCGGCATTGCTGAAAGGGAAAGTAAAGTGATTTCCTCTCATTTGATGACCGCTTATTTTTGGGTTTGTGCAATTTCGCTGATTTATTTCGCTTTACCTTTTTGGCCATTCAATTAGTCGCGCGCCTTGGGTTTTTCCTTTTATTTTCGTGTGCTTTTTCTTTTTTATTTCCAAACTAAAACCTTAAAGCCCCCATGGACATTCACTCGATTTCTCGTCTCTTCGCCCACGCAGACAGACACTCTCGACCATTTTCACACTGCCATATCTGTCGTCATCGTCGGCTGTGGCATTACTTTATTTTCTGTATTTCCCTCCGCGTCTGCGTTGTGTTTTTGCGCAGGCGTAGCCACTTTGAATGCATTGAGAAAGGCTACGTGGAATTCGTATGCATTTTGCATAGACAAACGAAGCCAGCAACGAGATAATGGTCGGAAAAAGGTCAAAGTTGGACGAGCGCGCGTTCGTCCAGAACCAGAAACAGAATGGATCCATGGGAAGAAGTGCGGGGCTGCAATGATTTCGTTCGCTCGGAGAAATATTCCCATAAATATGCACGCTACGACGATCAACAATTATGCCCACCAAAACGAGAGACCGTCTTATTCCCAGTTGACTCTTACTCTTCGTATTCTTAATGTTTCGGTTGGTCAAGTGACTGTAACTGGAACGACGAAAGACGCAAGACGCAAGACGTCGTGGAAGACGCAGGGTGGTGTCGCGGCGGTGGTGGGTCCGGACTTGGACCTGCATTGGCATGATAGCGCCGGGCTGGGTCCAGTCAGTAATGCCAGGTGAACGGCTGAGTGGCCTTAGCCAGGTCTACAGGTCTAGAGGCCTACAGGTCTACAAGTCCACAAGTCTACGGCCTGCTAGACGAGCGTTCCGTAACGTAAGTTCCCACAATTATGCGCCTCGCTCGACTCCACAGCCACAGCTCCGCGATTCACACACACACCGCTCCGCTGCCGCTGCTTCTGCTGTTGCTGCGAGTAATAATCGCTGAAACATAAAGCGGCGGAAAATGTTGAAAAGCAGCCAGCCAGGCAGGCGAATTTTCTGAATGTCTTACTTCACTTTACTTCACTTTACCAGTTTGCCAGTTTACCAGTTTACCATTTTACCATTTTGTTCGCCTGCCACTGCCGCAAATTGTGCAATGGATATTGTGTGACGACAGTAGCCCAAGCACTTACGATCCATTCCAGGGGCCATAGGCAGATTACCGCCGCCGTTCAAATATTCGTAACCGCACTCGTATCGGCGCTCGGTTGGAAAACTTTTAGGAAACATTAAGAAACAATTGAGGTTTACCGTCCGCAAGTCCAGATCCATTCGAAAGGCTTACTTAATTGAGGGTTCTTAAAGCGCCTTACACAAGGCCTAAACCAAGTCTAAACATTAGTTTTCTAAGGAAAATATTTAGCAGTTACATCGTCTAAGAACTCTAACTAAATCTCATTTAATTTTTGTACTTTGAAAGTATCATAATAATGATCAGAACAGCTCTGGTGCCCTTAGATTGTGAGTATCTTTGTGACTTTGTATAGAGCTCAAATTTGTAATCAGTCATGAATTTATTGTAATGTGTACAATTTCCCCGTACTTAATTAAAGCAATCTGCCATTGAAGCATCTACTTATTAAAGCAGTCAAATGATGTTCTCGTACACTGCTTCCAGATGAGATTAATCAACTGGGGATTTTTATTGCGATTTCTTCAGACATGCTATTAAGGTTAATTTGCACTTGAAGTCAACACACCTATGAGATAAGTCCCCTCCATATATAGTATCTACAGGTATATAAACTTGTATACAAAACTCTCGGCTTGAACCGATGACGTGAATTACAGAATCAACATAATATCCACACCAAATATAGATATGTTCTGAGGCCCAAGTTGACGCCTAGCCGCTGACCGCAAGTCAAATTCAAATAGTTCCAAGAACAAAACACACATCCCGCGAAAGAGAGCGTAGTACGACCGGAGAAAGAGACGGCCGGATGGATCAGCATATTCAAATGGACAGAGTGCCGAGATGCCGCCGCTGATTGGGCACATAAAAGAGCCGAAACCAGAGGGCAGCTCGCCTAGGCCTAGATCACAGATCTGCGCATATATAGAGGAAACTGATTACCAAATCGATTTCGGGATGGCCCGAAACACGTTTTTTTCTCTGCCCCAAGAAATCAAGAGTTGTCTGTGCATACGCGATGAGGGCGATGACGATGATAATGCTATTGAAAATTCTGGAAGCGTGTGTCGCTCTTATAGAGCCGGATGTCTAAAGAATTTGCTCACGATCTACTATATGTACATACCTTCGATGTGATGTGAGTGCCAGTGCCTGTGAGGTTATATCGAACAGCTGCGAATGCAAATGACATACCCGGACATCTCGGAGTTGGAAGGAACTGGTAGCTGCGATTTGCGTGGTGTTGCCGAAGTGCTGGTGTGCTGAGGCCGCGATCTGATCTCCGGAATTTCACACTGAATTTGGGCACTTAACTGCACTAGTAAGGTTTGCCCGAGGACTGGCATTTTCGAGGTATGACAGACTGACTGAGTGACTAACTGACTCTCTGGACTCTCCAGAGATTCAAGATTTTCAAGACTTTGGCCCTGGCACCGGATTGCTTTCGCACACACCTTCAACGCCGCCAAACGCTTCTAAACTAAATTCAGTTTTGGTAAAAATGCGACAAACGAGCTCCAGATCAGCTTCTTGAGACGTACAACGTCCACGTCGGCGTCGACGCAGCCGCTGGGTATATAAGACCTGTCCCAGGTGTGCGAATGTGTGCCGTCCGTGTGAGCCGCTTTCTGCGTTGGTGTGCCGATGATCCGATCGCCGACGCCGCGCTTACCTGTGCTCGACGCTGACGCCAACGCCAACGTCGACAGCAACTGCGATTGCTACGGCAGCCGCGTTGTTACCTGATTTTCGGGTTTTTGTTTTTGCCTTACGAGCATCGAGCGAGCACCATGATTTCCCGCCAAATGAGAGGCATACAGGTAAGAGGCAAGTACAAAGCCCGTCCAGGTCCAGGTGCGAGAGTGTGTGTGGGAGCCTCTCTCCGGGCGACAGTGTGTGTGTACGCCAAGGTGTATGGTACATAGGGTATAGACGGCTGAAAGATGTTGCCTAATGGCTGTCTATGTGGCTGTGACTATGGCTATTGATTTTAGATTTCAACAATGCGGGTGAAAAATGCTCAAAATTATATTGCACGAAAGCTGGAATTATAAAAGGTGGCATTACGGCGTATACAGGGTGAGCTGGTCATTAGGGCTGCTAAGCAAAGCACCAAATATGAAAATATATTTATCAAAGTATATACTAATATCGAAATGTAGTTAAAGAGTTTACAGATTTCCCTTCCTTTTATTATATTTATTAGCCACCTTTAATTATACACAAAACCCTGTTTAACACATAAAACTCGACGATTTCTGGTGGACTACCTCTGTGTCTTTGGCAAATTTGTTGTCCAGCAAGTTGACTTGCCAAAATATATTCCAAAAAAGACCAAAAACACATGGCGAAAAAATCCACAGAAAATAAAAGACGACAAAAGCCCAAAAATAAAATGAAAGAAGCCCGCAAATATCAAGAGAAACTTGATCAAGAGTTAAGAGGTCGGCCGAAAGTCGCCATCCCGACTTAGCCGGGTTGGTTACTCCTCTATAAAGCGGAGTGTGAAAATTAACAGCTGATCTAAGATACGAATACGGCCGAGATATCCACTTATTAAATAATATGATATGCTGAGGATAATAAAAGCAAATGGCGAAGCATTTAAATATTTATTAAAAGGAAAACAAATGTATTTAAACTTATTTTATTATTTTATTACATAATAAACAATAATAGTTGAACGAAGCCGCTGAAGTTGTATCTAAATCTAAAATGTTCAACTAATACATCTAGTATGGGGTTTCATTTAAAATACATTTATAGAAACAGAAACAACAACATATTATGAAATAATTCATTGAAAACATAAGGTTGTATATTTTTAAATGTATTTCGAATACAGGAAATGATATTAACAGAATATGCAGGGATTTTACAAGATTTTTAAATTATGAAATTCATAATTGCTAGCTTCATTTACGTTACACTTTATAATTTGAATCCAAAGAATATTTTTCAGTTGTTTTTTTTTCATAAGAAATACTATAGCTTAAGCTAGATAATCTCCCTTCAGTCCAGGTGATGCACCCGTGGAAAAATACCATCTCGGATCATCCCTCGCTCTTGGCAAATCCTCCCCGAACATAGAGACCCGCTTGAGCCCGTCTCAACGGCTGCTTGAGAACCCACGTACAGCACGCAATCAAGTGTAGCGCAATGGCCACGCAACAGGCAGCAAAGAATAAAAAAAAATCACTTTTATGGCAAAGATCAAACTGGCAGAAAAACAACAGCGACGACGAAAAATACGTTACCAAGGTAGGCCGATGACGATCGCTTCGGCTTGCGAAGTTGCCTGCTACAGAGAAAGAAATAATTATCTTTAGTATTTATATTTAACGGCATATTAATGCTAATATAAATTATTTGGATATTATACATTTATTATAATAACAACTACAATTGTACGTTTATTTAATTTTTCTGCCTCGTATTTGTAAATATTGTTTTCGTAGTGTTAAATTGTTGTATGTATGATATAATTATCTGAGATATTATTTTGAACTATGTAAAACTGAAATGTATCTGTGAAAGAACTGAATTTAAACTAATATTTATCAGAATTATACATATATGCCTCGTATTTTATGAATAAAATATTTTATTCAGCTTTAAATTGTTTTAACTTGATCAAATTAAAATAAAAATAACATGTTAAAAAGTATATAAAGCAACAATGCTAACTTTAAGCCAAATTTAAAATCGAAAAATACTTTATAAAACGAAACATAAATATAATATTTGTATTTCAAAGTTATATCAGATTTTGTCTCAATGCCTTGCTGCTGCCACGCAGCAAAAACGATAGCAACAGCGAACAGCAAAGAAATGGTCGTTAAAGTTTCCAGACAAATGCAAGAAGTCAGGGGCGTAGATCCATCCAGAGTTTGATCCACTGTTCCAGAAGAAAAGGCCAAGGAGTAACCCCCTTTCAAGAGTTACGTGAGCGGTTCCCTTGGCACGTTTTTCGGTTTTTTCTCCTTGTTTAATTTCAGTTTTTTTCTTTTCTCTTAATTTTTATTTTTTTGTTGTACTTTTTGGCGTGGCCGACGACGCCCGTTTGCCATCATAAAAGAAGTCAATTGAATTTAAATTTAAAGTACATAATGGCCAAGTGAAGGAGGTGAGTTGGACGAATCGAAAGGGGGAAAGGGGGTGAGCGAGTGGTGAAGGCAACGCTGCCGCCTTTCGAATTTCACAAAGTCATCCGTGTGGTTTTTGTTGCTGGAGCTGGCTTTTTGCTGTTGCTGTTGCTGTTGGGGCCTCCAGCTCTTTGTTGTTGTCGCTGTGTGGGATTGAAGACTATGTTTAGATATATGTGTACAATATATATATATATATGTATGTATATATTTCATGTACAAGGCCCGGGCACGCAAGGCTTTTGGCTTTTAAGCGAGAGATATATCCATGTGTATATTTGTGTCCGTTGCTCTTTTGATTTAAACGTGCTTAAATTTAAAGATCAAATTGCCAGAGCCTCGTTTTTCGGCGGCCTTTGGCAGGAGGTGGAGAAGGGGGTGGGGGATTTATCGATAGGCGCAGGAATTTTAAATTGTTGCCCAGCAAAACCGCAATAATCAGGCAGAAATTTGTACAGACTTCAGCAAACTGACGCAGTGAGTCAGAGATTGAAATGTCGCTTTTGGCTGGCGGATATGGTAAGCAATTTATTTAGAAAGCCAGAGACTCGAGTGCCCCCACAGATTCAGAGGCTGACACACATATTTCAGCGTTATTCGCATTTCGCCCACCGTTTGGTTAATTTCGCTAGAAAAGGTGATTAAGTGATTAGAGGGGCCGTCGTTCGGTGCTGACTAACGTTGGAAAAACGAAAGACTTAGGAAACGAACTTGCCCATAACCTATTGACATTATGACGCTGCAAACGGCAGACTGTCCTCTCTTTCACTTGCATCTCCCTGGTCCCGGCCTGGCTCAGAAATTTGCATTGTTTGCCAACAGAGCCACGCTGCGACCTCCCGATCCGTCGGCCTGCCAAGCAAACGTGAGATGAGTTGGGGTTTGCTCATTTTTCTGCCTTTCTGCCTCCGCCGCTGGGAACGTGCAGAGAAAATATTTGACTTTTTGCGCACACAGTTATGGATATATAAATATGTCAAAAGTTTTGTTTGCCTCTCTGTCGCGGCCATTGTGGGAAAGTGTGATGTTCTGGGTCCGCGGCTCTCTGACGACATTTTGGCGGAGATCTTATCGGCGGTCAGCGGGGACGGGGAATTAATTGTTAGAAGCCAGCGCGGAATCAAATTAGCGAGGTGATTAAATATGATTGGGAAATTAACAGTTACAATTAAAACTCGGTAAAATATTCGTTTAAGAAATAAAATATTCTCTTATTAAAAACTATGGAAGTTGTATTTGTTGTATTTATCTTACCTATAAATTAATAAGCCATATCAACATCGACTGAAACTAAAACTGATTTTAATAGTATACACAATGTATATTGGTATACTATATATTTCTGATCGAACTGCCGTCCTTTAAAGCCTAAACTAGTTCCCCGACATAAAGCCAAAGAAACCGTTCACTTGGGGCTTGGACTCCGGCTCTATCGGTTTCCATATCAATTCACAATTCAAAGACCCGGCCTGGCCATTGTCCGAGATCCCCAAATGGCCAGGTTAATAAGCATAATCCAATGGAAACCAGTTGGCCCAACTGGTGTAGCCAAGCCCCTGGGGTGGCCACCATTTACCCCCCTCCAAGGCAATACGCATGGCAAATGGACGGACTGGACCATATTTACCCTCGCTGGCCAAGAAAAGTCTATTGAGCCGGAGCCAGAACTAATAAAACTCATTAAACCCAACATGTTTGGGCTCAAACAAAGGCCTCTGTCTATACCCCATTTGAATAATCTCCAGCACAGAGATGTACATATGTATACCAAGCGAAGGGGGACCTGAAAAGAGTCAATAATCTGATTGGGGAGGCTAAGGAGAATGAGAACGAGAACGACGCGTCGTTCAATTAAAACCAAAACTCAAATTAATGAAACGAAAATAAAAATAAATTAGGTAAGGCCTGAACCCCAAGTCCAAACCCGAAAGAAAGCGACTGAGCGGCGAAACCCACTCCGAAGAAGAGAGAATCAAAATTATAACTTTTCAGTTCGGAGCGAAACTGTACCCCCCTGTTCGGCATCGGCATCGGCATTATAATGATCATCGTGGTCATGATGATGCTGCATGGAAGAGGAAGAGCCGAAAACAGAACACAAAAGGTGGCTGGAACCCGAACTTCCATCGGCAAATGGCCAAGATCGATACAATTTTCGAGCAGCAGTCGGGTTTTTGGGCATTAAAAAGTCAGAGAACAGTAACAATGCCGGGCCACAGATACACGGAGCACAGAGATACCCCGATACATGGATCTGGGGAGCCGGGGAACAGAGACAAAGTCACCTTTTTTTCATTATACAGGGGGAGACAAAGGCGGTGGAATGAGAACAAGATCATTGCATTTTTGCTGGCTGCTGTCGCTGCTGCCGTTTTTTGTTTTTGTTGCAGCCTCGAAGCCAGTTTCGCCCTAGCTTGGTAACAAGTTTGACTGAAAAATTCTAAAAATAATGCCGGCCGGTTTGTCGTTAAAAAAAAAAGAAAAAGTCAAAAAAGAAAAAAAAACAGGAGAATAAGAAATGAAAGAGTGGGCCCAACTCCAAAGACGCTGCTGCATCTGTGTGTGCGCGCCAGTGTTTGGGAGCAAAGGAAAAATAACAAAAATGGGTAACATTTCAGGGGAAGGGACAAAGGATGCCAGCACAGGGCCGTGTCGCTGCCAAGAACCAAGTGCCGAGTCACTCGATTTGGCTTACTGGCAGCTGCAATTGGTCCAGGGCTGGGCATACATAAGTCACAGGTGACTGCCTAGGCAGGGACTTCGTTTTTAAGAAAGCCGATCTTTCAAATATCTAAATATATACTTTAACAGGCAAATTTATTCGACAAAAATGTTATTATATTTAAACGTTTGGCATAAAAACGAATGATGTTATCTTGCTTTATTGACAGTAATTTAATTAATTTTTTATTAACATTTATTTTTATTAACATTTTATTATTAAAGTAAATAGTTTGAAAGTTCACACTTAAAATAGCAATTGAAATGTGAAAAAAATAAAATGAAAGAAAACAAAATGTATTAAATAATACAATAAATACATGAATACAGAATTTACCTCCTAGTAACATTACTTAAATTATAATTATATTATCGTGACTTTCTGCTGGCTTTGCATCCCTGATGCTGCCTGATGTTGCATTTAAGACCTTCAAACTCTGCAGCAATCTCGGTCCCAATCCCAATCCCGGTCCGGTCCGGGCCGGTCCTGGTCCCTACTCCCTGATGATCATGACGCTGCTAAATGTGGCCGGTGATGCCCAGCGGGGCAGGGCAGCCGTTCGTTCGTTGGTGGTGCTGTTTCCTCGGCTCTTAGCGTTTGTTTGCAACAAGTAACGCTCATCTGTATCTGTATCTGCGGCAGTGTTTGCCGCGCCAAAGAGTTGCTTACCTGGCCGGTCGCTCTACCTGCGTAGAGCGGACAGGTAGGCGTAAGCATGTATCTGCAGCTGTATCTGTGTGCCTATATCCTTCGGGTTGCCACGGATGCAGCGGTCAGCAGAGGCAGCGCAGCATCAGGGGCAAACAATAAATACATAGGAATACATGTACATATGTGTACAGGTTTTATATAAGGACCGGCCGATTGTGATTGTGTCTTCTGGTATGACTCGGCAACTTACTCTCGGCTATGGGGTAGCTAGGCATCGGGGCTCTTCTGCCTCTGCTTAATGGTTTTAGGAAATCGAAAATTAAATAATTTATCTCGATTTTATGACGTTACAAGCAGGTTTTAAACCCCTCGCCTCCCATCTAGCACGCGATAAATCTTCGGCTTACAATCAGAAGAAATGATGCAGGAACACAAACTACACATGCCCCATGCCCGGTGCCTGTAATTTGAATAGCCGCAGTTCTAATGCCGTAAAAAAGCGATGCTGCTCTTGGCCCCTGACCCTCGCCGTAATCAAAATCCCAACTTGAATCAAGCGTGGAGGGGAGCTATTTTTAAAAAGCCCCATCTTGACTTGGTCATTATTTTCCACGTTTTTTTGGATGGTCATTGCTCTCAAGTGGTTCGTTCGCGCCGAGATTGATTCGAAAGAAAGGTGCAGAGAAAGTGGTTAAGAGGCAGTGGCTCATCGAGCTGGACTTGGTTGAAGTGGGTTGTCACTGGGCCTTCGTTTCTACAGAGAGAAAAAGCTTACGAGCTGGATATTGCTTACATTTATTTAATTTTATTTTATTATGTTTACAATCTGTTTTATAGCTATACGTTTTTAGTGAAATTTAACACCATCCCCTGGGCAAAATTAAAGCAATGTTTTTTCGATTCTACATACATACATTTTAAATGAATTTTCAAATTTTTATTCCAAAAATTTAATACCTCACTTTTTAATATACTAAATAAATAATTTTGAAATAAAATGATCCTACAGAAAATAAAGTTTACTATACTTAACATTAATTTATTGAGTTTATAACCATGTTACTATTATCAATCTGCGTTGAGCTACTTTTCCGAGCGGTTCTATGTCAGCTACAGAACGTGAATAGCTAATCAGAAAGACGAATATACTTGGTGCATTTGCATTTATAAAAAGATAACCAATGTATTTTTTAAACCCAAAATATTCTTAATACCTTCGGAAAATATTATTCTTACATAAATAAAAAAGGTAATTCTAATAAATTTTGATAAATTTATTGTTATTTAGTGATATCTATAGGGAAAAAGTAATATTTGACGCTTTTTGGTGATTTAAGGGTGATTTAAAAAAAAAGGTTCTTACAAATATGTAAATTCTAAGAGATAGCCATTTTGTCTTACATGAGATGTATGGATTCATACCGTACACAATTGATTATTATTAACACATTTCGATGTTGTGAATCTAAATAATAATAGTTTTTACTTTTAACATTTCTAGGATTTTTGTAGAATTAATTTTTGGCTCGCTAAGGGTTTATGACACTTCCGAGATGAGAAAAGTTTTGATAAATATAAGCAATATGTTCAATTTGGATTGGTTTATTAAACAAAAAGATGCCATTTTAGTAACGTTTATTAATGTTTTAATAGAAGTACGATATTAGCAACGTGTTTAGTTTGTTAGAAATGTTGCCCCGAAAAGAATTATAATAATAACTTTACATAGTGTACGATGTTTTATAATAAGAACTGAAATTCACATTTTTGATGTGTGTAATTATAGGTGAGTGATTTTCCAGTTCTCTCGCATGTGTACGTCTCGTTAGCCATTAATGAAAAAGTTTTTGGTTTAATCTAACCATGCCAGCTGGTACAGTTTCGAAAATAAAAAAACGAAAACTTTCATACTCTGTGGTCTCTTTGATGTGGTCTTAAAGCAAAATTTGCACGAATACAACTAATGACAATTTGGCCAAGATAGACATTAAATATTATTCATTAGCCACTGGTCTTTTATTTAAACCTTTAATTTGTTGTAATATTTTTAAAGACACAAGCTCTTCATCATATAACGTTAACTAGAGGCTAACTAAAAGCAAAAACAAAGAACTCCTTATACAAAATGTTATTTTGCTTAGATGCTCAATATTTTATCAATCTCATGGTTTGACTGGATTTAGGGTTGAACCAAGACTTTATAATAAAATACATAATATATTTTCATCGAATTTGTATATATTTATTTACGTTCTTAACTTTGTGCTATATACATATGTATATGTTCATATGCAGGTTGAGACACAGCGAAACATTCCTGCACCGATGCGGTTTTTAATTTTTGAAATATTATTTTCGATATTTATTTTTTATAAAAAAAATTTATGTTGCACTATTTTTCGTTTTTAGATAAATGGCTTTCATTTGTCAATTCAGATGTATAAATGTTGTTCTTCTTAATATAAATTATTATATCATATGTAATGAGACGTAGCTCGCTGAAAAGCCCAATGAAATTAAATAAAAATTATATAATTTTAGGTAAACTCTATATTTATTTAACTTAGCACTTTATAACAATCCAAGGGGAAAAGCTTAACAGTCCTTAATATTGTTGCCCTAGTAGAGAACGACCTCCTCGATGCCATACCACGTTGTGGAATAGATCGGTTTCATCTTCCGCTTCTCAACAATATTCGTGAGCAGTGGAAGAACGTTGGCCAAGTCAAATAAGCTGTCCTCATAGAAGGAGAGGAGTTGTGCCCATTTGGAGAGCGTCTCGAGCAAAGCTTCGTCCCTCGAGACACTAAGCAGGGTAAAGTGGGAGGTAAGGAGGCAGCCGAACCATTGCAGAGCCTGAAGCTCGGTTTGAACCAACGAGTGGGTTCGATTCGGACGCTCCTCCAACTGGGCGCTGGGATCACTAGCTATATTATATAGATGATCCATTAGGCGCTGCACGTGCAATATTTCCAGACGCTGGCGAAGGTGTTCTTCAATACTGCTGGCATCAAAGCTGCATGATAGCACTGCGTGCAGCAACATATTGCTAGACTTTTTGGAATCGCGAATTTTGTCCTGGGCATTGCCGTTGACTTGTGTTGGATTTGCACTTGTATCTAAAGCGAATCGCAGTGACCAGGCCAGCATTCTCTCCGATATGTTGCTATAGCGGCGTAGGCACATCAGCACATGTTCTGAGTTTCCTGTTTTAATAAAAAGAGTAAGAATCTTTTCTATGATCTCCTCTTCGCCGGCTCCACTTCTTTCCAGCTGCCGGATCATTGCCTGAACAGCCGTGTTCATCGGTCCTTCGTCAAAGAAGTTTGTCATCAGAGTCACGCTAACATCGTCAAGTCCGTTTTCGCAACTGGTGATCTCTCCATGGACATGATGCTTGATTATCTCGCTAATCTCTTGGTCTAGTAACTCAGGAGGATCATATGCTAACTCCCTGCCATCGGCATTCTTCAACTCCGGCGAAGATACTATTTTATTCAACTTGGATTTAATAACCCGATAATTGATGGGTTTTGTGCTACCAGCGAACGTGATGACTGACTCCAAGTGCTCCTCTGCGTTGATATGATCTAGTTCGATGGGCGTAAAGTGGGTGTCTTTGAACTGGGAGCCCAACATGTCCACAAGAACTTCTTGGTTCATTCGGTACCGCACGGCGGCTATATTCTGACCCATAGCCAGCAGTATGTGCTCATCTCCGGCCCACAAGCGAGAGAAGTCCAGATAGACCTTGAAGTACTGCTTGGCATTTACCACCTTAAACTGCGTGTTGTACACCAATAGAGAGGCCCCTTCCTGGCCATAGTTGGCTCCGTAGATTGCGGCAAAATTCCTAGAGACTCCGTGCACAGACAGTTTGCTTTCCACATTCAGCTCGGCCAGCATCGACACGAATTGTCCGGGTGAACGCTCCGAAGTCCGGTCTGCCAAGTTTAGCATAAAGATTCGCTTGTCGGACCCTAAAATAAAAATTATATTCAAGGGATTGTTCTAGGCCAAGCCGCATCACAAGGAATGTTAAATACTTACAAATGGTCAGTAACTGGGGATTCGCATCCCCCTCGATGACGGCGTAGCCAGTTAGCCGTACATCCTCCCTTTTGATGACGTACTCCCGCCTGGTGGCCGTGGCCAATGACACCCGGATGAGCTGCAGTTCACCAGTGGCCTTCGTCTCCTCGAAGTAAGTGAGCACTTGCTGGCCCTGGGGCATGGTGTAAATAGTTGGCTTGCTGATGACTTTGCTTACTGCCAGGGCCAGTTGCAGGGCTGTATCTTCTTTCTGATCCTTACGCGAAGCCAGTGCCTGAGAGAGTGTCTGGCAGTCGCCATCACTGAAGAGGACCAAAGCTTCCTGATTGGTTTCAACCAAATGAGCAATACTTTTCTGGAACTGTTAGAATCAAAGGGTTTTAGTTATTATATTTCACTGATTCTCGCATCTTCCAAACCTTTAGTTTCTTGCACTTGGACACATCGCTGGTGTCCACATCCCAAAGGCGCAGAGAGTGGTTTCCAAAGACTCCCACATACTTCTGACTGCTGGGATCGTATACGACCTTTGACGACAGCTTTTCTGGAAGGGACCAACTAAGCAACTGCTTCTGTGTGCTAATCTACAAAGAGTTTTATATAAATTCGAGGAAAATTCCAAAAATTCGAAGACAAACGTTACATTCAAAACCACGACCACATTGCGTGCCAGTGTAGTCACCACGTTGCCCTTCTCCCCGTCCGAAGACATGCCCAAGAACTCCTTGGGATCCGGTATCGGAAACAGGTTATAATACGAAAGGAACTTGGACATATTTTAAACTTTAATTGATAAACTAAATTGAAAACAAATTGCAACACGTGAAGATTGATACAGTGTGACAGTGATCTGGCCGCTAAATTAAACCACTTAGAAAAAATACCATTTAAATCGATATGTTTTGACGACTATCGAGATTTTAACTAGGACCGTTATTAATTTTATTTAAAAAACTTAAATAATAATGAATATTTTTAGATTTTTATATTTTATCTTCATAGATAATCAATAGACAAAAAAAATAAAATTTACAAATAAGTATTAGTTTTGATACAAAATATTAAATTCAAAAATAATGATTATTTAATTTTTGCGCAAAATAAAACTCCAAAGCAAATCATGGGTTTCGTGAGTTTTTTACCAATTTTAATATATTAATTAATTCTTTTTACCAAAACCTTTATATGTACATAGTATGTACTACATACTTATATCACAGATAAGTAATCAAACTGAGCGACGAAATGAGCTTAAAAAACTTTTCCTTTGCTGCAGCAGCAGGTTAACGATCTCGGATGAGCGAACAGATGATCGATTGTTTTGTATATATATATATATATATGATATATGATAAATTTGCTGTTTTCCAAGATATTTTTTTATTATCTCTAAAATAAGGCCATTTTGTATTAATTTAAAATTTTGATTTTATGCAAATTGGATAACTATATCCTCTAGATTTCTTAGAAACTTAAGGAAATATCATTGTTCCTAAATCCGTTTTGCTCAACATCGACGATACATCAATATTTTTTTAAACATCGATGTCGGCGGACATCGATGTGTTCTCCACCTCTAGGCTGATTTCGCCACGTGCTATCGATAATGTGCATTCGCTAAAAGAAGAGGAAGATGGGTGGAAAGACAAAACAAGCGCCTCGAACCAAAAATAATGCGAAAGTAAGGCGTAATTGAGCAGAATTGCACATTCAAGGATGCACTAATATACGAAAATTTTTAGCCCTCGAGCAGCAGTCGCACTGCTGAGCTGCTTGGAACCACGCCGATCTTCGTGGGCTTCTCGGCGCAGGCGGATGGCGGTGGCCTGGTGCCGTTCGCTCCGGGTTTCGCTAGCGCCGAACAGATGCCGGACAGCTTCGACGCTGCCATCAGTCCGCAGACGCAGATCATTCTGCGCAAACTGTCCAAGAAGGACCCGATGACCAAGAAGAAGGCGTTGCATGAGCTCCAGGAACTCATTGAGCAGTCTGACGTGGAGACCTTGAAGAGCATCCTGCCCCTGTGGCCCAAGTACTACTTAAATCTGGCCAGTGACCCCGAGCACAATGTACGGGAGCTGACGCAGACGGTACTGCAGCTGCTCATGGCCAAGTGCAAAAAGGCGATGGCTCCGTACCTAAAGCTATTGGTTCCCGTATGGTTAGGAAGCCGTTTCGATACGTATGCACCAGCCGCCAGCATTGCGGGGCAATCTTTTCGGGAGACCTTTGCCGGTAGTGCAAACCGCACCAGGGAGGTGTGCATGCACTGCCAGCTGGAGATCTTGGAGTACGCAACCCGCAATCTGACTTTTCACACGGCGGCCACGCTTTCTATCGGGAAAAGTCTCACGGCCGAGGAGGCGGAGCAGAAGTACCAGCGCGTTGTTATTAGCAGTCTGAAAGTTTTGTCCTTCTTCTTAGAACAAACTGCGCAGACGGAGGAGCTCAGCCAGGTCAAGGAGGGATTCGGCACGTTGGTGGCGCACCAAAAATTCTGGAGCTTTGCCAAGCACAAAATACCGGCCATAAAGTAAGTTATAACACAATTAACAGCATCTAAATAAAAAAGTAATTGGTTTGGTTTTGTTTTTCGTATAGAGCCGCTTGGTTTGAGTGCATCTACCACATCTTGTCATCAGTTGCGCTTTTGGAAGTGATATCTTCACAAAAGGCTCAGTTAATAACGCTCTGTTTTCAGTTCATAGACGACGCCGATCCCGTAGTTGCCCCTCAAATTTGGGGCTGCATCTTGCTCCTTCAAAATAACTACGATGATTGGTAAGATGATTTGTATTACAGTTTTAATAAGCCTTCGTTTTAAACATTTTCCCCAAATTGATAATCAGGTTCGTTCCCCTCAACATTCGGAAAGCCCTCCTTCCTAAACTGTCGTCCCTCCTCCGTAATGGTTTCAACCGCAATGCCCAGGCGATCTGTCCTAACATCCTACCGTTTCTATCCAAGATAACACCAACAGCCCTACAGGATCTCGATTTATACGAGTTTTATCAGCGCTTCTTTGGCGACATAAAGCTGGCTGTCACCGGCAAGTTTGATCCTCCGCTTTCCAAATCAGATTGTACAGTAGTCCACAATACCTATTTTGAGTGCCTGCGATTCCTGATCCAACAGATAAACAACATCAAGGAACGGGCGCCGAGGGAGCAGGAATTTGCAGAGGAATTGCTTCAAAATAATGTACTGGAACCCATTGGCTGGCTGTTGAAAAGCGAAAGCGCACACGTGAAAAACTTCTTCCAGCATAGCTCAGCGTTGGTCGCCTTCTGGGACCGGCAAATCAACAATGGCCTGGACAATGGACTGTACGCCAAGTTGCTCAAACAGTTTTGGACGCGCATCTTTGAATTGGTCACTCAGGATCTGGCCGGTGAGGAGGTAAACGAGCAGCTACTCTCGCATGTCTTGCTTCTTGTGCACGACCTGCACATTGCCAATCCCAGTCTGGAGTCTCCCAGTGTAAAGTTTGTGGAGGAACTGGAAGGAAAGGTAGAGAAAAGTGAGTCTACCACACCAGTTAAGAAAGCTCAGGAAGCGGCAGCGTTTATACAGAAGGAATTGAAGCAATTGGTTGTGAAGCTTGTGAGGATCTGTCTAGACAAAGCCAGTGGCAGCACTTCCTCTCGCTATGTTGAACAAATTCGCACTCTTACAAAAATGTTTACCGATGCCGCCTTCTACAAGAGTCTAACAGATCGCGGGGACCTACGTGGAGCACTCGACAAATTTGTGTCCCTGCTGGAAGCCTTAAATGATGAGGCCTGCGAATCGGTTGTGGAGATCGTATTTGAAATTCTGCTTCTATTGGAACCAGAGCAGCGCTTTGAATATATTGAAAACACTCTTTTGAAGGTAAGTACGAAGACCTTTTAGTAACAAGATGAGTAAACCCATATGATTTTTCTTGTAATTGAATTTATGGTCCAGAATCTGGTTTCAAACTTTCTTGCAAAGGGTTTGAATAGCCTGAGAGATAGCATACAATATTAAGCATTTTAGATCTTTTCGCAATTATACTCAATTGCTTGCTGGGTAAACTCCGATTTGTACGCTCTCAACGCTGGCAGCTAGCTACGCGTACTAGAAGGTGACGATTTTTAGCTTGCTAAAAATTGTTTGCACATAGGAAATTAAATGTTCATCTCGTTATTATCAGTTTATTGGTAAGAAAATCTTAGTAGGAAAATATACCTTTTGGGCGAAATGAATGACTTACAAAATTTGCTGTAAATTCCAAATTAATTGAATTTATTTTTGCAGCTACGACAACATCAGGTACAGAGCCTTCTGCTTCATCGCCTTCTCTCCTATCCTCTTTGCCTAGAGCCCGCCGTAAGACAGATGCTTAGTTGTTCGGACACTGGCAGCATGATTGCTCGGATAGCCACCGAGGTTGTGGTTGATAATGATCGGGAAAAGCTTAACCTGCTGCACAAGTGCTTCTTCCAAACGGACACCGGAGACATACTCATCAATGCTGAGACTGTGGATAAAATACTGCTGGCCATGTGCGCTCCCTTGGAGCAGCCGGATCTCGTCGATGACATGGTGGAGGTGTGTGGCAGCTTTATTGCCCAAATAATGCCTGTGATTTGCAGCAACAACAACTCTTCGCTGGGTGTGCGCCAACAGATCTTTCTCACCCTGTTCAAGTTTAGCTTAAAGCATCGCCCGGAGGAGTATTTGTCAGAGGACACTCTCTGGGAGATTACCACGTGCTGGCAAGATGCGCTGTCCAGTAAAGATATTGAAGTTGACGTTGTAACTCTAAAAAGCTGTGCTGGTATTGTAGAGGACTTGGCAAGGACCGTCGATCTAAAGGCCGATAATCTCGATGGAATGGCAGAGGCGATGGCCAAGTTTGTTATTTGCTCAACTGAAAATATTGAGGATGAGGAGAAGCGTTTGACTCGCATAGATGAAACCATAGCCGCCCTTCTCGAATCTCCATTGAAAACTAGCGAAAAGGTTAAGCAGTTTGAGAATCACTGCGTTCTCTTGGACGCTTTACAAGGATCTGTCAGTGCGGGAGTTCCCTTTGAGAGTGCTTCATTCGAGAACAATCAAATTCTTCCGCTTCTCCAACGTTCCACACTCAATTTCTTTACTCTGTACAAACTGGTCTATAAATTCCCCCCGCCACAAACGGCAAACGATCCCGAAGATGAGCTAACCGAGGACTATTGCGATCCGAATGCCGATGTTCTCACAAAATGGAGCGAGTCCTTGATTGCCGAACTCCTCCAGTGCATTCGAGTAGCTGGCACAGCAGAGAGTTATATGGAGGTGTCCGAGTTACAGCCTTCATTCCAGGAATTGGTGCTGGTCTTATCGGAGAAGGTCAAGAGCTTTATGGGCAACACTAGTGAGCTAGTTGACATAGTCAAAGATCGCCTTCAACTGTCGGCCACCCAGCAAGCCAGTGTAATTAGCTGCCGTCTTCTGAGCTATTTGACCTTCTGCCCGCAGTACGCGGCCTTCGAGGAAAGCGCCACAATTTTGCTTCACGAGGATCTCGCCGATTCGTTGGTTTCTCAAGGTGCTCACAAAACCTATACAATGACACTGCAGGTGAGCAAAATTTTACTTCTTGATTAGGCATGCAGAAAAACTCAAGTTTACATCGCTCTTGATTATTTTCCTTTTTAGTATCTTTTGCCAAGGCTTTCGCAGAAAGCCCTCAGTCTCAATTCTGCTATAATGCGAACGGAACCACCAGAGATTTGGGTCAAGGCCGCTGTATTCCATGCTTTACTCCTCAACAATTTCGAGGCTGAGATCAACGAAAAGACGGATCGCAATATTATTGTGTCGGCCGTTCAGTTCATGACCAGCATAGGAGAAAAGCAAGCCACACAGAAGGATTTGCTCCACTACAATGTGTAAGAAAATCAACCCAGAGGACTTTTAGGCCTTGCTTATTTAACGATTAATTTTTAGGGAGCTACTAAAGCAGCCGTTCGAATCGGTTATAAATACTGTGGAGTTTATCAAACTTCTAACTGAAGTTCTCAAGCGGTTTCCTTACGAGCTGAGTATCAAAAACTGGGATGCCATTCGCATTGGACTTAGCTCTTGGGTTCTCACTGTTTCCAAATCTATAACTCAATTTGCTGACCCAAAGGTTCGTTGTTGTTAAGAATGTTTTATTATTGAAAAAATTGTCACTAGTTTATTTTCTTTTCAAGACATGCCTATTCGTAGTGGCTGTATATAAATTGTTCGGCGCGTTGATCGAATTTATTCGTTCAGAGAAGCAAAAGAGTTCAACGGAATTACTCAAGAATGTGATTGACGAGTGGGACTCTCTGTTTGCCAAGGAAGTCAGTGTGGTGCTCTTCAAGGCATACTATCAATTGACCCATGAGGCTAGCGTGGAGCCAGGCTTTCAGGCCTGCTATAGCGCTATGTTGGAGACTCTGACGCCTGCCGTAGACCTGCTAGACTACAGCTTTGTTTATGCGGTAATGACAATGCTATACATAAATCTATAAAAATCATCCTAACCATTCTGACTTACTTTTAGTTCTGCAAATCAAACAGTAAAATCACCCTGGACCATCTCTGCAATTTCCTCTTCAAGCAGCTTTACAGCTCCCAGCACTCGGTTCGACTGAGTGCAGTAAATGCTCTGCGCCAGTTAACGCCGCACTTTGTGGCCGACGACATTGAACTGAATGATAAGCAAAGCGAAAGTCTAAGTGCCACCATCACCAAGTGGCACTTCCTCAACAGGTTCGAGGACTACTTGTCACGCTACGATGCCCTGATACGAAGGTACCTGGATGAGTTCACTTTTAAATTGACAGAACTGGAGGATCTCGAGCCCATAGATAGACACGACGCGCTGAGTTACCTACTCCTATGGGACTGCATCATCAATGCGTGCGCCAAGTCTCCAGTTGCCCTGAGAGCCGTTTACACCAATTGGCTGAATGATAACAAATATGAAGAGGTACTAAAACTGTACTTATGATTTGGGTTCGCACTGTAAAATTTCGTCGGCACATTACAGAATTTTCTACACTTCCTCTTCCGCGCCATGCCAGTGGATATACTGAAAAATCACGGGAACAAGGTGCACAGCAATGGTGTCTACAAGGAGCTAACTTGGCTTCAAATGAAGGGTAAGTTTGCGACACCTTAGTTAGCCTTCATCCGAACTGTCCATACCATAGGGAACTTCGGGGATAAGGTCCTCACCGTACTCGTGCTCTGCATAGTCGGCACCTGGTTCGTCGTCGTCAAACATTTCTTCGATGCCCATTTCATCGCTTATCGAAATGTAATCCGACAAGGGGACGAATTGTTCGGGATCGTTATAGGCAATCATCGGTCGTTCCTCGGGCACCTGCTGTTGAGGCGTCAAGTAAATGTTCAGGTTCGATATAAACTTGTTAATCCAAACGGTCAGATTGTTGGCAAGGATCCGCTGATATTCTCGTAAGTTACTTGTCGTGTAGAACTCTTGATCTGTCGAGGATATTAGGGATTAATTAAGGTATGCCGCGAGTGACTTTAAACGGGAGACCTCTGGCTTGATACTTGCCTGTAAATTCTCGAAGTCTTTCAAGTATGACACAGCAAAGGGGAGAGTTCTCGTCTACTATGAACTGATCGTTAAGCAGGAAGTCCTTCATTTCCTCAAAAAGAACGCAAATGATTTTTTGCATTTGTTTCTGCTGGCGCTGCAGGATGCGTTTTTTGAGACCCTTGCATCGACGCTTATGTACACGCTTGGCCGCTCTGCGTTGGCGCATCTCCTCCTCCATGTACTCCAGAGCCTTTTCCATGGTCATGGCCTCTACTGGAGGCTTGGGCTTCATTTGGTGCTCCAGGGCGGCAATGTGGCGTGGCGACAAATAGTCCTTAAAGTACTTAAAAGTATCGCTCACTCGCAGCGGATGCGGATCGGCCAGGCGCTCCACGCGGGCTGTGCACTGGTTGACAATTATCTTTTTGGTGTAGTAACGCGGCTGATGCGCTGCCGCCGACAACTGCGGCGACAAGAAGTCCTTCTTGGGGGTGGCGAGGAAGCAGATATGTTCCTTCCGTGACAATACGTCCCTGTCGATGATGATCTGGCCCGTAGGCTGGCAGGGTGGGTAGCATGGTATGTAGCGTGGGCAAACGCAAATAAATCTGTGGGTCATTGAAATGTTTTGGAAAGGTTCAGTTGGCTTTGGATGATTAACATATATTTTTTATCATTAATTAATTACATCATAGATCAAATCTTTTTGAAAAATCTGAAAGCCTCACTTTAATAATATGCACTTATAAATATAAGTTTATCTTGGCATTCTTAAAAGTTTAGCTTGCAACTTTTGCGAGTCGATGAACGGGGTGGCATAAAATACCCTAATATTGATACTTCACCAATATTTTTAAGCAAAATCTTAAAGTCAATCGATGCTATAAACCGATTTCATGTAAAACAAGTGAATTCTATAACATTATGTCTGAATGCTTGCATATAAATAGTCTTCAAACAACAATGCTCACTAGGCATGAGGAAGAATGTATATGATGAAATCTACGTTAAAATGCGATATCATAAAACAATCACCAAAATGGTACTTTGTTTTTTTTCGCATTATATTAGCCAAAAATAACAAACAGGATATATATTTACCGCACATATAAAGCAAAGTAAAAATATTGTTCTATATATATAAACTTTTTCGTTAATTGTCGATACAGTATAGTATCTATAACCTTGGAGAATTCCCCAAACGCACTTACCTGTACAAGCCCTGCAGCTCCTTGGTTGGGTACTTAACCAGGCGGCGAATGCGCTTAGCTTTCGACTCGCGCACATGGACCATGGCCAGGCGCGCATTAAGCTCGTCCGCCACCGTGGGTCCCTCTGCAGTGAATGGATTCACCGGCTTGTGATCCACTCGTTCCTCGCATTGCGTCTTTAGGAAGTTGATTGCCTCAGCAACAGTAACCTTTTCGCTTTTCAGCTGCATGCGTTTTGCGGGCGGCATTTCGGCGGTATTGAAATTAAATGGCTTTGCGGAAGTCATGGTTGTCAATGGATTGAAAATACAAAACCGAACACGGAGAAAAGCGAGACTACGAAGTGAACGTTTACGGACGATCGAACAAACTGCTTTTGTTTTTATAAACACTATTTCAAAATGAAATACAGCTCCAAGCTTGACTTGGCTTGCCTTGATTAATCCCTATGCCGTTTTATTACAATTGCAGATCAAAAGCTGTCACTGGAGCGATATGTTTGTCATCTGTACACGGAGGTGCTCCGCAAGCTGCCGGCCGTGGTGCGCAGATGGTGGAATGCTACGCAGTCCAGGCAGAAGAACTTTGTGGATAACCTTACCACCAACTACGTGAGCTCCCTGATCTGCAGCGAGGAGCTCAAGGCTATCGCCAATCGAAAGGAAAAGCACGAGAATATGCAGGCGAGTAACGATGCAGACACAGCAGCCTTTACTTGTTAAAGTACTCGACAAAGCCGGTGCGAAGCGTAAATACAGCTATGGTGCTAATTAGCAGTAAAATAACGACAATAAGACGGAATATCTCAAGAACCAACATGGTGCTCTTGACGAGGCACAAGTCTTTCGCTCAGAAAAAACGCACTTTTTTTCTCATTTTTAGCCTAAAGGAACCCAGGCTACTGGGTTCTAGTCTAAATCAGTATACATATGTACATACCGCGATATCATCATCGTCTTCTTAATTATTTATAGGTCACTGTTCATTCATCTACCAGAGAAGTGCTGGCGGTCTATGCTATCGATGAGGCTCGCATGGAGCTGGTCATTACTCTGGCCCCGAATTATCCCTTGGGGGCTGTAAAGGTGGAGTGCGGTAAGCAGATCGGTGGGCGAGCCTCCTCACGAAATGTGGGCATGCAGCTGACCATCTTTCTTACGCATCAGGTACGTGAATATTACTTACTCGTGCTCTCTGCTCGCTCCGTAAGAACCGAAAAAAAATTGTAAAAAATCGGAAAATAAAATTTGTATTCAAATATCTTCCTTTTTACCTTGTTTGTTTCAGAATGGCACCATCTACGATGGTCTAACGATGTGGAAAAACAATCTGGACAAGAAGTTCGAAGGTGTGGAAGAGTGTTATGTGTGTTATACCGTCATCCACCAGGACACTTGCCAGTTGCCAAAGCTTACGTGCAAGACCTGCAAAAAGAAATTCCACGGACCCTGCTTGGTAAGCCGACGCGTTTCCTCTCTCTTATTACGGTTATTCATATCCTTTTTTCAGTATAAATGGTTTACCACTAGCAGCAAGTCCACATGTCCCATTTGTCGCAACGTCTTTTAAATGGAACCTATCCAGTCCTGAGCTGACAACACGTATTAAGTGAATGTACAACCAAATCCATTTGACGTAGGCAATAGCTTCTGGTCTCTTTTCAAAATGTAAATGAGCAATAGCAATAAATTCCTGTAATGTTGCAATGTTCTTGATGTTGTGTTAAGTGAGGGGACTCAAATATTGTTTGTAAATAATTTTAAAATTAAAGTATAAAAGAAACAAATTATTAAACAGGCGCTAGAATAATGGGATTAAATGGAGGTATAAAAAGTACAGATATATAAAGATTAATAAAGGTAACAAGCTGATTTCATAATATTATTTTAAGTAATACGTTGATTCGATAAGAATCGCAGGCGAAGCCTGGATTGAAATGATCGTTGTTAGGCTTCGAACACTTTGTGACCCTTCAATATAACAGAAACATTTTTTTTTTATATGTAGCGACTAGAAGTCAAGTGAAATCAACTTACCATAAGCCGGCCACAATCTACCCTTTCTACCCCTTGACCCCAACGAAAATGAGCCCACTTTTCGCGCCTGCGCCTCGAGAAATAATTTGCTCGGGGTGGGGCCCGCAACACATGATGACTCGCCTTCGCTTTCGCCTTTGCGTTCGCATCGGTTTTGCCCATTTGTGCAGTTTTGCAAGCTGCTAACTGGGATTACACACGCTATCGGCTCATCCAACTGGACTGTATGTCAGGTGCACAAGATGACGTAAGACACGCGTTTTAGATGATGAGCCCCCGGGAACCGAAACTTGGCCAGCGTGTTGAGGTAACGGGTAAACATCTGCAAGGTAAGGTCGCCTATGTGGGACGAACTAACTTCGCCGCCGGCCTCTGGTACGGCGTGATTCTGGACGAGCCGCTGGGCAAGAATAATGGTAGCATCCATGGCAATGTATACTTCAAGTGTGGCACCAACTGCGGACTGTTTGTGCGAGCCCAGCAGCTGGTGAGGATTGCCGAGTTACCCAAAGGAGCGGATAATAAAAAAACCGATGAAATGCAACGTGAGGGGGCCCGAGCAAAACTCACGAGGAGGACTGGTGGGGCGAAGTCCGTGGAGGAGCATGTGAGTGATGCCACAGCAATGGTCAGTGTGGGATGTGAATGTAGATACTATGCTCTATTTCCTGCAGGATAACCAAAGGGAGCCAATGGCCGGCACTTCTGGCAAAACGAAGGGGGCTCCCACAAGTCCAGCGTCACCGCAACACCGGACCAGAAATAGTCAATCTCCCCGAGATCAGACGCTGGCCAAGACTTCTGGAAAGTTTCTGGCAGTCCAGCAGCAACCCCTACAGCTTCCAAAGGTGACTAAAACCAATATTATAATTAGGTCAATGTGCGGGTCATCAGTAGAAATATAAATATGACTCTTCTCTATAACACTTCATTAATTGTCTAAACATTAGCATTAAAAAAATAATAAGCTAATGAAGTATTTTCTCATTGCAGAATTCAAGTGTGCCTGAAGTTGATCATCAAAAAGAGCAAGTCGTGGAAGTCGTAAAAGGTTCCCCTAAAAATGCATCAGCTTTACAGCAATCTAAGGAGCTTCCACGGCAGTTGGAGTCCAAAGATCCCTCTGATTCCGTACAAAAGGTTAGCAGTCCGGCAAAGCCTGAAGAACCACAACAATGCAGAGAAACAGCCAAGGAACAGTCTGCCGATCCGCTACAAACAAGCACAATTGGAGAGTTGCAGTCTCAGCAGCGGGCTGCAACGCAACTCACACCGTCAGCAATGACCTGTAACCAGCGGCGATCCACGTCCTACACCCAGTTGAGGCCGACTAGGATCAGCCAACCAAAGCCAACCACAGCACAGGCACAGAGCTCGACGGCGCAGTTGACTTTGGCCATGCCGGTGCCCCTGGCCTTGGCCCCGAAACGCAGCAAGACGAGCATGAGTCCTACGAGTTGTGTGAAACGAGCAGCGCCTGCCGCCTTTGTGGAACCGGGTTTCCTAGAGATTTTGCGGCCGCAGTTCACCCCGGGACCTGCCCTGCGGACACCTAGTACAGCAGCTCCTCCGGTGGATAATCCAGAACTTCGACAATTAAAGGAGGAACTTCAGTTACTGAGGGTGCAGAAGAGCGAGGACAAACTAAAGCTGCTGGAGCTGGAACGGATGAGGATTCATAACGAGCAACTCATGGAGTTCAAGTCGCAGATAATGACACAGCAGGTGTTGCTGCAAAGGGAGCTCCAAAGATCTCGAAACGAACTAAGGGAAGCTCAAGACGTTTCTTCCAAATTCAAAAGGGAGCTGGATGAAATAGCCGAGAGTATCGAGTTGCTTACCCTGGACAAGGAAATGGCGGAGGAACGGATGGAGACTCTGCAAATGGAACTGGAGATGGCTCAAGAGCGGAACGACGAACTTAGCTTGGACGTTGAGATCCTGAAAGCGGAGCAGGAGGAGCAGATGGGTCAGCGTATTGAAAAGAATGAGAAGCAAGCTGGAATTGGTTCGACTCCGCAATCAACTGGCGAGTTTCTTAGACTAGAACAGTACAATCAACGACTCCGGGAAACTGTGGTTCGGTTAAGGGACACTCTCGCCCAGGAGAAGCAAAGCAGTCAACGCACACACAAGGAACTGGAGACGAAGCACTCGGAGATCAACGAGCTGAAGAACATCAAGGAGTTGCTCAGCAGGAGGGTGGACCACATGGAAGTGCAGCTAATGGATCTGAAGGAACAAGTAGACGCATCTCTGGGAGCAGAGTCGATGGTCACGCAACTGGCTTGCCTGAAACTAGAACTGGAAGATCGTGTCAAGCTGCTGGAGGACGAAGTTTACGAGCTGGAGGCACTGGAACAAATCCAAGAGCAACTTATTGAAAGTAACCAGGAACAGGAAAATGATTTGCGCGAGGAAATCGACAAGCTGGGTGGTCAGGTGAAGATTCTGGAGCAGCAGAAGAGCGCAGCCATGGAAAGTCTCTATGATCGCGACGTGACCATCATGAAATTCCGGGACCTGGTTAGGCAACTTCAAGAGCAACTCCAGGTCCGGGCAGATGGCACTCTGTCCATCGAGGATTTCAGCAGTGCCAACGAGTCGCAGCAGGAGGAGGCCTCCAATCAGAGCCAGACGGATTACCAGCACATCTTCAGTGTGAGCAAGGCGTATGGCAGGGCTCTGGAGCAGCAGATTAAGGCTGTGGAGCTGAGGCTGCAGTGCCAGCACCTTGAGTATGTCCTCGCGTTCGTTCCCGAACAATTCCTTTTGCGGGGAGGGGAGCACGATGTGGTGCTGGTCATGCTGCTTCTGGAACGGATGAATGAGAAATTGACCATCGTATGCCAGGCCATCAGCGAAAAGTTTCCAGCGGCATGCGAATTCGGTGAGTTCTTTATAGATAATATACAACATTCTAAAAATTTAATTTATTTTAATTTCTTGAAAATGCTTAACGCTTACTTCTCTCGCCACAGGACGCGACGCAATATTTGAGGGCTATTCCGTGCAGCGATATATCTTCCGGTCACAATGCCTCTACCTTCTGAAGAGCCTTCAACTGGTGCTTCAGCAGTTCCGCCACGGACTCAACCACTGCGACTACGAGCTGTGCACCCATGCGGCCATCTACCGGAGTGATCTGGAGGCCCAGGAGCAGCAGCTGGACGAGTTTGTGCGCCTGCTGAAAACGGGGCAACTGGATGAGCACACAAACTGTGAGCCCATCCAGAGGGTTCTTCACTATGTGAGTGGATTGCATCAGAACCTAATGCCGCCTCAAACGTTGGTGGAGCTCATGGACGAGCAGCAGCTGTACGGAACCCTCATCGAGGTGTATGAAGCTGGGTTGGATGCTGTGAATGCCAACGCAGGTCTGATGCACACCATAATCCAACTGGGAGACGAGCAGACCGCCTCCTTCCACTGCATGCAGCTGCTGATGGAGACGAGCTGCGCCCATAAGCAGAAACTGAAGAAGCTGCAAAGGAAGTTGAGTAGCAGTAAGACTGCTTCCTGGACGGGAATGCAGTGTGCCAGGTACCAGAGAATCCTGGAGGCCAATGAAGCATTAGGTGCACTTATCAGGTTGCTAGGCTCCACTGCTCGGGAGGCGAGCAAGGATTCCAATGGCGGTATAGCCCATGAGAAGTTATGGAGGGTGCTGGTGCTCAACTACCATAAATTCGCTCCTGCCTGTCAGGAGGCTGAGGAGCCCAAGGAAGTGGACGCCTATAGTCAGCGGTGCATGCAACTCCTGGAAGAACAACTGGACGAGCTCTTTGCGCTCCTAGAATCTACGGATGTGAACACGGAGTATGTGCGTCATCCCGTCAGCAACACATTGCAGGAACGAGCTGCCCAAGTTAAGCGGCACTACGAGGACGTGAAAACCCTTGAGCTGACCGTTGGGGAGCGAGACAAGGAGATCAAAAGCCTCAAGTACATGGCCAAGATGAAGATGCAAGACTTCTCCGAGCTGCAGATCCGCAAGGAGATGGCCGAGAAGCAGCTCAGCAAGCAATGCCTTGTACTCGCCGGATTCGCAGAGGCCGTGGAGCAGCTGGAGCAGTCCATCCTGACCAAGGAGGCAGCCCTGGGACAGGCCTTGACTATATTAACCGATAAGATCTCAATTCTGGAGCAGGCGCAGCAGACCTGGCGAGAGCAGCAGCAAGCGGATAGTGCCTGTGTTACCAGCTCTGCGATTAGTTCCAACAGGGAGATGAACATGCTGCACCAGGCCCTCCGTCAGGAGCGATCCCTGCGTGTTCAGATGCAGGGCAGTGAAATGAGGAAGACCTTTGCCGCCTTGGAACCGCTTCATGTGCCCAAGACGGGAAGCCAGGAGCTGACCAACCTGGAGAAGGAACTGCGCTCCCTGAAGAACCAGTGGCTGCTGGCCCATCTGGACATGGGTCAGGCTGGAAGCCAGCGGCGTTTGGAGATCGAGCTGCAGGGCAGCCGCATCCTGCGACATATCTTCCAGACATATTGCACCCAGCATCCGCATCGGGCCAAGAGCACAGACTTTGGGCTATTCATAAGCGACGATCTGCGTCTGGCATTCAGTCCCAGTTTCTAGGCATTAGTTAGTGTTTTTCGTTCATAACAAAGGTATTTGTGATTCGCTGCTTGCATATATATAAAAATATATAGATATATTCATAATTATTTGTACAATACTGGATATTATATGCCTACAGTCATATACATATTATACATATATGCAAATCTGTACAATTATATAGTTCATGACGTGTTTATCGGCCAATAAACCAACTTACTTGACTTAGACAAATTAGATAAATGTCTTTTATTCACCAAATTAAGCTTAAAACATCACAAATAAAGCATGGATCAGGGATTCAATTAATCTCATTATCGAGCATCCCCGACTGGGGCGTTCGTAAATGTCGTTTATTTGAAATTAACATTTTACAAGATACCAATATGCAATCCTTTATGTACAAATAGTCGTGGATAGTAGGGGGCGCGCAGTTTGAGATGAGAGCAGCGCAAGCAGAAACGCTTATCACATGAGCACAGAATCGGGGATCCAAAATGTGAGGGGACGGATGTATGGTATAGTTGGTGGTTGGATATTGCATATATCATGGCGGCCGTGTGACATCGTGGTTGTGGTGCATCGTTGTCGTTGAGGGGATTTACATAAATACGTTTAATGTTTAATGAGAAGAAGGTTGTGGATTTGAGGCTATTTACAGTTGCAGAACGAACCAAACAATTGCGACCTGTGTGGAGCTAAATAAGAAAGATTAAATAATAAAAGATGCAATTTTAGATGAATTAATATCAAATATTCATTTAAACATAGCGCATTTATGGTTTACGAAATAATTTCACTTCTAAATACGTTTTTTTATCAACATTTATGTTGATTTTCCTTAAGAATCTTTCAAATGAAGTTCTAAATTATTTAACGAAAGAATGAACTATGAAACTACTTAGAATTATTATTTTATAAATTATTTTTAGACATAAATCTCTTATCCTTTAACTTTTTTATATTTTAGGAAGCGAATTTTTAATAATTTTATAGAGGAAAATGATTAAACTCAAATTAAAAAAGGCAGTGATAGAAAGAACTTTAGATCCTAGACTCGCATTTACAGAATTATTATTTTTTTTTAAATTAGCATTTTAATATTTTCCAGTGAAATCTTGGCTGATTAAACTCATCAAAGAAAAAATAATGGAAATCTTAAAATATAAATCTTTTAAAGAAACGCTCACCTCACGACTTGGCTGCTGCCTGACGTTTGGCCACAATTTTGCCCTGATCGCGACTGTTGATGACCTCGGCATGGAAGCCCGTCTCCCAGTCGGCGTAATACTTCACCGTGCGCACATTGCCATCGGGCTCCACCAGGGAGTACTCTCCCTTGACCACATCGCCGTCGCGCTCCTCCTTTTGGTGCTTATTATCGCCCGTGTGCGGATCATTTACTGCATACTCGAAGGCATAGCGTGGATGGGCGTCCTGTGGGACACTTCAGTATCAACATTTACACGCAAATGATGGCAAAATCACTTACAAAGTGCTCCAGATGCTTCTCGGGCACCACCTTTAGCAAGGCGGGCTGGGCCACTGGCGCTGACTTTAGATAGGCGGTGGCAGCCACAGGGGCGTGGTTGCTCAGCGCCGGCACACTGGGAGCATAGCGATAGAATCCCGCTCCTAGGGGACCAATACCACCCTCTCCATGGGAATATCCACTGAGGGAAGAGTCCAGATGAGCCAGCGAGGAGGTGGCTGGGGCCAGACCAGATCCATGGGTCAGCAGACCGTGATAGTTAAGGGCTGGAGATACCGCAGCGTGCCCCAGGGAAATGGCTCCGTAGTAGCCGCCATTGTGACCTCCAGCACCGTGACCCAAACTACCTGGAGGTTGACATAGTATAGGTATACATTATATATGTATACTATTCTTTTACTATAAGGATGGTTCTTACCCGCATGGATTCCGTAGGCGGTGCTGCTGGCCAGCTTACCGCCCAAGCTGTAAGCCGGAGCCGAGGTCAACTTGGTCAGAGGAGCACCCAGCAGGGCGGCTCCGTGTCCGTGTCCACTGGCCTCGTAACCCAAACCCGCTCCCAGTCCCAATCCGATCGGAGAAGCGATCTTCGTGATCGCCGGACCCGTGCTGTAGTGACTCACAGCTGGTGCGGCATAAGCCGCCACCTTGGCGACAGCTGGAGCAGCTGCAATGGTTGCTACTGCGGGCTTCGACACATACTGATGGGACACAGCTCCCGAGCTATATCCGGCGCCACTTCCTCCATATCCTGTGGCCACTTTTGCGATGGCAGGACCGGTTGAGTAAGTGGCCAAAGCGGGAGCGGCGGCGATGGCGTGTCCAGTGGATAGGTGGCTCACAGCTGGAGCTGCATAGGTGGCAACCTTGGCTATGGCAGGAGCTGCAGAAATGGCCACAGCGGGCTTCGACACATATTGGTGGGATACAGCTCCCGATCCACTAGCTCCGTATCCATGCCCATATCCAGTGGCCACCTTGGCGACGACCGGAGCGGCAGAGATGCTGGAAATGGCAGGGGCGCCATATGAGGCTATTTTCGAGAGGCCAGGTCCCGTGGAGTAGCTGGAAATGGCTGGAGCTGCGTAGGTAGCCACCTTGGCAATGGCAGGAGCTGCTGAGATGGCGGCCACCGCTGGTTTCGATACGTACTGATGGGAGACTGCTCCTGAGCCGCCGATACCGTACCCTGTGTCCAGTTTAGTGGGCAAGGCGATTGCCGGAGCAGCTGGCAAGTAGGCCTTGGATAGAACCGGAGCCGCTGGCAAGTAAGTCTTGGAGAGAACCGGAGCCACTGGCGCTACAGCAATGGCGGGTTTCGATACATACTGATGAGAGACGGCTCCATGGCCAGACCCGGCATAGCTGGTTGCGATTTTGGTGAGACTGGGAGCAGCTGAGTAGGTGGAAATGGCAGGAGCAGCATAGGTGGCCACCTTGGAGATGGCAGGAGCTGTGGCATAGCTTGAGATTGCTGGAGCAGCATAGGTGGATACTTTGGCAATGGCAGGAGCTGCTGAAATGGCCACCGCTGGCTTGGAGACGTACTGATGGGAGACAGCTCCCCCTGAACTGTATCCCGAGCCACTTCCTCCGTAACCAGTGGCTACTTTGGTCACCACTGGCGCTGCGGAGTATGTGGACACAGTGGGGGCGGCATAGGTGGCAATTTTCGAGACGGCTGGTCCAGTGGAGTAGCTGGAAATGGCTGGAGCGGCATAGGAGGCCACCTTGGCTATGGCAGGGACCGCTGAAATGGCCACTGCGGGCTTAGACACATACTGGTGCGAGACAGCACCAGATCCACTACCGCCGTAGCTCGGTGAAATCTTGGTGACTGCCGGAGCGGAGGAGTAAGTGGCGACTGCTGGTGCAGCTGCAGGATAGGCGGCCACTATGGGCTTGGAAATATACTGGTGGGACACGTCCGCTGCTTGGCTGTAGGCTACCTTGGTGAGAGCAGGCGCTGCGGAGTAGGTGGACACCGCTGGAGCGGCATAGGTGGCAACTTTGGTGACTGCAGGAGCTGTGGCATACGTGGAGATGGCTGGAGCCGCGTAGGTGGCCACCTTGGCAATGGCGGGAGCTGCTGAAATGGCCACTGCGGGCTTGGAAACATACTGATGGGAGACGGCTCCATGGCCATAGCCCGTTGCAATCTTGGTTACAGCCGGAGCTGAGGCATACGTCGAGATGGCAGGGGCAGCATAGGTTGCTACCTTGGCAATGGCAGGAGCAGCAGAAATGGCCACCGCTGGCTTGGACACATACTGATGGGAAACAGCTCCGTGGCTGTAACCGGAACCACTGTCTCCGTATTCAGTGGCCACTTTGGCAACAACTGGTGCTGCCGAGTATGTGGATATTGCGGGAGCGGCATAGCTGGCAATCTTCGAGACCGCTGGGCCAGTGGAGTAGCTGGAAATGGCTGGAGCGGCATAGGTGGCCACCTTGGCTATGGCAGGGGCCGCTGAAATGGCCACCGCTGGCTTCGACACATACTGATGGGACACGGCACCCGATCCACTCACTCCGTAGCCCGAGGCTACCTTAGACACAACTGGACCCGACGTATATGTGGACACAGTGGGGGCGGCATAGGTGGCAATCTTCGAGATGGCTGGGCCAGTGGAGTAGCTGGAAATGGCTGGAGCGGCATAGGTGGCCACCTTGGCTATCGCTGGGGCGGCTGAAATGGCCACCGCTGGCTTCGACACATACTGGTGGGAGATGGCTCCCGATCCTGAAGCGCCGTAGCTGGTGGAGAGTTTGGTGACTGCTGGGGCGGACGAGTAGGTGGCCACTGCTGGGGCGGCGTAGCTGGCCACCTGGGCAACGGCTGGAGAGGCAACTAGAGCTGGCTTCGAGACATACTGGTGGGAAACGGCTCCTGAGGAATGGCTTCCATAGCTGGCAGCCACCTTGGTGATTTCCGGGCCCGGGGAGTAGGCAGCTATGGCCGGAGCTGCTGCCGGGTAGGCGGCCACAATTGGCTTGGAGAAGTACTGGTGGGACACGTCCGCCGCCTGGCTGTATTTGGTTATGGATGGAGCGTAGCTGGCGGAGTATCCGGTTCCATGGGAAGACAGCAAGGACGAAGTGGTGGCCAACTTAACAGCTGGAGCGGAATAGGTGGACACCTTGGCAATCGCTGGGGCTGCATACGCAACCGATGGCGAGTAGGTGGCTATTTTGGATATTCCCGGCGAGATCTGACCGTAGCTATAGCCTGGGGAGCTGTAGGTTTCCACCTTGGAGTATCCCGGAGTGGCCTTGGAGTAGGCGTAGCCGGGCGAACTGTAGGTCTCCACCTTCGTAGTCACCGGCGGGGCATAAAAGGGAGCGCTTGAGGGAGCCGGAGCCGTGTATGTAGCCACCTTGGATATTCCGGGAGTGGCCGAGCTGTAGCTGTATCCCGGCGAAGTGTACGTGGCCACTTTGGTGATACCCGGAGACGGTGGCAAATAGGAGTTGTCCAACTTGGGGGCTGTTAGTACCGTTTTGGTAATAGCTGGCGATACCAGGTTCTTTATTTCTATTCCGGAGGGCACCACGGTTGCGTACTTGGCAGCTGGGGACTTTTCCGCGTAAGTTATACCCGCTCCGTACTCCGCCGAGGGTGTGAACAGAGCCTTCTGCACCGGAGCTATGTACTTATTGATCTGAGTCACTCCACCGTGAGACAATCCCTCGATGCCGGCGGTGGACTCATAGGAGGCGCCTCCGCTGCCCACCGAGGTGTGAAGGAGATGTCCGTTCTCCGAGTATGTGGAAATGGCCGGGCTCTGGCTGTACTTGGTCACCCCAGGCGAGATGGAGAACTTCACCTCGGCTGGTGGGGGATACGAGTAGCCTGCAGTGGTAGCGTGAACGCAGGGCACAATTGGAGGGGCCAGAGTGGGTGAAGGGTCAGCCAGCACCACGCTAAGTACGCCCAGAAGGGCGACCAAATGGAACTAAAAACGGAAACGGTTAGGAATGTGGACCAATAATAAAAACTAAATTGATATTTTGGGAAATAAGGCTCAACAGAAATTTCGAAAAATCTTAGCGTGTCGAAAAATTAAAAAATATATATAAAGAATGGTCTATATATAAATATACATATACATATATAATAATAAAAAATAATATCTAATATAAATCGAAATTCAACTAAAGTATTGTAAAAACATTGTTAAAAACGAGAGTTATGTTCAGAAAGTAAATAATATATTAAAAAAAAACAAATAACAAATTTGTTAAAGGCATAAGGTATACATATGTAAATTGAGTCGATTTAAGTTTATAGAATAAAATACATATTAAAATAAATTGTTAGGTTTATTTTTGAACCAGAAGAAAATACATATGAAAATACATTTTAATTTGTATATTGGAACCAGTCTTTAAAGCATCACAGAATATACGGTGGGGTCATCTTTCTATAAAAACTGATTTTTGATGGTGAGGTATCCACTTTATCTTTGTTAATATCACTATATAGTATAACAACGTTCCCTTTAGATTTATGCTATTGCTGTTTTGCAAGTTGCCAATTTGTAGATTGAGATTTTCCTTTTATATGCATTTTGGAGTTTTTTTTGTTCAAAAATGTGTTTTTTTCTTACGGCTATACAATTTGAAAACTCATTTTAAATTTCAGAAATGTTAGTAAAAATGTACTATATTTGCTATTAACAGTTTTTTAAAATCTTTTTTTGTAGTTAAATTTTACTTAAGTAGTCCTAAGTACTAAAAAAGTCTTTGAAGACACCTACCCTAGCCTCTGCTAACGTAATGTATTAAATCATAACCCTAAACACACTTCCAGTCGATGAAAGTAAAGGGTTCGGTTAAATATAATTAAATAATTAAAAAATAATTAAAAATCTTTCAAAATACTTAATGGTTTCCAAAAATTAGTTTACAAATAGTTTAGTAAAGAATATTTATTTGATCATCCTTTTTAAATTCACTATTTAAATTGATGTTTAGGTAATTTGGCTTTGTTTCAAGTTTTCCGTTTTGAATGTTAGTTTTTGTTGTTATTATGTTTTATATTGTCGCAATCAAATTATTTTTAATAAAGCATTATTTAAAGAGCAATAAGTTTTGTCACTTGTTCAGTTTTAATTCATTTTCAAGATCTTGTTATGTCCTTTAAATGTTCTCTTGGCACCATTCGCACTATTTATTTGCAGGACCCACCTTCATATTTTCACTAATCGAATTCAGCACACTCTAAGATTGTTTAAGGAGTCACAAACTGTATAGATGCTTTGTTTAGTTACACAGCATTGGCACTTTCCAAAAAAGAATTCACAAGCTGGCGATCCTTGACAGTTTGATTGAAATAATTCCTGTGCGTAATCCTTGGGCGACTAGATCTTTGCTGGATCTAATTCGAGGCAGCGCCTGGCTTGAATTATCCAAAGTGCGCTTAGGAAACGCAACGCGGATCGTATCGAAACGGATCGAATCGGATCGGATTCGGGATGTAGAGCAGAGCCACGCGACCGACTGGACTGGACTGTTGGCCAGCCCGGCCCTATAATCGCTTATATACGTTCGGTCAGTTGGCCAACACTAGCAAAAAGCTCGCACTCGCACGCATGCGCAGCAGCCACGCACCAGTTTGGCGACAAAGCGACAAAAAAGTGCCACTATATATGTAGCAGAAATGAAAAACCGAATCGAATCGGATCGAAATATAGATCTAGCTGCAAGGAAAGAGCCGAGTGAGTGAGTCGACTTTGGCTCGTGCAGATGAAGAATCAATGTCTGTTCGAGCCAGCTTTGTTCTCTCCCAACTGAAAACTGAAAACTGAAAACAGAAAACTCAAACTGCAACCTGCCCGGCCTGGCCAATTGTTTGGCCCCACCTTCGCTCGCAGCCTCAGTGGGTAACGTTAACGTTTTATTAGATCATAGTCGCGAACGCCTCGGCTCAAAAATAAACCGATCGCAAAATACGCGTGGTGCATTGTTGGCCAAGTCAGTTTTTTGGAACAGTTTTATTTTCAGATATTTCATTTTTATTTTTTGCATACTCATACGCTTTTAAAGCGACTTAATTTGATTTAGATTTTAATCGCACCATTGCGTGTAGCTCTGGAATAATAAATCCATACGCAACTCGCCAGACCCCCAAGCCGAAAAAAAGTCTGCTAAAAAATTCAGAAAAAATATAGAGAGCAATGTAGAAAATAAAGCAAGAATCGTGGTATTAATGTCGCTATCAATAAATTGTGTCTGTCCATGTGTGTGAGAGTGCAGTCATGCGAGTGTATTTGGTGTGCGTGCCTTGGGCCTTGATTGTGCATTTGGCTAAAAGGCGCATTGCCACATCATAATGCGATACAATATGTGGCTAATAGAATAGCCGGGAGATACGGCCGAAGTGTTGACTTGTGGGCAATTAAGGTCACTATGCATCGAGTGTCACCCTCGGAGCGAGGGTGTGCTGAGATGTCGAGAAAACGGCCAACTTAGTGGGCCAAGAGGCCTGATAAATCGGATGACTGACATAGCGATTTGAAGAGACAAGTCAGGGAATACGAAATAAATCTTATGTATTTTGCTTTGTTCTGTAATGGAGGTGATTAAGTGCAGTGTTGACGCCATTATAAATATTCTTTTAATGGTTATAACATACTTAGATTATGCTTAGAGCATATTTCGAAATGTTGTGCAAGGTATTTTATATATAATTTGTTTTTTGATTTTACTTTAATTTTGTTTGAATTTATAATTGATAATTTATAATTTATAAAGATTGTACAAATAGAATAGAATTGGTTATTGACTCAACACCTAAAACAATAAGTACTCAAGCCCAAGAAGAATTTACTATATATTATCATAAATGCATTTTATTCAGCCTTTTTGTACATAAATATTTCCTTAATAATAATTTATTAAATATATTAATATAAGAAACTCACAAAGCCAAAACGACTTAAAATACCTTTAAAGGTAAAATGTAATAATAATTTATAATAATAACTTCACAAGTAAATGTTGATATCAAATAGATTTTCCGCAGGAACAAGCACCCTATCAATTTCACACAATTATAATTTCCTTTCCCAGCCACCTTATGTAATAAAGCAATCCACAATCTGGCGATTACTAAACCATTTTGCCTTTTGGCCGAGTCCAGACGTCGCCCACGAACCGCGGCTCTGACAACAATTTCACACAAGGTGCGGAAAATGCTTTTCCAGTCATAAACACAGGCCATTGGGCTACCTAAAGTCATAATTTTGCCCCTCGAAAGCGGTAGCAGCGGCTTATCCTGCAGCTTATGCCGTTTCCATCGACTGCCCCGCTGGCATCACGCATACGCCATGTTGTGCGCCAGCCAAGCCCGTCGGCCTTTCTTAAAAATACACGCAATATTTGCACTCTAGTTAGCATTAACTAAAACTGGTTCGAGATATGGGCAAATATTTTCTGGGCTTGTAAATCGGCCTCGTAGAATTCTTGGGCGAGATCAGCAGATTGCAGAAACATAAAATCGGTGGTTTTAAAAAATATGCATGGGTATGTGTATAAATAAAAATGTTTACGCATGCCGATATTGAATGAGCGACAAACCATCTAGATATAGGATTCGCTGCGATACAAAGTTAAATGTAAATGATCTAGTCGGGGCGAAAATCAAGATTTTTCAATTAAAATCCCGCGGGGGGAGGCTGGCGCTTTGATTTCGTCATGATGCTAAGTAGGCATGGTCGTGGGGCAGCCATGGCCAGCTGTAAGCTGGATCTGTATCCATGGTGCTGGCTGTATAAGCCCGCAGATCGTTTCGTTTCGCCAAACTTACGCAACCCGCGAGACCTGTGCGAGTGAGCATGCGTGTGTGTGACAAATGCGTGGCGCGGCGAACTAAACTCGTCCGGCGATCAGCCTGAAGTAGGTTAAAATCGGCGCAGCTGACTTTTCGGCTTGCGTTTGCAAATGTTGAAAAATTAAAATTCAATCAAATTGCGAAAACTGTTCGCGAAAAGCCCAAAAATCAACGAAAAAGGCTGCCCGACAGCCCGAAACATGTTTCATGTTCAATTAACAGCAGCAGCCCCTTCCCGTCCCCATTCGAGTCGGGAAATGTACGGGAAAAGTCGGGAACACTTTCAGACTTAAGGCTTCTGCTGGCTTTTCCGATAAAAATCGCATCATGCAACACCCAATGGCCGGGGCTTAATTGGCCCACAAGGTTTATCGGCTGCCACCGGGTCTCGATCTGGATCGGCATTCTTTTCCAGCCCCAAAGCGATTGCGTGTCGCGGTCTGTGGCCATTTTGCTCTTTTTTCTGGTCTGGGCTTCTAATTGAAATGTCAACGCGTTTGCTGCTCAATCAATTTTCCAGCCAGCCATTTATGGTTGGTTTTATTTCGGCAAAACTTCGCCTAGATTTCACATCGCTAATCGCCTGGCCAGGAGTGTGTCTTGCCTTTTTTCCAGCTGGGTGTTTTTAATTGATTTGGCCGGCATGCGGTGTCGATCGCAAGTCAGGGACAATGTGGCAGCGATGGCTGATGGCTGCCACTGGCACCGAGTGGCAGACTTCAAGACTTCAGACTCGGCGGACAGCTAATTAAATGCGGTCATAAGGAGCGCTTAAATGACATCAGGTGGCAAGGGGACTTACTATATAATTAGTACCATCGAGACTTCCATTTTGGGTACATTTCAATTTAAATTTAACACCACTTTTTGAAACAATATCCTTTGGTCACTATATTCTGTATCAAATCAAGCTTCTTTTAGATGAATTATGTTGTTTATATATTTTTTACTTGAAAAGTGGTGACAAGCAAGAAAAAAAACTATTGTCATAAATATGTATATATCTGTAAATAAACAACTTTTATGTATATTTTGTATTTGTAATAAAATTAATCATAAGAATATCGGTAAGAAGCTGATAAATGCCTTTGAAACCGAAGTATCAAACACAAAAATAAGCAAATATTAAAGTAAGTAAGCTTTTGGTTGTGCCAAAACCCAGCTTTATGATCTTTTTGTACTTGACAATGCTGATCAATAATATATATTTCAATAATAGCTTGTTTTATTCATATTATTTTTGCAATAAGTGCTGTTCAGAATTATCAGTCTTATATATAGATATAAGGTTAGGATTCTTTCCATATTCATTATTTTGGGATGAGTTTCGACTGTTTTCGGAGTATTTGCTCTCCGTAGGTCATAGATAAGACCTAATGCAATTACACTCAAGTCTAGCTTATAAGCCGGATGTCGCCGCATGCCATAAGCAGATGTAAACAATTTTATTTACGGAGCATACTGTCGGGGGCCAATCGATTCTCACTTTGCCTAGTGCTCTCATATGGAAGGTTGACTTCATTTGCATTGGTGGAAGGTTACTATAGGATCGACCCTCTTCGCAGCCACCTCAGCCACGCTCACATTTCGGCCTAGTAGAGTTTCGTAAACATTTGTCATAATTAACACAGATTAGGCACTCGGCATTCTTAATGGCCGCTGCGCTGCATTTGACCAACACCGCGGCTAATCCAATTTAGCTAATCTCATGCATAACTAGTTCGACCACAGATCGGGTATTCTAATTACAGGTGCGATTTCGATTGCGATTGCAATGGCGAGAGTGTTAGTCTTGGGCACTCGCACTTTTGGCCACCGCTAAATGCTGCGTATGGCATTGACTTGGATTTCGAGCGATTTGAGTGCGATCAGGGACCAAGTGCCAGGCGGCAGAGTGGCGAAAAATTGATTGCTTATATGCAAATTGCTCCCACATTGCGATCGCAATGGATTCTAGGCGAACCAGTTCCAAGCTCGAAGCCGAGCCAAAGTGATGGCAATAAAAAGCGATGCTCATAAACGGAGAGTGCGCCGCGGAATCACTTAGCGCGCTTTGAGACGCGTGAGAAATGCCTCAAAATCGCCGGATTGCAATAGATTCTCAGACTCTCAGAGTTAAGCGATTGCAGAGGCGTGCAGCAGCGCTCCCAATTAAATAATTTACAATTTTCTAGATTAGGCGCCGCCTCCGTCCGCCGACATTGAATGTCGCTGCGGCTATGAGTCAGATCTGCGCTCATATTGCGAGTGGACTCGTGTATCTGCGACTCTTGAGACTTTAGATCCGGTTTGGGGCTCGCCGGAGTTGTCAGTGGAAAAGCTGCCCCGCTGACACATACGCCTTTTAAGGATCGGGTGGGATCCCGAGACCAAGCCAGAGCCAGAGGCCGAGTCCGATCCCTCTGCCTCTCCGCCCCAGTGAACTCTGGCCAAAAGCAATTAGCGGCCTAAACAAATCTGAGAGACAATTCTCAGAAGTGCCAGCTTGGCTTATGCATTGCATTGCATTCGCATAATTTGCTGTCAAATCGCACGCGTTTTATTGATATACCCTTACTAAGGGTAGTTTGATGTGTATCAAAGCAACAAATAATGTTAATGTTAATTATGGTTAACTTTTGGCAATCTTTTAACTGTCATTATCACATAATGCCATTTAATTTATTGCTCTTCTCTCGCCAATTATATTTTAAACTTAATTTTGGTTATTTTTTTATATTTGTTTCTAACAAAGATAGTTTAAAGAAAGGATATTATTAGTCACTTTGGACTTTTGCTCTTGCTCACATGTATCGCAACGATAATAAAACGATTGATATGGCGATGTTTTCTGTAATTTCTGTTTCTTAAATTATATTAATTATTAAATAAGGAGTTCTGAGACAATGTTAGACATTGTAGAAGAGAAGAGCATTTCAACACTCTTGCACACACTTTTGGGGCGTTTTTGTGGTTGCGTTGTCGACTTGAAATAATTAATGCGAACTGGTGTTAATTTATGGTTGTCGCTTTCGTTGTCGGATGGCGTTGCTGCTGCTATTGCCATTGCATGGCCTAATCACAAAACTCAATTGGAGGTTGGGCCCCGCTGGAAAGATCAGAAGTCGGGATCTTTGGCTGCTTGTTAGCAATTTCCTGTCAGCCCACGAATTTTCTGGCTTATTGTTTTGTTTTGGACCAGAGCTCGATGATTTATGGATGGATATCTCTGGCAAGTGCAGCCATAAATTTGATTCCGCAAGACTAAATATTGAACTGAGTTCAGGGAGTGTGGGTTTCATTTTCCAAATTTTACAAAAAGTAATAATTTTAGGTCCATTATAGTAAAGTAAAGTATGTATATACATACATACTTACCTAGATGGTGAACTGTCAATCATTGTCATCATTACATTTGATTAATAAAGAGATACAATTGATAAAAAACATTTTTCTGTTTTGGAAGTCGTGAGAGAAATGAAAAAAATGCTTTCAAAAAATTAATTTATTTAACAAACCATAAACTAAAGGTTACACAACTAAGCAAATAAATTACTCATACAACAAACGAAATAAATACAGGACGAAACACTACAGGCTGCCTCCGGATCTAGACCCCCTGCAAGGTGCTATAGCTACCGGGCTGGAAACTGTGTCCCCCCGCATACATGGGCACCATGTGCTTCTTGTCCTTCCGCACCATGCTCTGCACCAGGCTGGCTGACGCAGCTCCCTGCTCATCCTCTTCGGCATCCTCAAAGTCATCATTCAGGACATTTGGGAAGAGCACGGGACCCGACTTGCCGGGTCTCTGGGCACGCGGCTTCTGAGTGGGATGGTGAGGACGTAGCTTCTTGGGCTTGCGGTGGAAGTAGCTCGAATAATCCGGCCGGGAATAGGTTTTGGAGACGCCCTTGTACTTGTAGTGCTTCAGGCCCGGCGTGGTGTGCACCACCTTCTTCTGGTGTATGTGGTTGGAGAGCCCCTCGGGGGGAATGCTAACCCGGGGCTTCGAGGGCGAGAAGCTGGTGTGCAGGGACTGCTGAGTGAACGAGGGCTTGTGCAGGTAGTTGTGGGGCACCTCCTTGGGCTTGTAGTGGTCGTAGTGGGCGTGGTGCGAGTGAATGGGCGATCCTGTGGTGTAGTAGGGCCGATACTCCCGAGGTTCGTTCACAATGACCGCCTTCCAGTCACCCTCCTGCACTGCATAGGTGGGCTGCAGCTTCTGGGAGTAATCCTCCAGCTTGTGGGCCGCCGCTATCTGCTTGTAATAGGTGTCCCTGGCCTGCTGCAGTCGATCCCTGATGCCAGGGTCCATGTCCATGGGCACCTGCTTGATTCTCGCGTGCGGCTTGATCTCAATCAGGCTGGGAATCTTGGGATGCGAATGCGTCAGGTCCTCAATGGGCTTCTTGAGTGGCTTTATGTCCGAGCTCAGGACGATGTGCTCCTGGTCCTTGCTGTAGTGGTTGATCTTTGACTGGGAGGTATCATCGTTCACGTGGTTGCTGCCCTCCGGTGTCTCCGTGATCGGATGCGAGTTGGCCCCCACCGTCTTGACGATGGCATTGAAGCCTTTCTTGGCATCTGCCGTGTAAAAAACGGTGCGTATTGACCCATCCGGCTCCAGTATGCTGTAGTGACCCTTGACACCGTCGCCGTCGCGGGACTCCCACTGCGACTTCACATCGCCCGTATGCAGATCCTTAACACCGTAACTGAAGGCATAGCCCGGATGTTCCTGAAAGTATAAAGGATTTAGCCAAATATGATTGAAGGCGATCCTAAAATCACGCCTAACTCGGCCCCAAACCGCACCTAAAAAATCGTATACACACTTTTCGACAACCCCAATGGCTGTGTCAACGTCTGTAGAATTTTATATGTTTTCTTGACGACCAACGAAAAAAAATGCCAAATAAAAAATGAAACAAATGCAACGTTTTTGTGTCAAGGCGAAAACGCGCGCTGTGCACAGTTTGAAAGCCACTGGAGGAGGCATTTGGGTTGCTGGGTTGGGTTTCTCGGTTCTTGGCCACATGGGATTGGGGTTTCTTTTGATCTGCAGCCGACATTGAAGTCAGAGCAAAGTAATAATTAATTAAGAGTACAGGTTAACCCTACGAAGCTAGAAAAGAGGTTATTAATAGGTATTAGAAATTTAAAAATTTAGAAGTAAATAGTAATAAAAAATATTCTAAATGATAAATTGTCTCTAATAAAAAAGAGTATCTTACAGAAAAAGAAAAAAACAATATAAAATTTATATACAATTAATTAAATTACTCAAAAATCAAGAGAGCTTCTTAAAAAAAATTAAACAATTTTAATTGCAGTACATTTTGGCCACCATAGTTTGTTAATAATAGTGTTAAATGCAAATGACTATAATTTAAACTTAAATGACATTCTAGATTGTTATTTATAGCCAGCACATAGCCACGCATTAACCCCATAAAGCCAACCACTAAATAAACCCAAAAATTTACATAAATTCAATTAATATAAAATGTAGAGCATTCGGTGTCAGCTGGACATGCTGGCTGCTGGTTAGTTCGAGTGCCTGTGCGTTTCCCCTTCTTTTTTGGCACCTTCAGTATTTCTAAGGCAAATTGCAAAAGTTTTTCGCATACTTTGGCGCTGGCTTCAATTAAGCGCAGAAGTCCATAAATGGCCACGCACACACACACGCACCCAAACGCGAATGGTTTTCATTTTTCTTCTCTTTGGGTTTTTTTTTTTGTGGTGGATACTATTGGCAACTATTGGTTACTTTTCTGTTCGCTGCCTATCAATTTTGGCTGCAACTCCCTGGTCCGCTGTCGCTGTCCGGACGAAACAAATGATTACAAGCGAGTGTAACCTGAGCGGCAGCCGTCGGACGCACGTCCCTCTGCACGGACTACAGTCCAGCCCCTTAAAATCGAACGGATTCTTGCTTGTATTTAGTTTGGATTGATTATTTAGGCTTTCGTTGGTTTAAATATGATATTATTTATTTGTGTCATTATTTTATTATTTAATTGCTTATGCAGCTATGACATTGTTTCATTAATTAGAACTCTTAGATGCTCGCCTATGGGAATTTATATAAATGCGAGTAATATATGTATAATGTAACTTTCAATAAAAATGTTTAATAAATTTAAAAAAAATTATAGATCTAAAAAAGAAAAGTATTCGAAAAAACTTATGCGATAAAATATTTAACTAATGCATTAATTTGTATCTAAAGTGTGTTCTGAAGTATTATTAGAGGCAGAATTGTTTTATACATAAATACTTATGTAGAGGCTGTACTGTGGGTTATAAATAAATTTCAGCGCCTGGATATATGGAGGTTTTAATAAGAGTTGCATAAGCAACAACTGGCCAATGGAAAATGGAAAATGGCCACTGACCACCCAAAGAGATCATTGGGAGACTCTATCGCGGCTGGTGGCCAATTTCGCAGGCAGCTTTGTGGGTGCGTGTGAACTTTAACTCATAAATTTATGGGTGAGCAATTTATGATTTGGCTAACTGGGCGTATGCGCAATCACTCCACTCCGCGCCACAATTACATGCAAATTACGCATACGCAGCGTTGTCAACATTTTGACAACAAATCGCCCGACAGATCGTGGGAGCACACACACAGCACTAAATCGAATCGAATCGTATCAAAAAATTTGTGACAGTCGCGACAGTTTCAAAAGGCGTCTACGACAGACAGACAGCATGGAAAACATTTTAGCATTTTTCAAAAACGCACCTTGCCGCACCAAGCCGAAAACAGTTACAAAAGGAAAGAATTCAATCTTGCCTTCGGGCCACCTTTCGCTTGCCTCTTGACTCGGATCGTAGGTGCAGCAGCCACAAGCTGAGCTATAAAGCCTTATATGGCGCCCCCAATCGTGTGCGCACGCAAAACGCATTTTCGCATTTTTGTCTTTTTGTATTTTCCTACTTGAGCGTTTTCGCATTTTCGGCTACCTGACAGCTCTCCCCGCCCCTTCTGAGAGAAAAAACAATGGATTGGAAGTCAGGCCGGGCCAACAAGTTGATTTATGTGGGCGGCGGCGGAGGCGGCTATAGCCATCGAAAAATATAGTATTCGAACATTCTGCACTCGCATGGACAACATTCACTTTCAATGGCGGAAAATGCGTTTTCCACAAACGCCAGATTTGCAGCGGCATTTATGCGTCCCCGACTTGGGCTGCCTTGATGTATTAATCGGTGGTTGGATCCGCTCTACTTTTTGATAGATCGATCAGCTACGTAATTAATTGTGAGCCGTCAGATGATTTATTTCATTTAAAACTCGCCTAACGATCAATTTTTGTGGACGGCTGTCAGAGTGGGATTACGCTAAAATATGTCATTTATTTGCTAATCTCTGCGGGGGCGGTGGCGGGTGGGATCTAATAAAAATTAATTCTAGAAATCAAGACATTTGCTGTATTTATTACATTTGAAAAGCCGTTTGAATAGAATAATATTTTTGGATGTTCTAATAAAAATTACTACTTGTCTTGTTTAGATAGAACTAACCAGAAGTATAAAAGCTATAGACAAGTAAAAAGAAACATGGACGTGGCTAATTTACTTTTTATGATTGTGCTCAAATGTATAAACAATTAAATTAAACAGAGCATAAGACAGAAGATAATGGAAACAAATTAGAACAAATGTTGTCAATTTCTAGGAACGCTCTAATAATAAATTTTATTAGGGACATGTAAAGTAAAACCCATTGATCTTATTTACATAGATACAGATGTGAATAGCGTTTAATTTATTGGTTATTAACTTCCACGTAAATTAATTGTGTGGGGTCGGATATGGCACATTCGGCCTTATACAAACCCATTCACCAAACTTAAAAAAATTGCGTAATCCGATTGGCATCGGGTATAAAAATATTATCTTTGAATATAATTTTTATTTTCAAAAAAGTCTCCCTATCTCCTTCTTACTTCTTTGGAAATTTTAATTTCTAAATTTTTAAGACTATTTTTTTTTACTTTTTTTTACGTTTTATCTAAATATTTTTCCATGATTTTATTGTACAGAATCTGCATGAAATAATTATATTAAGCTTATTTATTCTAGGGTTTTCATCTTAATTATTCTCTCTTTATAGGCAAATATTTCTTTAAGTAAAATAATCAGTTGAGACTTCAATAGCTTGGCATACTTATGTAGTTGAAAGCATTTATTTTGTAAAGTGAAAAACATATATAATAATTTGTTATGGGTATTTTAATGGATTTTATAAATTGGACTCCTTATGGGGATTAGGTTTTACCATAACAGATATTGGAAATTCATAAAAAATTCAAATAAAAAAAAATTACTCCGAATTACTTTACTTTTACTTTTCCTAAATACCCAAAAAATATTATTGTGGATATTTAAGATTATTTATTTCATTTTCGATATTTTTTCTTTCTGTCACTTACATATTGCGGGGCGTACTCCATGGTTTCATCATCGTCGTCGGCGACCACAACAGGTGCTCCACCTTTTACAGCTTCGGTGGACGGGAGGCGGGTCCCCAGGCAGATGAGGGCGAGCAGAATGGCTAAGAGAAGGGGCGGCAGTGACGGCTGCGGCGGCAGGCGGCTCGTTATCTGCAAAAAGGCATTTAAGCGGAATATGAATGCGCTTTTATCAGTGGAGCGCTTAATAAACGGAGCGATAAAACAAGTTAAGCCAGCATACCGAGCAGTTAATAAATTGCCAACAAAATTATTACGCGAGCCCAATAGGAAATAAAAAGCGCAAAAAGCGGGGTACACAAAAATTAATTGGACACCAAACGGAGAAGCGTGTCGGGGGATTGGCTGGGACATGGAACCCGATCCCAGACCATGTCATACAGCGTTGTGACAGTTGTCAAATGGTAATGGCAAAATACACCTTGCCGTCCGAGATCCGAAATGAAAAACGCCAAAAATCGGCGCTCCGAAATTAGGCAGACAGACAGACACCGGGCACATTTGTAGCGAGCATATGACAGCAAATGCCTGTCCGGCGAAAACTTTTGGAGATTGATGGCTTTGCTTAAGACCAGTAGCCCAAGTTTGCCACTACCCTGCCCCGATTTCGATTTTGATTTCGATTTCGGCTTCGGCTTCGAGATGGAAACGGGTCTGGCAGGATGGCGCGTACTCGCTGCGTACAATTCAATTTTCCCAATTGCCTCGCATTTGTTTCTTTGCAAATTGCCAAACATTTTTTGGACATTATCGATTTTCGGCTAGGAGTTACGAGATCGGCCCAGACTCGCCTCGATTGGCATGTGTTTCTGCTTTGGGAAGGTATCAGTTTGGCTCTGACTCTTTGCCGGGTTTAATTAGCTTGGCCACTAGCAGAAAGGCTCAAACCACAGGCTGGCCAAGTATGATAAATGAAGCGAAATTCAATTGGGAACAGCTTTAAAAGCAAAGTCAAATTTTGGCAGGTATTAAGAATACGAAGAATAAGAAAACCAAACTGATACTTATTGCGTTTTTCTGAAGAAGAGTCTGTTTTATGCCGTATTTTCTATCATCCGCACAAGGTTTGTGGAACATTGAAAAAGAAAGAGTTTCGCAGACCTAATTATTTTTATATTATATACTTTAGATGTATAACGTTAATTAAATTCCAAATTCAGGTTGTTTAAGAAACAATATAAATAATTAAGTGAATGTATGAAATATCATAGCTTAGAAATGTTCATTACATTTGTTCTGGCAAAGTCATATCCATCTATAACTGAACCATAGATATTATGTGTATCCAAATTATATATATTCCTTACTCCAATATAAAATTGTATGGAAATACTCAGGTTATAAATATGTTTATATAGCTAGACAAATAGTTAAAATATGTATCCTTCCTTTTTGGTATTCCGAAAAAATATACGAAAACAAATGACATTAAAGAAGTGATTATTCTTATATGTTTATTTCTATTATTATTTAATTGAAAAATTTCTTTTTGAAGGTAAAAATTATAGAAAATCTATTATTGTATTATCGTTATTATTATTACAAAATTATAGCCGTGTATAACTAATTTAAATAATGAAATTCACAATTTTCCAGCAAGATTCTAAACACATTATTGGTAGGCTTTCTAATTTCAATTCTAATCGTGAACTAATCTTTTAATTTGTGTTAAATATGACTTTTAATTGCCCAATGTTCAAATGGTGGATTTGCATTTGTGGACATTTGCACGACTTTCACTCAAAGTGAAAGTTTTGTTTTCATAACTTTCGCTCATGATTGCCAATTGCCAAAAAGTTCAGGTCGATGCAAAATAAATGCCTGCTCTTGTGTCATTTCAGTTGAAACACTTACATAGAACCGCATGGTAATTTTAACTTATTTAAATGATGCTACCGAAAACACGTCACTGATCTCTGATCACTGATCACTGAATAAACGCGCTGCAAACGTTCCTCCTCGAACCGCTGCCGTTGCCTCAATGTCAAGGACAAAAACGTAATTAAAGCGTTGGCGAAGCAATGCCAAAGTATTTATAGATGAAGACGAAGACCGGCACACAGAGCTCTGCATCGGTTTCGTTTTCCCGGCAACGAGATTTTCCGGCTTCACCGGTTCCACTTCCACTTCCAGTCCCCAGCGGCCACATCCAACTACCATCCGAGAGACGCAACCAACTGCGATGAGCACCGCATTGCAGATTGCACACCGAAGATTGTGACGTGGGGATCGCAGCTGGGCTGCATTGTCGCTTCCTAAGCACGGTCTAATTGACAATTACTCGCGTCTCGGAGAGCTCTCCGCCTGGCCACTGATACCGCCTCGCTATCTGGCCATATGTCCAGGCAGCGCCGACTGCCCGATTTGGACGGACCGACTTTTGGTTTCAGGCGCCGCTGCCACTGCTGTTGCCACTGCAGCCGGGCGACAAGTAAAAGTAGTCGGCGACGCGACGCTCCGTCGCAGCTGTCTAATGGCATTATAAAATTTATATCTGCCAGCATTACGTTTCGACTTTACATAAATTAATGGCGATTTGCTCTGCGAATGTGTCGTGTCTCCACTTTGCCAGTTAATCCTAGTAATCCGTATTAAAATCAAGTGGTGCAGACCACCACAGGCACCGGTGGTGCAAATTATGGAGCTTGGGAAAATTTCCCAGAGGCTTAAGTTATGTGGCACAGAAAAAAAATGAATATATGTACGTACATGATATAGAACTATATAAAGAGGGGACATCCCAACAATTATCGATTCTAGTCCGATTTCGTCTCCTCAAAGCGTGCTTACCATTTAGCCTCGGCATCAGACTAGCTAAAAGCAACAGACTAGCAACCTATGGAGCATGGGTTCGAACTTCGAATCCCGGTTAGACTTAAGATTTCCATTCTTTTTTGTATTATTTTTAAGCTTTAAGACTTATTTAACTGAAAGTATAAATAATTCCAAATTATTTATGTTTTAAAATATGTTTTAACAGTGAAGCAGTCGCTTCCGACCCCATAAACCCAATATATTGTTGATCATCAGCATCTACAGGAGCATAAATCTAGCCATGTTCTGAAATTTTGTCAATGTCAAATGGCAAAATTTATATATCATAACTTGGCCAAGAATACACGAATTTAAATTGGTTAATTATTGCTGTATTTTTTATGAGGCTATTTAGCTATGATTTGGGTGATTTTGATTTTGATTTTTATGATTTTTTTATAATTGTGATACAACAAATTTCTAATTTGATTTTCTGGTTCGTTATTAAAAAAAAAACAATTCTAAATTTCCCCTCTATATAGTTCTAAACTCTTTAATATTACTTTGTATGGGTGTAACAGTCTCTATATATTTTTTAGGTATATGTTTTTAAAATAATAAATATTTCACAGGATTTAATTGCATAATTATAAAAGTTGTCTTAAAACGCCTTCTTAGCGTGTAATACCTAATGAAGGAATATCCTAGGAAACCAATCAATAATATTAAAAAAGTAACACCCCGTTAAGATTTTCCTCCGCAAAAATCCACTATCGATCGGACTTAAATATCTTTAACTTGAACGAATTCCTTTCCTCGGACATCGCCATGTCTTCCACCCAAAACCCCACAAGGTTCAATTTGAATAAAGTTATGCTTAAGTATTTTAATATAAATACAATTTAAGATAAGTGAAATACTATATTCGTTTGCTTTTGTCAGGTAAATATGTTGCATCCTTAATTATAGTTAATTATTTGTTTCATGTCGTTTTCCTTCAGTCAGTCCACAGCAGAGGTCCTTGAATCAGTGCAGTTGCTTCACGCTCACATAGCTACTAGCATGCCCGTGGCCGCCGTGTCCATAGCTACCGTAGTGGGCCACATCGATGGGACCATAGCCGTAGTTGGATCCGTAGATATCGCCGTGTCCGTAGCTCTTGTGGTAGATCTGGGGATGGTGGACATGTCCCAGCTTCTTCACCACAGCATTAAAGCCGTTGTGGTCGTCGGCGGTGTACTCTACCACTCGAGTGGTGCCATCGGATTCCTTCAGGGAGTAGCTGCCCTTGACCTTGTCGCCATCCCGGGTCTCCCACTGGCTCTTCTGGTCTCCGGTGTGGGCATCTTTTACGCCGTAGTCGAAGTGGTACTTGGGATAGTGGTAGGGCTCGTGCTTATCATAACTATGGCCGTATCCCGCATACGCCTGGCTGGGATACCCGTGTCCGTAGATTCCGCCGTAGGTACTGATCACATCGTGGTCGTATCCATATCCATGACCCTTATGGATGGGCTCTTCGTGCTTCACCACTGAACTGTAGCTTGTGGCATGTCCTCCATGGGGGGCTGCCACACCGACGCCCACTAACACGGCGAATATCAGACCTCCGCAAAAGGATTTCATTGTGGCCACTGCAATAGGTGCTCTTCAATCGGAACTCTGACTAAGTCTGTTGGTTCTGAGAGGGCTCACTAAGTCGTTTTATAGCTGTCCAAAAGTCTGGCAATCGACCATCGGACAGTCGTTCTCTTGGCCAAACCATTCACCATTCGTGCTAGCCGATTTGTTAATTACCCCAATAATTCATAATTATTATTATTGTATTCGTCCATTGAGCTCTATAGAAAATCGAATTCGTTTTACAATTTAATTCTGCTGAAAGTAATTAATTATAACACAAATGAAACGGTGCACACAAGTTCATTATTGCTTCGATACATTTGCACTGGAGTTCAAGAGAAGGGCGAGTCTGAGTCTAAGAACTCGATTGCTCAAAAGGGCAACAAGGAAATGTTTATTTTGTTACAAGTTGAACTAGAAGGTTGTTGAAAAATGAAATAATAAACTTTCCTTAATTATAACTTTAAATTAAAATTATAAGGTTTTTTTTTATCAACAATATGCTTTGTAATACTTGGTGAATCAATATGAGACTGGGGAAGGTATTAAACATAATTACTATTGTAATCTATATAGTTTATATTATTTACCATATATTAATAGTTAAGACCTTTTCATAAAATTAATATCCCAACTCCACCTTAAAGTTGTCTTTAAAAATATTCATTTCTTTATACATTTTGAGATGATGAAGTATAACTTTGATGAGCTTCCTAGCGCCTGAAAATATTAAATTCTAAATTTAATTCTACTCTTTAAATATTTTCTTATAATTCTCCGAAGGTTAGCTTTACATTTTCGTCATTATAACAAATGACAAGATTTGTAAGATAATTATGATTTTAATAACCCATATTTATGGTGGAAAATCTTAGTCTTGATGTAATAATGACTTATTAGTACTTAAAAATATAAATTCCTACGCGAAGTTATATGTACATTTAGACTGAAGACGATCATGTTGTTAAATCAATTAATTAAATAAATTTCCCAATAGACAGTCTCGTTTATATTGCTTTATTCCTCAGAGCCAAACCTCTCACCTTGTTAATTTGAAGTATTTAGAAAACTAAGCTGAGCAATTCGGAAGCGATGGCTGCCCCAAAACGGACCCCTGGGTCGAAGCACCGACCGATTGGACGTTCTGCCCAGCGCCACGCCGCACCTTTTCCCCCCCGTGTCAGCCGGCTCAAGGTCATTCAGAGTGAAGTTGGCGGAGTAGAGGAGGCGAATCGAAGAAACGCAGCGAGCCGAGGCGGCTATGGCTAAGTAATTTGAAAGCGGGCCACACTTGTTGATTGATTTCTAAGCGCCAAAGGCAACAACAAGTGTTGCGTTTTTACTTTGTTTTGTTTTGGTTTGCCTGTTGGGCGGTGTTCACGCCCCGCTTATTCAAGTTGTTGTTTTTTCCGAGCCACATTTAATTTGCCAATCGCCCCACCAAGATTATGAATACGAATGAGGAAAAATGAAAATTTGCGAAAAAATTCGAAGTATTTTTTCATGCCCGTTTTTTTTATTTTTGGGGCTCTTACTTTTTTCTAGCCTATTTAGCCTCGAGAGTAAAGTATAATTAATCGATCCGTAGAATGGGCTGAAGTATAAAAGCGTTAGACATTGTCTAGCGATTATCACAGTTCCCATTGCGATTTAGGACAAGCAAGTCGATCGGAAACCAACGAAAATGGCTCACAAACTGACCATCCTCTGCTGCGCTCTCCTGGGTGTTGCCGCCGCCAGCTATATCCCCCATGGTGACTATAATCATGGACATGGACACGGTGCCGGTTACAGTATTCAGACGCACCATGAGGAGCCCAAGAAGTGGCAGGATCATCACCAGGAGCACCACCAGTGGACAGAGGCTCCCAAGGCCCACCAGTGGGCACAGAGTTACGATACCCAACATGCCCAGCACCATTGGGCACCAGTAGCTGCGCACGACAATCACCATGAGTGGAGCCACCATGAGGAGCCCAAGCACCACCCGAAGTACGAGTTCGACTATGGCGTCAAGGATACCAAAACTGGCGACATCAAGCAGCAGTGGGAGACCAGGGACGGCGACAAGGTCAAGGGTGGCTACACTATGAAGGAAGCCGACGGTCGCACCAGGATCGTTGAGTACACCGCTGATGCCCACAACGGATTCCAGGCCACTGTCAAGCATGTCGGACATGCCGATCACTTTGAGCACAAGCAGCACAGTCATGGCCATGGATACGAGCATGGACATGGCCACGCCACCAGCTACGTGGAGTTGAAGCAGGACACCAGCAGCAAGTGGCAGGATGCGAGCAGCAAGTGGTGGTAAAGGATATACCTCACTGTACAACCTGAGAGCATCGCGGTTACCAGAGATGTACAATCAACGATGATCAAATGTTTATGTTCCAATCGATTCTATCTAAATACTTGTAAATAGACACAAAAGACGACAATTAGTTATAGGCAAATAAAGCGAAGCAAAGAGCAGAAAGTGCATTGAAATATAATTTATAAATTTGTTTTTATTTACAGTGGATACGTCATATATTATATTATTATTTTAATATTTAAGAAAAAAAAAACAAATAAATGAAAAACGAAATGAAACGAAAGTCTTAGGAAACGAAGTTGTGTGAAGTTTGTTGCCTAAGTCTTTTTATACCCTTGCAGGGTAATTTCAGTCAGAAGTTTGCAACGCAGTGAAGGAGATATTTCCGACCCTATAACGTATAAATATTCTTGTCCGTCTGTCCGATTATACGCAAACTATCTGAATGAAATTTTAATTTTAATTTAATTTTTAACTGAACTCTGCAAGGGTACACCAACTTCGGAGAGCCAAAAGACAATGAAACAAAATATTTTTTTATAAATATACATATATATTTTTTTTTGTAACATTATCCCTAGCTTGTTATTAATTTAAAAAGTTTAATAAAATAATAATTTTGTTTGTTATTTAATTGTATTTTCTCTTAAGTTGTCAATATATGACAGATCATTTTTTCGTGAAAATAAGCCATATAGCGGGGAATAGAAAAAAAAGGTGAACCTTCGATTTCGGCCATGTCCACGAATTAAGTTTTGTTTTTTTGCGCTAAATTCAAAAGCTTGCCACATTGCTCGTAGATTCAAATTTGAACTGCTTTATCAAACTAGGCTCCTCCTTACCGACCGCGTGAACTGCTTTCTTGGCGCGGACGCGAACCTCCCATCCTCGTAGGAAAATTCCTTTCATAAAGAAATATCCTTTGGTTTAAATAAATATCAAGTGTGGCTTTGTCAGTTTTTTTTTCATAAACTAATTATTTATTTAAATTATTTTAAATTTTTTGATTCGATTTCCGATTTGTCTTCAAATCAATTTATTCAAATGGCCAAAGTGGGAAGGGCAAAAGGACGAAAGTCATGCAAAAATAAAGTTAGCAAGATATTTGAATAAAAAAAAATTTAAAAAAGGTTTCAGTTATTTACTAAAAATATTTTTATATTTTTTAAACAAATGGAAACCACCGAAGGGCACTTATCGGACAGTTCTGGTCTCCTTGTCATCTGTCCACACATTGATGGAATTCTGGGCAATGAAAACCGGAGCATCTTGGACGCTTCAAATAAATTCATCAATTAAACATTAATTTATGCCGTGAAGCAAAGTTTTGCGGTCACATAAATCTGCGAGCGTTGTTTGCCCGGACCGCAATTGACGGAGTTGGCCCAAACCCGAACTGGATGCTGAACTCGGAGCGCGGGGACAAAATGATTGAGGCTCCGCCCTGGGAAAATTCCATTTGCAATGCTCCGAGGATAAGACTGCCACCGAAATGTAAATGATGTTGAAACATTTATTGGTTACAGAGAGCACATTTCCACGCCGCGATAAGCGACAAACTGTTGACAGTTGGGATTGCGATCTGTAAGGGATATGCCTGGATTTATTTGCCAAGCTAGTAACGCGTGTATGAGTGTGTGTATGTTCGCGGAAAAATAAAGTAGTGGGAAAAACCTTTGCTTTTGGCTCATAATTTGCAGCTTCTCCACACACTGCCGCCCAGTCTTGGCCACCAGCTCCTCCATCTCCGCCTCATCCTCCGCCTCCGCCTCCAGCTCCATCTCCACGTTATTCGCCTTTATATGGTTTCATTAAAAATGCAAATGAGCAGTGGAGATTGCAATCGTGGCAAGCGGCCAGGTGGGGTCAACAAAAATGAAACAAAAAAAGGTAAAAAAGGAAAAGCTCACACAAAGACCGAAACGCAGACGTGAAATTTATGCCAAGGGTTCAGGGACTGAAATTTATTGTTGCCATCGAGGTACATCGAATATAAAGCGGGTTTCGTAATGAAAATAATTCATACTTTAAGTAAAACAACTCTTTATAAAACAGTAGATATTTTCCTATGTATTGAATTCTCGAAAATTAGACGAAAAAAGTGTCAAAGACCAAAGTATAAATTATGTTTACAAGGGAGACTATCTTATTATTATATTTACCTCTTGAAAGGATCAATTTATATAAAATTTGAAGTGGGTTTCAGGCTTTTCTTTCTAGTTTTCATCCTGAATTCTTAGTTTTTTTCTTCTCGTTTTTGAAATGCTTAATTTTTTTTTTAGAAAGTGTATATTTTTGGTAGATTTTTGTTTTAAAAAGAAAAATAATTTGTACTTACTTTGACAACCTTTTTTTCTGCTTCACAAAAATAAAAAAAATTATCACAAACAATTTCTGTTTGCAATTAACATTATCCATTATTCCATTGAACCTCTGATAATTTCCATTTACAGAATATTTAAATATCTTAATAATAATTAACTATTCTCAATCTTAATATTAATAAATTATTATTATTATTTTAATATAAATGAATATTTATTAATCGTAATATTAATTAATAATATAATTGTTAATTGAAAATATTGTGTGGTCTCTGAAGAATTTATTTTAATAAATCGAAAATCTAATTATGATTATTTTACAGGCAAAATAATGTTATTACACATTAATATGTAATAAATTATTATAAATTATAAATTATAATATTATATGTAATAAATAATAATGAATTATAAAATATAAATATATAAATATTTTAGTTAATGTTTTGCCGGATTTCACAGAGCTAAGAGAAAGTGAATTTAAACTGTATCTTAATTTTCTGGCAAACGCCTGCAGTTAGAGGCAGATTTTGTGTGTTGGTTCAGGCTTCTGCAGGTATCTCAATTGCATTCTTTCCGTAATATAGTACTGTTTCCCCTTCGACCTTTTTGTCGCTTTTGTCGCTTGGCTAAAGGCATTCGCCAGACACAGAACCCAGCAAGAGGAGAGCTGGAACGGAAAAGCAAGAAAAGCAGCTCGAAAGCCGAATTAAATCGGCGAAAGTTCAAAATGAATGAAAAGCAGCTAGCGACGAATAAATGAATGAAACGAAAATGAATCCCAAAGGGAGGTTCCCGGGCCAAGTGAGGAGTGCAGCGGAAAAGAGCAACCAGCGCCTGGAAAAACTGTAGCCCTGCTTCGGCCTTCGTTCAGTCCTCAGTTTTCCGCCGACTATTTGGCCCTGTTGTTATGACAGGCGGCCATGGCGTGGAAGGGGTGCAAGAACTCCCACGAAGGCTGAGGGTGCGAAGCGAAGTTTCGTCTGATTTCGGCGCCGCTCAAAGTATAATAATGTGCCCCGGCGATCCCAGTCTCCTTCTGCTCCTGCAGCTTCTGCAGTCCTATGCAGTGTTGCCGTAGACTTCATAGTTTATTGCGGGATGCAAAGACATTTTAAATTAATGTTTATTTTAGGCTAAATGTTATTTTACTTTTAATATATATATATAAAATAAAATTTAATAAATAATATGATTAATTCCGTGGCAGTTCGGGAAAATTAAAGCACTGGTTTCCGATTTTCTGGCGTCTTTAAGCTACTGTTTAAAAAAACGATACGTGTCCTGAGACATTTTAGATGCTAAAAAATAGATACTTTCAAATTTTTCAATGCTAAAGGTGTTTACTTTCTATAGTTTCCATAAGTAGTATTTAAAATATTTTTTAAGATTCGGGCCTTTGAAATTACGTCACCACTGGCGCCTTGTCGCGATATGGGCGTGGCCAAGGCCCAGCGGAAAAGTGCAGCGTGGCGGCTTGGCCTGCTCCAAGTGCACACTTTCTCATGGCTTAGCTCTTTGCTGCATGCCTCGTTGGCTTTTGAAAGCGGGCAAAACGGTCCGAGGGGGTGGGGTGGGGGAACTCAGGACGTGGCTTATGCAACAAATAATTTAATTTTATGCTGCATACAAAAAGGCGCAACTGGCATACGAACGAAAGCACCAACCGACGACGACTGAACGGGTAGGCGGAACGACAACGGAAATGCCACTTTACGGCCTGTTTGACGGAAAAGTGGACGTTAAGTTGTGAATATGATGATGGAGATGAAGAAAGTTGATGATGATGAGCACGATTATGGCCAGGGACCCACTGGCTGGCCAAGAGAGAGAAAGCAACAAGCAGAGCACAGTGGGCGACCGTCACTCGTATTGGTTAAAAGCGAAATTAAAAATAAATAAACGAAAATGTGAGGTTTTGCTTTCAACAAAGATTATTTCTGAAATTCACCGAAGGTTTAAGCAATTATTTTCACTAATCCTTCTCTTTGAAGCTATAAGGTACAGTTCTCTGATCTAAGCCATGTTCAACTCAGCAACTGAGCCGAATAATAGTTTGTAGACTTTTAAGGTCTCATGTTAAAACTAAGTAAGGTTTTATTTTTTACCCATTGTGCAGCAACTGAAATATGTATAGCGTTGAAGCCCCTTGGGGCTTTGCGGGGAAAAAAGAGAGGTTCACAAAACGCCATCGAGGTCAGCCATAAACTGGCCTAAATGTCATATCAACTGAAGATGTCCTACGAGCCAACGGGCAGCGCCATCAAAGCGAAGGATTAGGGCGTAAAAATGCCCGTAGAGGTTTCCATAAATTTTGTGGTTGATTATCATATGAATAAGGTAATTGGATTATTATTTGAGTGTCTATGTTGTTTATTGGCTACATAATTTATCTAAGTGGAGGAAATTTTGATAATATGAGAAATATGTATATAACATCCTCTTCAGGCTTCAAACAAGGCTGGCGAATACAACATATATAGAAATCTGAAATAATTGATTAATAATTAAATCAGCAACAGGTTGCAAAAAATCCAAAAATATCGAAATTCTCAATGTCTCTACCTTTAAGTTTTTATTGTTTCTCCTTTTTACGATAATAAATATTTATGCACACATAAACGCTAATTGTTGACCTCTTTTGAATAATATTTTTGTGTGTCTTGGCCTGTGCACAAAGTCCTTTAAACACCATAGACACTCAGAAGTCGTGAAACCATCCACTGGCCACCAGGCTGTCCCGCATTTCACGCCCTTTTGGCCAGCAGACAAATATCTTAATAAAGCCGAGGTCGGCAATCAAATAGTTGAAGCGCAAAATATAAAACATAAAATATGATTAACATATCAAATCCAATAGCAGGATTTCTGCCAACGCAGACACAAAAAAAATCAGACTTTTCATGATTGGGTTCAGCCGAAAAAAAGGCAAAAGGATAACGAAGCATGGAATTTGGGTCTGCAAACCGAAACTGACCGCCTCATAAATTGCAAAAACAACAGCAGCAACAAATACGATATTAATACTAAATTCAACGAACGAAACGGATCAACAAATGAGCAAATATCAAAACCTATAAAACCATTTAGTCAGATGAGCGTGAAATTTTCTATACATTTTTTCCGAGGATTTGTGGGCATTTTTTTGCTGGTTATCCGCTTTAAACCTGAGGAAATAGAAAGGCGGCGAGGGGATTTTGCAACGAAGTATGGCCACAAATTTTGCAACAACTGTGCGGCATTTTATGAGTTTGCCTCGCCCACACTGGCACACACATGCAGCATCACACACAACAGTGGCAGGCAGTCATGACACTTCTGGGCCAGCGTTAAATAACATTTAAACAGAGGCCCAGGACACGTACAAAGCACCGGGCGGCGTAGGGGCGTCCGGGGACGTTCCAAGGGGTAGGGCGTGGTCATGGACATAGCATAGAAGGATGCGGGTACACACTGCAATCTACTAGATTGCATTGAGATTGGGATAAAGTGATATGTCAATGCATTGGTTTAGCTGTAATTTCAGATACAGACTATTAAAATATCATTGTGAAAGTTTAAAATATATTTTTATTTTTCTATTATTAGTATATTTTATACTTAAATTGGTTTTTATTATAGAGTTTTGAGTTCGGCAGGGTCAGATCTGATCCAGATGGAGGTATTATCACTCCAAAGGAAATGATATTAAGAATTTTCTGATAATTAAATATACTGGTGTTGTTTCTTTAGTAATTGCATATTGTTTGTAAGTCTACGAGTTTCGATTATAATAAATTTAATTAAATAAAAGCATCTGTGCCTTTGCCTGTCTTTCTTTAATGGAAAGTTTGAAAAAAAAGTCAGAAATATATTAATATGACAAGTTACAAGATATTTTTAATATTATCGTGATAATACAATACACTTCGATAGTGCCACCGATGGCATTGATTAGCTCTCCAACGATCCCTTTTAAGACAGGCAAATAAGGTTAGATTGACTCGGCAAGCATCTAAAACAAAGAATAAATACCATTATAACAAATATTTACTTAATAACATGACGTTTCTTTCTTTTTTCCAATTTATCACACATTAAAAGGAGGACTGCCAAGCTTAGCTCTTTTCTAAACCATTTTCTCTCTCACTGTATGGACCGACATGACACAAGAAGGCCTTGCCAAAGCAGCGCCAGAAACATTGGCTACAGTTTTTGGCGGTTACCTCGACTCCCTCGCGACTCCCCTGCTCCTGGTGCTTGGTACTTTGGCCTGTCCAGCTGCTGTCCTGACTTGTCCTGGCTGCTTATGACGGCAGGAATTAAATTTCATTTAATGTGCCGAAACTTTCCACATAGATATATAAACACACACACACATGAGGCGTCTGCGGCGGCATTTTATGATAACAAAAGGAGGTCAAAGTGGACCTGCTGGTACGCTGCCATCTCCATCCCCATTCCCACATCCGTCCACAAAAATCTCCACCCTTGCCAGTGCACCCAGAAAAAATGATTATTTTGCGTAATTAACCCAAAATTATACGTATTTATGTACTGTGTCAGGCGGAGATTCAGCTTGAAGGTCATCGTTAATGGCCATTAAAAACGCTTTAATTATGGGTCAAACAGATGTTAACCCAAGACAATAGGAAAGTTTTGCTAATGGGAAATTATCGGGGAGGAGGAGATACTTAGAAAGTAACGTCTTAGAATTTTTCTAAGAATTTTTATTAGCATATAAGAGAATATACTATATTTTATCAACATTTATATGTTCGTCAAGATAGTTTGTTGCGTCAAGATAGTTTGTTGAGACTTGAAGAACTAAATACAATTATTTTACATTTTATAGATTTGCAAGTTAGTTTTATAATAATATTTAATTGAGCTTCAATTCAAGCTTAAATAATTTTAAATACTTTAATTGCAATATATTTTTAGTACCGAATCTCTTGAAGTACAGATTTTGGGTCCATGTGAGCGGAAAATAATAACCTTAGAATTTTAATGTCGACAATGCACAAATGATGAGCCTCTTACCGTCCATCCGTATTAAGCTCCATTAAGTGTCCACGGAGCTGACCCATTTCTTGTTGGCTTTTTTCACGATTTCCCGGCCAGGAGAAATTCCTTTTTTGGTAAGAGAGAACTGCAGCGACGGGCTTAAAAAATAATGCCCTGCCGTCAGCCAGAAAATCAGCCCGCCACAAATGCCCCACTTAACGCTTGACTAGGCGCAAGGTCGTTGAGCAGAATCAACAAAAGCTGCGGCTCCAAGGGGCGGACTTTCGATAATTGGTGGGGAAAGACTCGCAGGACTCTCCTGGGATATAAGGGCCAAGAAATTGGCAAGGACCAGGGGGCCGGAGCAGGGAGCTCTAGGGGGAGGAGACGGCACTCCATCAGCGGGGCAGTTGAAGCGTGTGCTCAGGGCACTAAATTACGTTTAGTGGGTTAATAAAATGCCGAGCACTTTTATGCAAATTGAATTAAATGGGTCTAAGGTTTTCGGGGGCGGGTTCGGAAAGTGCCAGCATCCCGGCTTCAAGCAAGCATTTAATGTATTATTTATAAAGGATTATCAGGCTTGCCGTCATGCATGACAGGCCAACAGGATAACAGGAAGTCAACCTCTGCCTAACGAGGACGTCTAATTGCCGCCGACAGGTTGTGGCTTGGCCCCATTGTTTCTGTCTTCAATTGTACGTATTATGAGCCGCTCATTAACAAAGCAAATGAAGAAAAGTCGAAATGTTTGCCGAGCCTCGAAGGACAAAAATCATACGAAAAGTCAACCACGGAAGCCAGAAATATTTCTATGAAACACCTCACCGTGTGTGTGTGTGAGTGGGTGTGTGGGTAAACATAATTTAAATTTATGAAGCCACAGGAATTTTCAAACACAAAAGTCAAATTGTATTATTTCGCATAATATACCCTGCATACAAGAAGAATTATCGAATTGAGATCACAATGCATCTAATTTAAACTTATTTTATTTGTTTAATAAATAAAAAATAATATTGTATATTTTTTAATATAAAGTATTTAGCATAAAACACATTAAAATAACTTTAGCATACGATAATGGCATTTGACCTGTGCTTACTTTATTAATTAAAATATTTATAATGTAAGTCAATAAGTAAAGATATAATAAATACGTTTTATATTCTATAAACCAAGTTATTTCGAAAAGTTCACTGAATTTAACATTTCCTAATTTTGTGAAAGTAAGTGCAATTTGTACTAAAGTTTGCGGTAAAAACCATTGACACAACCTGCTGCTATTGTCCACTGACAATACCTATTTGAATGTATTTAGGTCTGGCCAGAAAAGCTCATATATATTAGCCAAGATTTTACAAAAATTTTAAAATGATAGAGCCTTGGGTATCTTTGAAGAAAAACCCTCTTTAATATATAGCTATCGACTGCAATAGAGATAATAAAATTCCAAGTATCAAACTAAACAGTTCTGAAAACTAAAAAATGTTATTAAAGCTCACTTCCAGAAAGAGTTACGAGCAGGGGTCTCTATATATCAAAACTGAACTCCAGAATTCGCTACAATTTATTTCAATCCAAAGCACAATTATTAGGAATACAGAAAGGCCTCAGACAAATCATTATACCCCAAGGAAGCTCTGACAACAGCCTTACAATTAGGCTTCCTGTCAGACATTCATATGATACATACATATTATATATGCAAATCTGGATGTGGATACATAGATGTGTAATGTAATCGTGGGCGACCGTGTGTGTGTTGTGTTTTTGAAGTGAAAGCAAAGTCCTTTTATGCCAACATTTTTCCTTTTGGACCGCATACGCGAGTATGTATGACATTTTACATAATGTGGGCAGAAGGCCGTAACCTTTCCCCGGGAGCTCCCGCTTATTCTCAAAGGACTTAAGTTAATTATCACATTTTTTACACACAATTTTACTTTGCATTGATGCGTTGCACGACAAGAACAGGACGACCACTGGTCGGGGGTTGGGGTTGGGGGCGTTGTGCCCGAAGGGGGCGTGGCAGGGGGACTCGTTACCAAATGGGCGTGGGTAGGCCAGGCATTAAAGCGTAATTATGTGTATAATTTGTTGTAATTTGCTGTGAAAAGCTTCACAAACAGCCGCCACACATGAGATGAGCGCATTTAACCAGGCCCTAACCCCCTTTCCCCAGCCCGTCTAGGCCATCAATCGCAACGAAAAAGTTAAATAAACTCATTAATATGCGATAATCAGGCCAGGCATTAAACGCTCCTGCGAGTATATGTACATATATATAGAAATGTACATATGTAAGTAGGTCCGAGGGATAATTTCGACTTCCATGAATGCTACTAAAAGGGATATTTTTGATTGAGTGCAAAAAGTTTAATTAAAAATTAAAACGGAAGCAGTACAATGAGGATCCAAATGTCCATAACTTGTGTTTTTTTACAATCATTCGTATTTCTTATAAATAATATTCTTTAATTAATCTTTAGATGTAAAATATCTACAATATCTACCCAAAATATACAAACACAAGTGAGTAGAGGTATAGATAGTTTATAATTTGTATTAATTTAGTGGACTTTAAACTAACTTTAAGTTTTGGTCTTAAAATATTTAAAAATAGTTAGATAAATATTTGAGTTTTATATTTAAATATTATATTTTTATATCTTTCTTTTATATCATAATTAAGTAAATATATAATTGTTTTTTTTACGCATATATATTTTAATTTATAGTAACATTACATTGTTTCAGTAGAAATTGTATATATTTTTCCCACTTTTAAACACCTCTTTTGTATTGTTTATTCAACAGATTTTCCGCAAAGTTTTTCTCTGCAATCATTTTCACACCCGTTTTTCCACTCGCTTTTCCGCAACTCCACATTTTCCCCAAGTTGGCTGCCGTTCGAAATCTTTTCCTTTATGCCAATTGGCAGGTCACACCAATTGAACTTTAATCGCTGCTGACTTTTGTCATTGCTTTATCGTTTAGGCGACAACACAGGGTCCCAGGCCCGATCCCCGATTTTCCGACAATTTTCCCATCACCCCCCCCCCCCCCCCCCCCCCCTCGACCCATCATCCTCTCAAAATAGCTGCCAAAAAACGCGGTCCAGACGAAATCCCCGAACGCAGCCTTCCCCTGGTCCGGCGCTCTTTGTCTCATTGAATGGACCCCGCCACGCCCCTTTTTCGGGGCCCAGTTTCTGAATGTGTCGAATTTTTATGCCCGTCAGTTAGAAATTTTCAGCCATTTCAGCGTAAAGTAAAAATAAAAAAGGCATCCGCGTGAGGAGAGGAGGAAAAATTTGTCGTACAAATCTTTGGAATTGCCCCACAGAGAACTATTTTCAATGCGTCGGAATCAATAAATTTTGGCCAGCTTCGCGGCAGCGTTTTGTCCGGCAATTTGGCGGAATTTCCTAGATTTCCCCCCGGTCCTCTGACCACTCCGCTTCATTATTCCCGCCGTCGGTTGTCGATAGTTTGTCTGTGCTGTCGGTAATCGTAATTGCGGGTCTGATAAATATTAATGCCAGCTGTGTGTGAGTGCAGACGGATCCGTGAGCCTGAAGACGCTTTTGGCCCCGAAACCGTTTTCCCATTTCTGCTGTTTGTCTAATGCACGTTTTATGGCCAACTTAGCACATGTACTCCTGGCTCCTGTGTGAGTCCTGGCCCCCTCCATAGTCTCCAGGCTGAGCGCAAATATATTATTTGAAAATATTTTTGGGATCCGCATACTTTTGTTTTTGCCCGCCAGTGGCGCAGTGTCCATAAATTTCAGTGAAAGTCATTAGCAAATAGGCTAAGAAGCGCCATTCAGCAATCTGAATATAAATTCCGAATGTGAAGCACGCATACGTGCGAGAGCTGAAAAGCTGAAAAGCTAAAACGGAAGGGGCCCCCGGAAAATGTAATAAAATATTCCACTATAAATGAGTAATCAGTGGCGGCCATCGGGTCAATTGGAAATACAAATCTTTAATCTTTAAATCTTTTCGGAGGCACAATATCAATTAAGTACTCAGTTTTCTGAAAAATATTTTCAATACTTTTGCAAGTCATATTAAAGAGAAATGATTTATTATTTAAATATATAACTACAAAAAACGTGCCGGCTAAAATCAATAGAACAATAATAACAACTTCAAAAATAAGTGAGTAATCAGCAAAGGTTATCAGCTGAAACTATCGGGTTTTTGTTATTTTAAATATATGTATATTTCTATGGAAATATTAAGTAAAACACATGAAGCAAATATATGTATATTAAAGCGTTATTTGTTAATATCAAATATATTAAAGCGTTATTTGTTAAATAGTGATTAGTGACTATTTAATATCTGAGTAAACACCGATGTTGCATTGCCCTTTTCAATTATTATTCATTATTTATATATTTATTTATTTATTAACTTACATATTTATTTATATATTAATAATATATTTTATTGTAATATTTGAAAAAATCCACTAAAAAAATCAATTAAAAAAAATTATTTTCATCCGAATTGGATCACATATAAAAGCTATTGATAAATTCTGAGAAAATAATGTTTAATATAATTAATTCTGAACAGCAACAATGATAAATATATATATTTAAAAATAACAAAATTCTGTCAATGAGTCTAAAAATGTAAAAATTAAATCATTCCTCACCAAGCAATAATATCGCAAAAGTATCGAACTCTATGTACATGCATAAACATTGTATTATTTATTAAAATTAAAAAATTAAAATGTATTCATATATTGAGCTATTTATTTAAAAAATTTAAATAAATATTCAAAACATTGGAAAAAGTAAGTGTTAGTCGTATATACGCTTTTGAAGGTCAAGGTGAATACTTTCTCTGGGAAGCTATAAAGCTTGCAAAGATAAGAAAAATATAATAAAAAAACATTAATTGTCATTTCGGGGAATACACAGATAGTTGTAAAAAATAGAATTAAGTTCTTACTGAATTACTCAATTCGGTGACAAGAAACTTGAGCTTTCTAGGAAACTCTAAACGCAAATATAAGGCTTAATTTTTTAAACTTATTGCTGAACTACAAGTATTGATTCCTAAAAATGTCTTTCACTCGAATTAACCCAATTCCCTTGAACTTAACTTTCCCAGTGCGCTGGCAAGACGGCTATTTTCACTATCCGACTGTAAAAATGTTAATCACTTTTTAGCTGATGCAATTCAAATGGCAATTACGTTGCTCTCGTTCCAGGTTGCCATTATTCTGTGCCGTGTGCTTATAAATTATATTGATTCTGATTTTAGTTGAGCTGAAACTAGACGAAAGTTCAAGACACACAGACAAGAGTCACTGGCAATCACGAAATTCTACAGTACAGCGCGCTGTCAAGTTTTTGTTTATTTTTCGCTCTGATTTTTATTATCGTTTTCGGCCGGTAATTGCACTGTTCGGAAGCTGGCTAAGACACCGTTAACATTAATTAGCGATTAAATACGTTTTAGACAACAATTAGCCGCACTGCAACGCGACGCACTCTACAAACAAGGAATTTGACAGCGGATTATGTCGGTCTGGTCCAGTTAATTAGTTCTCTGACAAACAAAATAAAAACGAATGTGACTCCAAACGCACATGAAGCAAACAAAGAGACCGAGGGATACAGTTGTTCTGGCTGTCTCTCTGTTTGCCAAGTTCTGACAGCCGTAGAAATAATACAACTCATTCCGAACCACTTGTTCAAACAGACGAAATCGCGAATAAGCAACTTAAAATTATTATCTCACAGCAGACGCAGTGTCAATAAGAGACAACGCAATAATTAGTGCACAAATATATAACGTTTCTGCTATATGTTGTCTTTTCAGGGAATTTCGAGACAGACAAGTGGAGTTTCAAGACATCTTGTGGGAAGAGAGGTGTTGAAAGGAAAATAAATAGTTTTCAAAATAAATCTTGAATTTAAAACTTTATGAACATAACAATAATTGAAGACATCAGCTTAAAAGGTGCTTATGCAGAAATTAAAGGCCTACACATCTCTCTTATTAAGTATAAAATTAGATTGTTAATAATCTTGGTCAAAATTCAGAAAATTTACAAGAGGAAAAATATTTTTCCCAAGGGACAGTCGGGATGAAAGTTTAAATATAACATTTACAGCTGAAGATATGTATCTTCTGTGGAATCCTTTTTTCATACAGAAAAGTTAAGTAATTTAATCCAGCGCTTTTTTTTAATCCTAAAACAAAAAACTGATGGTTCATAAATTGTGTTTTATATTTCTTCTTTAAGAAGCTTTTATTAAAAAAGAGAACATTGCAAGTCTGAAGTTATTATTATTTTAAGAGTAAAAGACTGAAACAAAATGTATCTAGAAATTATAAATATAATACAACACAACTATTCTACAATAAATATAAATTTTATAAACATATGTAAACCTATGTGTATTAAAAGATTTATTTCAGCTCACAGGCAGCAGAAACCAAAGCCAATAATACTTGCCAGGAACTGAATCACCCCAAGATCAGGTAATCACTAACCTCGGATATGCCATACCGGCCATACCGGCATAGGGCGTTTCAAGGCTAAAAATAGACCCAAAAGGGGTTGGTTGGTGGCACCGTTGCTTGCTACCAAAAAGTGGCGTTCCGCAAAAATACTCATACAGCGCGTATACGTAATTGCCTGGTTCAATGAGAAACGCCCAATTAGTGGGTTTTTCGCGCTTTGTTTCAGAGCTGCCAGGCCTGGCTTGGAAACCCAGCTCGCTGCCGAGTTCGGTGGAAAGTGGCCAGCGAAATCGGCAACAACAACTACAACAATAACGACACGTGACGCAACTATGGCCGAATAGACGAGCGCTGATTTATCTCTGTTTTAAGTTCTCCGTATCAAGCTGTCAACGCGTTATTTTAGCTTCAGACGCGCTGTGAGTTGCACGCGCCTTGCAGCTCACCCGAAAGCCACAAGTTGGATGCCGTAAAAATCGCAACGCATCGATATGTGCAATTAAACAAAACAAGTAACCCCAAAAAAAACAAAAAACAGTGAAAAAATCTCAGTGAAATTAAACACAAATCTCGTTTTCGGGTGCTTCGAATATCCGTTCTGTGTTCTTCCGTGTTGGGTTGTCTCGAAAAAAGGTGTATAAAAAGTAATCCAGCCTCAAAATGATATTCGGACGCTGGACGCGTAAGCAAATACTCACGATGTTTGGCCTGGGAGCTGCCCTTCTGGGAGTTGTGATTGTGATTGGAGTCCTTAACAGCAGTGCCTCCTCCAAAGAGCTCCCCTGGAACGATGCGACCAGGTCGAAGTGCTACAAGACCAGTCCCAATACCACGCACTCCACCCTGGAATTGGTGCACATTGTGTTCAGACATGGCATTCGCACCCCCGTCGACACTTATCCCAAGGATCCGTATCTTAAGGATGGCTTTAAGCCAACGGGCTGGGGACATGTGACCAATGTGAGTACCAAAGAAGATTTTATTTTTGCCAGAAATTGTTTTGCTTTAGATTTTATGTGAAATTTTCGGTTTATCTATATTCATATCTATCTGCTCACTTAGTTCCAATTTTTTTTACTGGCCATGAAAATTTAAAGTTTTTTGACCCAAAGTTATAAATTTAATTGCTTTGTTTTTAGTCCGGAAAACGCGAACTTTTCGAAATTGGTCGTTGGCTGCATCGACGCTATGGAGAATTTATGGGACCCTACTACAGACCCGATGTAAGTTACTGAAAGACCCGCAATGTGCGGTATTTAACATCCTCATACCCTCAGCGACTGCATGCCCAAGCCACTGCCTCTCCGCGTGCGATGATGTCCTTGCAGACAACACTGGCCAGCATGTTTGAGCCGCGGGGAACCCCGATGGAGTGGAATAAACACCTCAATTGGCAGCCCATTCCAATTGTATCCGAACCCTTGGACGAGGATTCGGTGGGTGTACTTGTATATATTAATAATATAATTGTTTTCTAACAATAAGTCATTTTTAGCTCCTACTGGTTCGTACCCCTTGCCCTCGCTACTTCGAGGCTCTGGAGGAGGTCTTTAAGAGACCAGAAGTTGTTGCAGAAACGGAACCTTATGAACAAATGTTCCGTGAACTCACTAATTTAACTGGCAAATTGGTCCTGAGTGCCGAGGATGTTAATTCCCTCTACATAACCCTGCTGGCTGAACAGGAATTCGGCTACAAACTGCCAGATTGGACCAAGGACTACTTCCCCGATCGCATGCAATTCCTGGCCGAGCAGAGTTACGTTTACAATGCCTACACGCCTGAGATGCAGAAGATCAAGGGCGGTCCTTTCCTCAAGAAAATGTATAAAGAGATGGTAGCCAAGAGAGCCGGCAGTCTGAAGCCCAAGGATCGAGGAATGTTCATCTACACAGGTCACGACTGGACTGTGGGCAATATATTGTCCGCTCTGGGCGTTTGGAAGCGTCAAATGCCCAGGTTCGCTGTGATGGCCATCTTCGAGACTCACAGGGACAAGGAGACGGGGGAATACTATGTGGAGGTAATTATCCCAATAATTTGATATATTTCTCTAGAGCTTCTTATCTGTCTTGTCTCCCTGACCACAGATCTTCCTCCGCAACGATGAGCACGGGTGTGTGGAGCAGCTGAAGCTGAGGGACTGCGATCTAAGGTGTCCACTGAGTCGCCTGATCGAGCTGAGTGCCGACGTTCTGCCCAACGAGACGGTGGAGCAGAGGTGCCAACCCCATGACGCTAACTTCGTGGAGCCGCCACCGCGTATAATCGATCAGACTGGCCGCTAGAGAGAAGCATCTGGCCAAAAGTAACATGTTTGCACTCAGTATTACCACAGCAGTGGACGGAGAGTTGCGAAAAATAAATGCATATACTCTACGGAATAAAAATCCCCAAATATAGGAGATCGTTGAGTTAATTCCTTGGGAGGGGGAAAGATTTTCGTGTGAAACTAATTAAATAGAATTTTTTGTGAAATGTTTGCTATTGTAGTTGATGATTGCGCTGATTGAGCGCTCGCTCTTCGCGTCTCTTATCTATATAGTATATATATATGTACTTATATGCCTGAGCGACTATATAATCGAGACTTAAAAGCAGTCCGCAGTTCTATTGATGCAGTCACTCAACGCACAAGCCCCAGCGAAGCCGGTCCACTTAATTCCCAACGATCCGCACAATTTAGTTTGCGAAAATGCTAAAGTTCCTTAGCTTGATGCTTGTCGTGAGCTGTGGCCTAATGGTTCGGGGGGGTGTTATCGAGATACCCGAGGAGGTTAGCCAGGTTATCGACGAAACTCCCAAGACTCCAGGGGACGGACACAAGAGCGGTGAAAGCAATTCAACCCTAAGACTGGTTCATGTGGTAAGTATGTGAAAATATAAAGAGATATTCAAACAAGTGATTAAGAATTATTGCTCATTATAAATTTGCTAACTAAGCCAGCCAACAGACCATATAATAATACCAAAATCTGCTTAATTGTTTTGTGGTGACAAATTTTTGTTAATTCGTTTAAACAAGTTAGCAGTGATTCTATAAATGTTTCAAACGAAAAACCAACAGTGTTCTCTTTAAAGCACCACTCGAGGCACCACAAGCGAAACAAACTTGCAGTTCACGCGGCGTATACGTAATATTGCATTAGGTACCAAGAGGTGAAACCGGTTTAGTGGAACTTAAACTTCAAATTTATGGGGCAGCTGATTGTATAATTTGTTTCCCCCATTTCAATTTGCATAATTATAACTCAATTAAATTAAATAAGTACGCAAATGAATCGATGTAGGTGAATAAATAATTTCTCATTAAAATCGGTGTTGGCATTGCGTAATTAAAGGCAAAGATATAATTAATTACTTAAACATTACCTTTCCTGGTGAATTGTTTCTTTAGGAAATATAGCTGAGAAATTTGAAGAATTTTTTTGGTACAAGTATGATGTTATAAAGTTTACTAAAGTAAAAGAATTGTTCGCTTTAGAGTTTAAATATGTTTATAAACTTTTTTATTCATGTTTTTATTGATCTTCAGAAATATTTTAATATATAAAATACATATGTAATTATTCACTTTAATTCTTATATTCACTAAACTGTGTAAAAATATATCCACATTGTTTTTGCACTTAAAATGAGCATTATACGTACTTAGCTACAAATTAAATAATAAATATATATATTAACACACTCAATGTAGATATAAAGGTTTCACAATATTTATGATATTTTTATTTTCCATCAGCTGTTTCGCCATGGCCCCCGCACTCCCGTCAACACTTATCCGAAAGATCCGTATATCAACGAGACCTATGAGCCCTATGGATGGGGGGCGCTCACCAACGTGAGTATTTGACAAACACAAGCCAGATTATCCAAATTAAAATGATATTTACCTCTGACAGGGTGCTAAAGTGGAGCTGTATAAAATAGGCAAACAACTGCGTCAGCGCTATAAAGATTTCCTGGCCCCCTACTATCAGCCCGATGTACGATAAGTGGAGCAAGCTCAGGGGCATTAAACGTAATCAGTCCGTTGCCATTCCAGATGATCCGTGCCCAATCTTCGGAGTCGCCGCGCACCCTGATGTCACTGCAAATGGTGCTTGCCGGACTCTTTCCACCGGAGAACACGCCCATGGAGTGGAATCTGATGCTCAACTGGCAGCCCATTCCCATTGTGATGGAGCCCGAGGAAACAGATGTGGTGGGTATTAATTATATATTATTTTGTATTTTTATTTAAAGCGTAAAATATATTGTAAATAATATGAATCCAATTTGCAGCGCATAAGGATGAAGGCTCCGTGTCCGCGCTACGAGGAGGCAGTCTCGGAAGTGATGAACTCTCCGGAGGTAAAGCAGCTCCATGCTGAAAACTCCGAGCTGCTACAGGAACTGACCCACCACACCGGTCTGAACGTGACCTATGCCCATGATGTCACCAACATTTTCATCTCACTGCTCTCTGAGCAGACTTATGGCCTGGATTTGCCTTCTTGGACCAAGGACTATTTCCCCGCTAAAATGCTACCCTTGGCGGCCAAGTCATATGTCTACGATGCGTATACGCCCGAGTTGCGCAGGATGAAGGGAGGTTTCTTCGTGGAGCTGCTTCTTAAACAACTTCAGGCCAAGATCTCTGGCAAGTTGGAGCCGAAGGATCGCAAAATGTTCCTATCCTGTGGCCACGATTGGACCATTACAAATGTACTATCAGCCTTGGACATTTGGAGTGCTCAGATGCCCAGATTTTCCGCCCTCATTGCCTTCGAGTTGCATCAGAATTCTAAAAATGGAGAGTATTTCCTTGAGATTTACTTCCAGAACGATCCCGAGGAGGAGCCACAAAAGCTGCAAATTCCAGGATGTGACAAGCAGTGTCCCATTGAAAAGTTACAGGAGCTAATCAAGGACATTTTACCCAATGCCCCCTACGAAGAACTGTGCAGGGCCAAGGGCACCCTAGAGGGAGCCAAGATCAGCTATCATTAGCGATAAGAATTCCATGATTATTGATCATTGTACAGTATTAAGATTATATAAAGGGAAATATAAATAGCACTTAGATGTAACTTTGATTTCAGTGTTTGATTGATGGGCACGCAGGGGAGGTATAAATACATATGTATTTAAACAGAACTTTTTTAAAAGGGAATTAAATTATTTTGGTGATGAAACAAACTTTTCATATTATCAGGAGGTGTACGGAAAACTTTTCAAACTTGGAATAAATATTTAATTGCTATAAATATGGTTTGTTTCTGAGTATTGTTTATTATAAGAAAAAAAGCCAATTTAAAATCCATTTAAATAATTGTTGATTCATAACACAAAAAAACTACAATAAAGCAGAGCAGAAAATAAAGTCTTCAGCAAGAAAAAAATTATGTTTATTTGTTTGCCAAAGTTTACTTTTCTTTACTGCATACTTTTAGGCAAAAGATCCTACAGAAGCTAGTTGTGTCTATAAAAAGTAATTTTATTTATATATTTAAATATCCATCAGATTCTTTAACTGGAAGGATATATTTTAAACTAATAATAATAATATTATAGAACCAAATGTAATGTTTTAATTCTTAAACAAACAAAATTGAACTGCTCAATCAAATTCCTTATTAAATAGTGGCTATTTTTTAAAGTAATTTTTTTAAAAAAGGTTTTGATAACCATTTTGATTTAAAAATGTTTTGTATATATCTTAAACCACCCTCTCTCCCATTGGGGCCCACATCCATCATATAAAAAGTGCTCAGTTTCACTTAAAGTCAAACAGTTGGCATTTGCGGCTTCACTCACTCGGATCGGAAGTAAATCACCAAACGGCAGACAAACAAATCAAAACAAAAGGGCAAATGGACACCACCACCACCACCACAGCTCCACAAAAACTTCCGGACCAGCCGCCAGCCCAGCCCCAAAAAGCGATATTCAAGTTCGGCAATTAAGCAACGCGAATGGATAATGCGAAATTAGCATAATGCTCGATCGGGAGGAAGGGCGATTTATTACCGGAGTGATTACACACGCAGGTCGGATGACAAATTCGTTGGTATTTCGGCGAGGGGGCGGCGGCGCCAACCAGGAGAGTGCGGGTAAAGAATTAAGCGGAGCAAATCCGAGAGTTCATATAAATTAAAAGTCGCCTCAAACGTTTCGGCATTGTTGTCGGTCTCCGGGGCTTCTGGTCTTCATTCCTCGGTCAAACACAGATGCTACTCTATAGTGTCCGGCGACAATAGATCCCCGGTCACAGTGACAAATAGTATAATAGTGATAAAAGAGAGCGGTGACGGTGACGAAAGCATTTGGCGATAATGGAACGATAAAAGAGTCAAACGCTCGACTTTTCGACTCTTGCAGTGACACTCATCCCGCAGTGTTCCGGACGATAGTGCTCGCGTGCCCCGGCCGGAAAAGTCGAACATTTGACTATTACTTTAGTGCTTTATCGGCTTGGGTCTTCGTTATTCGAGGGCAAACAGAAGATAGTGGCCCTACTCTCGGAGAAACCCGTTGCCTGCTGCCTTGTAAATTAGCTAGTTCACGGCTTCATAAATTCGTGGCTTGATAGACGCAAAAATAAATAAAGTTCGAGCGAACAGCGATCATAACAAGTTAGTCTTCGATCTGTCCCGAGACCGTTGACTCCCTAGAAGCAAACCCGAGACCGGAGCGCGGCGTAGAATTGACCCAAAGCGCGCAGTCGGAGAATCCGAGCCCCTGACAAATTCTACGAGTATAAAGCCCGGCCACCAAAATGCCGCGGTCGCATTTCACTCGGAGGCATTGTCTAGCGATGACTGGCGGATTAATTGCATCGGCGGTTCTCATCTGGTGCGTTGCTCACTCGACGCTCGAGTCGTCGGCTAAGCTCTACGATCCCGGCACTGATAAATCCACGCTCGAGCTGCTCCATGTGGTAAGTCCGTGCGCATCGTCCCTCACCGAATCCTACGTCTAAATTCTAAGAATATAAAATTTAACAAATTATTATAAACACAAGTCAGGAACACAAAACAGCTGTGCAGTTAAACGACACCCTCATGTAAATTCAAAGTTCTGTAAAGGGTTTAGCAGTGGCTCAGAAGTTGAACTATTTCCTTTCTGTTAGAAAAAAGGAAGTGCAAATCCTGTGGCTTGAAGGAGTGATTTGTTTTTAAAAATGCGCAAAACTTAATGCCTGCAAAGTAAGGAGTGATGTACTGTTGATAAAAAACATAAAAAAAACAAAAGTAGTAAATTAAGTGATTACATCTACCAAACATTTTTAATTAAGATTGTAGTTGAAATAATAATATTAAAAAACTTACTAAAATATTTAACAACTAAAAGTGCGGAATATATAAATTATTTTCCATAACATTATTATTACTGATGAATTTGGAATTCTGATCAATCAGTCATATAAATTCTTATTTTTAAGCATTTTCCTAATATTTAAAAAGTTTATTTGGTTTATAAAATACCTCTGAACAAAAACAAAATTCATAAAAAAAATTTAATTTGTAGTATGAACATTTGTAGAACTATCAGTGAAGGCACAAAAATATCATAAATAGAATCACCTGAAAAAAAAACAAGCCCAGCAACATATGCTTATCTTTTTTAAGTCATATATTACATGTCCTAAAAAAAATGTTTATCCAATTAGCACCGCTTCAAATCTTATTCCGGCGTCAGTAATAATTTGTTCAGTTCAAATCCAGCTGATAACAAATATTATTACATTATGGCAGTGGCTCACAAAAGTTTGTTTACCGCATTGAGAAATACCGTGGCATTGACATTTACGTGCTCAGTAAAAACACACATTCTGTTGATAAAGCATTTGTTTATAAACATGTTAAGCGAAAGTGCAAAGGCGGGCACTTTTTTGTAGTCGTGTGTAGAGTCATAATTATGATTGTACTACAATTTAGCGGTCTGTCAGCTACGGTAGCAGATAAGACTCAGATTGGTCATTTAATCGCAGTCATCAGTACGGAAAGTGAACTTGTTCCGAATGCCAGAATACCTGGCTTTTATCACTTGTATTATATCAGCTGTTTGAGCCATCAATTCAGATAATGTGGAATTGTATAATTAATACCAGCTGACGATAAAAACACGATCGAGTGCAGCCAGGCGAGAAGTTAAGCTGAGAATGTTTCCCAAGCGGCAGTTAATTCTTTTACAGCGATTTGAGTTAAAAGCGAGTCGGTTTTCTGCAGTTTGTGTTGACCTTGGAAAAATCAGTTGGCTTTTAATGGAAACCTAAGCGAAATCCAATTAATGAATGCAAAAAAGTACATAAACTTATCAAATTAGTTTGCATGATGCACATTTATTTATTCCAGCAATGTAATTACGTAAACACTTTTATTTAGTCGCGATAAAACGAGCAAACCTGTATATGCGCATATATTAAATATTCTGCCGATAACTCTTACTTTAATTAAGTCGATTTTAAACTTTGCCAGCTCGTACATCTTTGAAAGACCCACAAAAACAACACAAAAATTAATTACAAACCCGAAAAACCAAACAAAACGAAAAACCGGCTCCCCAAATTACAGTTCGCACAAAAAACCAGTCCCCGCAGTCAAACGTAAAATAAAATTATAAAACAAAACTGCGACGCACTTTTGCTTTTTCTGCGGGCTACGAATTGGAAGCCCATTTACCACAGTCGCAGAATAAAGCGCTAGAAAAGGCTATATAGACGCAGTCCGATCCACCGATCAGGGCTGACCTTCAAGCGCCACGCCGCCTTATCAGCAATTAAACAGAATAGCGACTGCGAGCGTGGAAAATACTTCCGTGAAAATCTGGGGTCGCACGAGCCATTAAAGCGTATTAATCAGTCGCGTGTGGAGTGCCTAGATCTATTAATATATATTTAACTAATCCCAATAGAAAATAAAACAGTTAGCCTGAGATATACGAAACTAAAAAAGCTTAAACTTTAGCTAATATTTATGTATATATTATGAAGTTCCAAGAATCTTCAAGGTACTCAAAGATTAAGATAATTCATTTCATTTTTTTAGACTATCTATTAATTTATTACACATTTTTGATTGTAATTAAATAGCAGAAAGAGAAACTTTTTTGAATATAAGATTAAGGAAAAACTTTCACATTTGCTGTTATGGAGTTTAAGCTGCCAGCTAATTAATGTGTTTCAGCCTTGCGATTGTCAGACACGTCTTTATTTATTTTCGTACTGCAGTATGGTGAATCCATTTGACTAATAAAAATTGTAATTGCTAAACTTCAGGTATTTCGACATGGACCACGAACGCCGGCGGATACGTATCCAAAGGATCCGTATGTAAATGAGACCTACTATCCATTTGGCTGGGGACAAGTAACAAATGTGAGTGCAGAAAAAGTTGGAAGTTGGGCAGCACAAACTTTTGCCTCGTCATCCCCCAAGCCCGAACCATCTCCCATCTCCCCCAGCAAAGCATTTAAATAAATTGAAATGCAAATGTTTGCTGGTAGAGCCAAGGGAACAGAGCGGGCGGTGGGCTGAGGGCGGAAGGCTGCATTAACATATACACATGCATATGTTTATGCAATTGCAAAAATGCAAGGCATTTATTATTTTATAACACTTCTCTCCATCTCTGTCTCGGACGCTCGCCGGCTCTCCAATTCTGGGATTCCCTTCTTCTGGTGTTGTCTCACGTGCCATCCGTTCATGCCATGCAATAAATCAACGCTCCAGAATGGCAAACGCGAGCTGTTCAACATTGGTACTTGGCTGCGTAAGCGTTATGGCAAATTTCTGGCGCCCAACTACAGTCCCGATGTGAGTAAGCAGTCACTAACGAACCGACAAGGAACAACCCCTTGCCGCCCTGCACAGAGAGAGAAAACTAGTTAGTTTTGCAATTTATGACTGCAATGAATTGATTGAGTTTATGGTATTATTTGAATAACTTAAATTGACAAGCATTCTAATATGAATTTCAAATTATAAAATCATATAACAAGATTTCAAATTTAAGCTAATTCCATTATCTTGGCTTCCATTGCACTTAAGTAATTTATTAACAATTTATATATTTATTTAAAAACAAAACTTAAAAGCGGTTAAACAATGTAAAAGGTGTCTAACCTTATGTTAAAAAAATTACAAATTTCAAATTTTATGCTGCATATTTTTATTTTATATGAATTAAAAGTAGTAGTAATATCTAGAGCAGTGCAGTGGAAGTGCAGTGCTTAGGAACTCATTGTTTTCTCTCTGTGTACCAATTCCATACACCCTTAACAACACGTCCGTGAGACGGTGGCTTGATAGTGCGGACGTTTACAAATTGCAAAGCTCAAGCGCGCTTGGCTCATCACTCAATTCCTTCTTTTCTCCTTTTCCCTTTCCATATCCGCTTTGCCACTTCACCACTTCCTCTTCCGCTTTCCTTCGCCTCGATAGTTGGTCCACGCTCAGGCGACGGGTGTTCCGCGGACTCACATGACCATGCAGACTGTGTTGGCCGCCTTCTTCCCGCCGAAGGGCACCGACATGGAGTGGAATAGCCGGTTTAATTGGCAGCCCATACCTGTCTTCTCCCAGGAGCTCAATGAGGATACGGTGCGTATACGTGATAAATCGAAAGTATCGGTTTCACAGTGAAGATCTACCTTAAAGTGATGACAAAGAATTTTGATCATCTCAATAAAATATAAACACAAATATTTACTCAGTTAATATATATATTTAAAATATTTAATATTTAACGTAAAATATATATACAATTTACAGTTGCTGCTCGTGCGAACTCCCTGCCCCCGATATTTTGAGGCCCTTCATGAAGTCTATGAGCTGCCTGAGGTGAAAGCAGAAATCGCCCCCTACCTGGAAATGTTCAAAGAGTTGGAGGAACACACCGGCCTGAGCTTTAAGGAGCCCGAGGATGTGCAATCTCTTTATCTGACCCTTCTGGCCGAGCAGGAATGGGGCCTGGAGTTGCCCGAATGGACCCATTCATACTTCCCCGAGAAATTGCAGTTTCTAGCCGAGCAGAGTTACGTCTATAACGTCTACACACCCGAGATGCAGAAGATCAAGGGCGGGCCCTTCCTCAAGAAGATGTTCGACGAAATGCAACAGAAGAAGAACGGAACCCTGAAGCCCAGTGGCAGAAAGCTGTTCATCTACACGGGCCACGACTCGACAGTGGTGAATGTTCTCGCCGCCCTGAAGGTCTGGGAGCGACAGTTGCCCCGCTACTCCTCCATGGTTCTTTTCGAGCTGCACAAAAACAAGGAGACCGGTGATTACTGGGTGGAGATATACTTCCGCAACGATCCCAAGGCTCCTGCCCAGAAACTGACGGTGCCCGGCTGTGAGTTCCAGTGCCCCTTGGATAAGCTCCTGGAGCTGGCCAAGGATGTGGTGCCCACGGAAGCGGATGCCAAACGCTGTGAGTCTCGAAGTGCTAGCTTCACAGAGCCACCTCTGCGAGGGCCATGAAAACCAGAATCTAGTCCCCAAGGAAAATTCGAAAAGGTGCTACACTTCTCAGGGAGTGGGACTGCCGCAGGCCCACCAGTAAGCCACATCCACCAAGTTAAGTCAATAATTTAGTCTAAGCCTAATAAAAGCGTTAACCCGTTTTGGGTTAAATCAAAAAATATTTAATAGTTGATTTACTAAAAAATTAATAATATACTTTAACCGAATCGAAAGGCAGTCAATAACCAACGATCCAAAGTGCTTTAAGGTTCTTGATCAGAGCACGAGTTCGGCATTTGGTGTCAGATATTGTCAGCCGGCGTCATTTTCGCCCCATGTGGCAGCCAAGTTGGCTCATTTCCGCTCTGTGGCGACAGTAGACTGCCGTCGCCGCCATTGCCCAATAGGCCGCTTCCGCTCGGCCTTTGCCAGCGGCAAACGCAAACAACTTCCGCACTTGTTTAGCCAGTTGAATGCACCCCTCCATCTCCATCTCCATTCCATCTCTAGTCCCAGCTCCAGTTCAGTTCCATTTCTATTGCCATCGCCATCGCCGTCTCCAGACCCCTCACTGTCCCCCTGTCTTGCTCATTTTTGCCAGGAGGTGACATTTTTCGCATTGCGGTTTACCATAAACTATTTCATTGGGGAGTTGTGTGCCACCTCGACCATTTCTTTTGGCCCTAACCATCTGCTCGTTCGCTTGTTCGCCATTGTTTACTCGTGTGCGTTGCCATCTCTCTTGGCCCTCTTTCCGCCCCGTCTGTGTGTGTCAGCTCTGCCTCCCCCCCGCCCTGTTTGTGTCAGTGTGTGCATATCTGTAAACTTTATTTGTCAACGGGACGCATATGTTGTGTGTTTGCCAAAAAATAAACGAGTCCCCATGAATGGCACTATTCTCCGTCGAGTATTCCCCGAATCCAAACAGCTCGTGTGTTTGTTGCTGCTTTTAATTTTAGCTTAATTTGATTTTCCGGCGGAAAGGGAAGTGTGCGAGCGAGTGAGTGTGGGTGCCTGACAAATCTATAACTGCATGTGTTGAGCTTTGATGATTAATGGTGGGTTCTCATATGGAAAGGGTGTCACAGGAAGCAAGTAGACGTCAAGTGGGCTTAAGAAGGGCGGGATTTTGATTATAAAGATTTTATTTAGGAAGATACCCCGACTGACACAAATTGTTCTATAAAAGGATCTGTACTCCAAACGAACATAATCAAAGAAAAAACACTCATTATTCTCTTATCTTTTTTAATATCCTGTATTTGCACCAGGCTAAACTTTACAAATCCTTCATCTCGCGCATCCTCTCGTTTAATCAAATCATAAATAACCCGACGCTCATCGCCCTGGGACTCCACATTCATAAATTTCATCATTCCAGACCCCTGCTTCCCAGACTAGCATAATTATTAACCCTATTATGCACTTACTTATGGCAGTCGCTCCTCGTCCCCCGACTGCCGTAGAATTGAGACATATGCCCGGGTCCACAAATCTACTTACAGCAGACTGAAGCTTCAGTTTCAGCTTTGGCCTCAGTTTCATCTCCGGCTCAGTGGAAAAAGTTTGCTCGCCTTCCCAAACTTTTGTGCGGGCTAAGTGCAGGTCTTAGGGTGAAGTTGGGCATTTTTTGCTCCGATTGCGACTGCAACTGCGACTGAGACGAAAGGCATTGCAGTGTCCGGTTAGCCCCCAAGTTTCCACTGAGCTGCTGCACTTTCGCCCCACATATTTCTGCGGTCAGCTTACTAACGACTTTTCGATACGGACCGTGCACAGCCGAAACTTTTGCACTTGGCCAAGAAGATAAAATTTGCGATTTGCGAGCGGGGCGGCGGGTCGAAGGTTGCCACCTGCCACCTGCTCCTCCAGCTAATGCCGAGGAGGAAGGAGGTGCATATTAATAAGCTGCACAAATGTTTGCCAGCAAACAAAGTGCCAGGATACCAGCGCACAGAATCGGATGCCGTGTAGTTTAGTCTATTAAAAGGCACAATAGACTTCCTCTCCCGAAGCACAGGATTTAAGCAAGGCATGGGGCATGTGATGCTTCATTTCCGCTTCTGTTAACAGTACACGGAAATAAAAATTACATGCTAATATATTTTCAAGGAAACAATATACAAAAACAAAAATATTCATATAATAAATATAATAAATATTCATATAAAAAAAGACTGAAAATATTGTAGTTGGCTGCCTGTTACAATTATTTCTCTCTCTGTAAGAAGAGTGAAAGCTTTCCTCACTCAAACTGTTTGCCGTTTAGTTTCGCATAAAGCGTAGTCTGCCCTGTAAAATGCATAAATCTTTGTTGGCACTGGAGCTCGGTTCAGTCCGGGGATTTCGGGCCGGGGTCCTGGGCCCTAGGTCCCAGGTCCTGCATCCTGGCACCCGAGTTTTCAGCTCTCGCCGTACTAGTTCTGCCGCCTGCAGCTGCTTGAGCTTCTTGTTTGTTGCACGTTTCATTTGTCAAAAAAGGTTTAGGAATTTTATTGCCAGTCCCGGCTTTTGGAACCTGCAACCCAGTGGGCCCAGTGGGTGGTGGCAAAGTGCCCAGGGAAATAGTGGGTGGAATGTGGCCGAGGTGGCGAACTGCTGCACTTGTCGGCTGCCTTAAGTGGCAACTGCTGGGAGCCCATTGAAGTGCCACTGATAGCACAATAACTTGTAAACGGCTAGCCCCGACAAGGATAAAGAAGTGCAAGGTTAACTAACTACCAGCAGGCAATTGAAATTAAAGTCGGTTCGCAGAAACTAGATGCGGGAGCTGAGAGGTGAATATTTTATAGAGTTTAGGGGGCAGAATGGCTAAAAGCAACCGCCAAAATTAGCATCAAATTCTTGCAAAACTTTTGCTACCAAGAAATTAAAAGCAAAAGTATATAAGAAAAGGTGGCTTAAAGGTTTTTCTTTAGGAATTTGTAGGTTCAACAAGAAGAAATATTTGAAAAAGGATTTCCTGTCTTACTTACTTAGGGATATAGTGCCTTAACCTTAATGGTCTTATTTTGTAGAAAACCGCATTATTTTATATTCAAATAAGTAAGAACTCTGCAGTCGCGAATGGAAGATACGGGGTATCATCCATAATAAGTAGAGCAAACTGAACTTAATTCGATGCCAAAATAAACAAAATTACATTAAATAACCCTTGATTTTAGAATCAAAAGAGCAACCGTGCGTCAGATGGAGAAGCTAACTAAAATTCAGCAAGGTCCTGCATTAATATATAAAAAATGGATAATCAGAATGATAGCAACGCGATTTTTTATCTGACTCTGGCTATAGTATTCATATGCGGCGTGTTATTATGGTATTTCTCGGGCTTCCATCACGAGGTGGTAAAGTTCAAATTGATTCTGGTGGCATTCCTGGCAGTCCTCATCGTCCACACCATCGTCATCACGCCCATCAAGTTCGCCATACTGGCTATCGATGCCGCTTCGTTTCCAGCTGCTCAGCCTGCTGTTTACCTCGATGAAAGAGTCAAGGCTGAGACGTTATTGGATAGTCTGAGATTCCAGCTTCGAATCCTGCGCAGTGAGCTGTTGATCACTGAGAGGCATCGAAATGAGGAACTGAATCTGAAGTACCAAACAATTACCGAGGAGCTCAAGCGAATGGGCGCGCTGTTTTTGATGACGTTGCTTTTGAACGTGGAGCGATCTGAGAATCAGTGGGTATATTTTAACACCGCCAACATGCTGTCCCTTTTCAACTATAACCACACCTCTACTTTGGGCCTTTCCAACGCGATGACCCTGCTGAATGTATACGACTTCATAGAACTTTCGCTAATCATTCCCTTCACCGACACGAGTGATATAAGTGGTGGCGTTCCATGGATACATGCGGAGGGGACCCGACTGCTGGGAGTGGTGAGGCTTAGGCAAGTGCGGAATAAGGACAAGAGCAGGGGACTGGTAAAGCCCCATTTCGATGATGGGGACTACTCGGAAGGCTGGACATTGCCTTATGTAAGGGAATCGTACACGGGTAAGTTCTGGCCGATTTACCAGCCGTGGGTGGCGTATGAGCCCAATATTCAGGACCGTATTATCCTGAGCGTCACACACCGTGGCGGCTTTATCTCCTATCCGGAAATTGCGGGCTACATGAACCTCCTCTGCGACACCCGCGCCAAGAGCATGATGGTTCTGAATTACCTTAGAAACCACAATTGGCTGGACTTGAATACCTCCGCCCTATTTATGGACTTCACTCTGTATAATGCGGATGCGAACCTCTTCAGCGTCTGCACACTGTGGCTGGAGCAGTTTCCTTTTGGGGGAATCAAAACGCACCTGAAGATCGAGAGCTCCAAGTGCTTGGATGGAATGAACGAAGTATCTGCTCTTGGGGTGTTGGCTCTATATCTTTTCGTCATCGCCTGGTTGATGTATGCCAGGGCCTTCTGGGTTAAGGTGTGGTTCGAGCCCAAACAGCTGAAGAACCCGTGGATGCTGGTAGATGCCTTGATCCTGACACTCTGTTCGTTGGCGGTTGTGATTCGTGGAGTTCGGGACAACATGGTCAGAGGAATGATTCGAAAAGTGGAAATTTCTGTAATGGTCAGCTTTATCAACTTTAGAGAGCCAGCAATGCTGACCTATTTGTGCAAGATACTGGAAGGGTTTTCCATGTCGCTGATCACGATGCGTCTGTGGAAGGCGATGCAGTTTACCCGCACCTTCCAGCTCTTTACGACCACGCTATATCAGGCCAAGAACGACCTTCTGTGGACAATCATGGTGACGCTGATTTTTCTATTTGCCATTGGAACTGCATCAGTCACTATCAATGGTAGCAACGCCATTCAGTTTAGCACTGTGCTGAAGGGAATCATTTCTCTCACCTGCTTTGCCTTTGGCTTTAGTAGCCACGTCGAGCCTGCCGATCTTTTTTACGGCGGAAAGTGCATTGGGATTGTGCTGTACGTCATTCTGGCCTTCGTGGTGAAGATGATCCTCATCAATATTATTGTGTCCATACTGGAGCATCAGATGGCACAAGTCAAGACGCAAAGGGACAGGGATCTACAGAGTCGGAAGAGTCGTTTGACATACTGCCAGTTCCTTCGCGTAGAGTACGCATACATTATTAATTTTATTCGAAAATTTCTACATTGGAAATTGAAATATGTACCAATGGACCGCACCGTTGCCGAGAATATTCAACTTGAACTGAATGAACGGGCAAGAACGACAAAAAAGATGCGTTCTACTTTTCACGTTGAAGACCGACGCAAAAAAGACGAGGGTCTGATTCAGCTTAGATATCGGGAGCGAATTGAAAGAACTATAGCCCTAACGGCCATCCTGCAGACCCAGATGGAGTTGATTGAGCGGTTGATGTTTGGAGATGACGAAGGCAATCTACGTCCTCTCAGAGGCGACGAGAATCCCCGCACATCTGGTCAAAGTCAGAAAACTAAAAATCAATAATAACAAAAATAAACAAATATAAACAATTGAATCAATCATATTTAATCTGTATGAAGTTGAATCATTTTGTTTTAAATAAACAAAGCGTTTATCATTTTTAAATGCTTTAAAATGTTCTTTTGTTTTATTTAGGATTTTATTTAGCTCTTTTATACATTTGAATATACATTTCATAGTTTTCTTACTACATTATTTAATTACTTGTGCTTAAAGTTAGTTGGTTTTAGAAGTAAATTTCATGCTAAAACATTTCTAAATGTCTAAATAATAGATATGGATTTTCTAAAAACTAAATTCTACTCAAAGAATGATTGGTGATATATTGTTTTCGTTTTGCAATTTTTTCAATCAGTTTTAAATAGAATTAAAAGTTTAAACAATACAAACAAATTCAAAAATGAAGAAAAAATTTCCATTAAACTTTACACTGTTATATTTGTCTCCGAATTAATGTCTTTAACTTTGCAAGATAATATATTTATTTTTTTTTTAATTATTCCGACCTTCCCGCCCATAAAGGATAAAGGATAAATACTTTATTGGTTTGGGGTCTTTCTTTTGTTTATGTCATGGCTAAATAATTATGCGCAAACAGGCAAAACTTTAGACTTGAAAAGGCTTTTAAGGCAATTTGGCGCTCGCTTTGTTCGACTTGTTTGCTATCCAAGCATCCTGGCTGCGCTCCAAGTCTCCGAAATAAATGACTTGGCGAGGGGGCTGCACACCCCTTACTATATTTTTTTCCTTTCCGATGCGATGCCAATTCACTATTGTTATGAAGTAGGCAAATAAAAATTTAATACGCATGCTTTTAGGCCGAGCCCAACTGCAAACTATTCCCAGCGAAATCTGAGCTAAATGCCAGCGCCCAAATGGACTTTACAAACATTTCCAAACCGATCTCCCGAGCTAAACAATTGCGAGTTGAAACTTGTGTGCCACTTCTCCGTCAGACGAACAGACAGCTAGTCTGGCAAGTGTTTTTCTATATATTTTTTGTGGTACTTATGTCGCCCGGGGGACTGGGAAAACTTTTATAATTATTAGCAACAAATGAGCAGTGACAGAGCGCTTGTGCCGTGACTGTAACTTTGCAGTTTTCTAGCTTTTTATTTCCACCGCCCAGACGGCAGAAATCACAAATGATCCCCGCCCTCAATTTAAAAGTTTTAACAACCTGACTGTTTCTGGATTTCACTCTGCAGGCTTAGTCGAGGCAGGTGCTCTGTGTGTGTTACCTGAAGACAAACGGCAAAAGAAATAGTGGCCAAATCAAGAGCCATGTGCACTGTCCTTCGATGCGTGAGTGCATGGAGGGGAGTGAGCTGCCGCTGCCCCAAAAGTTTTCCATTTTTTATCTTTTTGTATGCAACCACAAATCAGTAGCTAAAAGTATGCATTACTTTTTGGTCGCCGGTCGGGGTTGCTCGTAATCAGCAGTTGCCTGTTATGACACAGACTCTGTGGAAAACTTTTCCTGATAGCAGGCGAACCAAATATTTCACATATTCCATTATATAGCGAGAATTTTTATTAATTTTCTTGATCAGAAAACATAAAAAAATGTGGCTAAAGCTATGAATCTTTAAAATAAATTAATAAATTGTGTGCACCCCAAAAAGATTAAAATCAGAACATTAAGAACCCATTTTGGTCAGTAAAATAAACTCTTTTTATAACTAACATGAGATGAAAGGGCCAAGTTCGTTTCGTTTACCTTTGTGCAGTTTTCTTGGTGGAAAAATTTGGAGGTATTGCTCGTATTCCACTAGATAACGAGAATTTTCCTTAATTTCATGGACCAAAAAACAAATGTGCTTAAAATTATTAATCTGAAAAATAAATGAATAAGTTGCAATAAGAACATTAAGAACGCATTTCGGTCAATACAATCTAACCTTTTTTTAATTGAACATAAAAACTGGCATGAGATGTTTAAAGTCATTATACACACATATAATAATTCGAATCTAAATATTCAAATAATAATTTTAGGCTTTTATAAAAAAAAAGAGTATAAATAAAGGCATATATTATGGATACATCAGCTGACAACAGGGTAATTCATACTTTCTTTAAATTGTTTACATTTTTTATTATAATATTTCGCTGTATTATATGCATATCATAGTCATAATAGCATAAAGTTAAAAATTGTATCATAGAATAATAAAAAGTGGCCATATCTCATAGAAGAAAATATGGTAAACTAAATACCGAAATTATAATTTTGTTCTATAATTTGTATGACCGTTCCAATTACAGCAATTATATTTGCCCGAAATTTATAAAATCAAAGCCGAAATTCAAAAATAATAAAACTTGAACTTGAAAACTTGAATAATATAACTTGATGTTTTAAAGTATTTTTTCTATCAATTTCGTTTTGATGGTAACTATATTATATATTTGATTCCAAGGTTTTATCCAGGACTGGTTTAAAAGGACCCTGACCCCAATGTTTATGCTATGGAATATATGAATCCTAGAATATAAACAACTATGATAACGACCACTGTTTATATGATTCGAGGTTCAAAAACTGTAAAATTTAAATATTTAGCTGTTTTTTATAAATAAAAAAAATAAAGAAAGTGAACCTTTTTTATCTATGCCAATTTTCAGTCTTGTCCTTTGACTATTGTTGAGTTGAATCTGAAGCAAGTATGTTTTATAACGTTGTTGAAATAATTTATCTATTGATCCAACAGAAGCATAAAAAACTTTACAAATATCCAAAAATTAATTTTTTTAATATTATATATTTAAGTTAATTCAGCACCTTATCGACCATCTTTTAAACCTTTTTCCTGTCACTTTTTTGTGAGTTCTCTTATGAAATCCCTTCGCAAGCGAAATTCTCTTTGAGTTAGAAACTTCTCTGTGGAAGAGAACCTGCTGAATGGAAGCCGGAGCACAAAGCACTCTCTCCCATCCAAAAGAGCCAACTTCGACATGCCAGGCTTTTGGGTTAAAGTTTTCGCGGAGATACGAGTGGCTGTGTGTGAGCTAGGTATCTCTGCCGACAGGATTCGTGGCAGGATTTAATTCATAACTCGAGTGCCGTGTCCTCGGTGTACAGCCAAGGTTAAGTGCTGCTGCAGCGGCAAACACGTCACTCCTCGAGTCCTGAATTCCTGAGACCATCGAAGGAGTGTATGTATGTGTGTTTGTGGCAGTTCTCACCGCGGCCAGGGACTCGTCTTTTCCTTTATTTTATTTTTATGTTTGCCGCTACTTGAGCACGAACACCCCCACCCAAAAGAATGAAAAGATATTTCTTTATTTCCCAAATTTGAAAAAGGAAAATGAGGAGGTTCCATAAACAATAGCCTGGAAATACAACACATCTACTTTGTCTTTAATCCGCCCTGAAAAAAGGAGTCCCTTTCGATTGAAATCGCCATTTACTAAATGACATTGACTCCAGAAAAAGCAAAAGACCACCGACCCGACATAATCAGACCTTGTCACGCCCATACACAAAAAATGTACAAAAAATGATTTGCATAAAACTTTGCTGGGAAATTTTAAAGCCAAACAGTGACCTTTGGTGTATTATTTTTTAAGCCGCAAAAACCCAAACCTTTTTAATTTACGCGACACGTTTCTATCGCCTACACCTTTTTTGAGAAGGAGGGTGGACCGCCGCCATAAACAAACGATGGCCAAAAGCAATGCAAGAAATATTGGGGCAATCAAAAATGCAAATGTCACTACGTGAATTGTTAAATCGCAGGACGAATCCTTCCTTCGAAACCGCCCAGGGGCGGCAGGTTGCTTGGCTGGGCGGCTGTGGGGTCAATAAATTTCCCTGCAATTCCGGGCCACATTAATTCAAACGTATACATATACATATATTTTCCGCCGTATTTATCGCAAAAAGTTAATTGCCAGCCCGTGCTCTCTATTAATCATATTCCATAATTTGTTTAGCCTAATTAGCCATATAGATAGGCGCAGGGAGGCTTTGGAGGGATTCCCCTTCCCATTGCTTCTTCGGTTCTTGCAGGATAGGCCTGGATCCGGGATCATTAGCCAGGGCGCCAGGCAGAGTTTCCAAGATTTTGGTAACGGGTGGTTGCGAGTGGGCGGCATAGATTGGATTTCAATGGAAGCCCCATTAAATTATGTATAATTACCATCAAAAATGAGCTGGTTTTTCCGGATTTTTATGAAATTCTTTTATTCACAAAAAGGTAACTGGAAAGCATTCAAAATTTAAACAAGAATTAAGCGATACTTAAAGTTCATATTTCAAACATGAAATTCATATACAAATGTTGTATAAATTTTGTAGATTTAGCCAATACTTATTAATAGATATTCTAAATATTTATAAAATGAAAAAGAACATTTAATTTGAGAGGGACTTTAAGTTTGAATATAATATTCTGAGAAAACAACGAACTCTGCATGTATATTGTTAACCCGAGTAATCCTTTTTCATAATCAAATTAAACGGAAAACAAGAAAATAATCTTAGCAAGCATACGCCGGCTCGTGTAGTCATGTTTTGAAGCATCCTGCATCATCTTTCGTGTTGCAGCCAAGTCAAACATTAAGCGAAATGTCGTCGGGCCATTATTCAGCCATTTTGCGCCTTGTCGGCAAACAAAATTAACAGCCAGCGGGAAACATATACCGGCAAACAAACGGCAGAAGGGAACAGGAACAGCATAAACAAGTCATAAAGTTTTGTAACTAGGCCCTGTTTCTTTTTGAATTTTCCGAATCTGGACCTAGAGCAGTACTACCTTCATTTTTCTCAACCATTTCATATGCCCTTTCCTGTGGATTTATTGCGACTATGTATAATATATAAGTTCTTTTTGGAGCTATTGAATACTGAATACTTTATACGATTTTTTGATACCCAAATTTACATTCTAAACTTTTTCAATTCATTTTAATTTCTATAGACATAGATAGTGAAGTAGATAAACTATAAGTTCCTTCTTAAATTACTTAATTTGGTCGAATTATAAGTTAACGTTTTTAAGTTATTTAACTGAATGGCACTAGATTGCTAATTTTTAAATTTTAAATGCGAATTTAGTTGCATTTGTCGTACTCTGAACTATTGCTAATTAAGGAAACTTATGGATGATATAGAACTATTAAGTAAATGTTATGGTTTCATAATTTTTTCTGCTATTAAAAATAACTTTTGTAAATAATTACAATAGGTAAATATGGTAACTTACTTCAAGTAAGTCATGGTAAGTTACCTAAAATAAATATTAAATATTAAAATATTAGGTACAGTCTGAGTTTATACCTTCTTATTTAACAGCTCCCTTTGCAATGTATTTGAAAAAGGGTATCTGAATATTTGTTTCCAGCTTCAAGACACATTTTTTACGCCCTGACATGCGCCGCCTTTTTTAATGCAAAACTCGTGTAGAGTTGGGAGAATTTTCGTCCTGCCGCTCCCGAATTTCCTCAGTCGAGGCTGTGCACTGTTTTGCTTGTTTTTGCCATTAACAGCAATTACAAAATGGCAAACAAAAACGTAACCGACAAAAAAAGGAGCACGGACGCTGGGCAAGGGCGAACTTTTAATTATTTAGACGGGCGAACGCAAAAGTCGCGTTTCCTCTTTTATACATTTTTCACTTCGCTTCAGTTTTTCCTTTTGCCGAATGCAGTTGCAGATTTTTCGGTCGGGGCGTGACGTCCACCTGACAGGTAACTTAATTATGCAACGCACTCGCCACCTCCTGGCATTCGCTGTTTTTGTTATCGCAAGTTGTAAGTAATCAAATTAAAGACCAGCCCAGAGCACACAATTCGGCAAAAGGAAAGGGAAGTAAAGCGCCAACGCGCAAATCCTTGAGAATGTGGGGCTTGCCAACCCTGTGGCAGGCGATAACATATGCCGGGGATTTTTTCGGCTCTTCCTTTGGCTTCTGGCAGCTGCCGAGGAACTGCCATCTTCTATCTAAACGCCCGAACGCAAAAATGGCCATTTAAATTGTGCATCAATGCATGAAATGCGCCATGAAAGCGTTTTAGATAAGCGGAAACGCGAAACTAACAAATAACCACGGGCCCAAGGAGCAAAATTGGATTGCTGCACTGCGGAAAATAAAAGGAACAGTTTTCACATGGTCTTTGATGTATGAGTAAGGGTAAAATAAACGAAGCCATATTTGATACGATGCTTTTCACAAGTTCTGATTCATGTACTACTTTAAACCACTAATTGAAATTTTGTGTACATGTCTAAGAATAAAAGAAAAGGAATAAGAGAATTGCCAACCACTTCTCTAAGTGCGTTAAAGGAGCAAAAAGCTTTGTCAGTTCAGTTGGTAATCAGTCGTGGTGAGTTTTATTTAAAGGCATGATGTGGCTTTAAAGCTTTACAGAACCAGAGGCGAAGAGAAGGCCAAAGGAGCCGCCAAAGGAGCAGCAGCGTACTTGGCAATCACGGGAGCAGCCAGCGGCGTGGCCACAGGAGCGATCACGGGAGCAGCAGCGATTCCATTGTAGTTCCTGGCGAACACCTGACTGCTGGTGGCAGTCACAACAGGAGCAGGAGCGGCCACAACAGCAGCGGGAGCGGCGTACGCCAGGGGAGAGCTGTATGCCAGAGGAGCGGTGTAGGCCAAAGGAGCACCCAGAAGTCCTGGCTTGGCAGCAGCGCAGGCAACGAGAGCAAGGACAACGATGGCCTGTGAAACAGAAGTTTGGATAAATTGAACTCCTTAAAGTTCCTTCTCCAGAGATCTTACGGATTTGAACATATTAGCGATATTTGTTTGTTTTGCTTCTTTGGAAGGCTGGTAACTGTTTGATGTCCCACTGCCCCGACTCGCGCTTCTTTATACCCAAAAACCGTCTTCAGCCGTGACGCATTCAGTTCATTGAAATGCTCGATCGGTTTCCCGTTACCATTTGCACTTTACCATAGTTTATGTGAATTCCCACTGCTGAATGTGGAATACTTGTGGAATACTTGGTGGCCACTGAATTCGTTACCCAGAGGTCGCAGTCGAATCTCGTCCCGTCACATTGACGGTGTATAAATAACTCCATTGAATGTGCTAAACGGCATCAGACAAGTTCAAGTCTCCGAACTGCAAGCAGCAAATCCTATCAACGAAATGTTCAAATCCGTAAGTTTTGAGTCTGGAGAGTCTGGGTAAAGTGATCTAAGGTATTTCCCTCCGCAGGCTGTTGTTATCCTGGCCATCGTTGCCTGCGCTGCTGCCAAGCCAGGACTTCTGGGAGCTCCTCTGGCATACACTGCTCCTCTGGCGTACGCTGCTCCCGCTGCTGTTGTGGCTGCTCCTGCTCCAGTGGTGACTGCCACCAGCAGCCAAGTTATTGCCAGGAACTACAATGGAATCGCAGCTGCTCCCGTGATCGCTCCCGTGGCAACTCCACTGGCTGCTCCCGTGATTGCCAAGTATGCTGCAGCTCCTTTGGCGGGACCGATTGCTGCTCCTCTGAGTGCTCCAGTTATTGCCAAGTATGCTTCTGCCCCTCTTGCCGCTCCCCTGGCTTACTCTTCTCCTTTGGCATACAACGCACCTCTTAGCTACGCGGCTGTTTCTTCGCCCATTCTCATTTAAATCATTAAACTGTGATCAAAAAGATGAATTAAAGAAATTTTATTATTGAAATTTACTTTTCTTTTTCTGTTCCTTTTCAATTCTTCGGTTTTTAATGTATTTTAATGCCTTCTGTATTTATGTATTCTAAGAAGAAGAAACATAGGAGGAAAACTACATTCGAATGTACTCGTCTGCTTGAATTCAATGTCACCTTGTATGAATTAGACATTGATGATGAGACATGGGAGGAGACGGAGATTGGGTGTTGGCTCTTAGATGACTTGGACTTTGATTGCGTTCAAAAAGAGAGCTCAACATACTCCGTGGACTTGGGATGAGCGGTTTGGCCAACTAAGTCACCTTTAGAATTTGTGGCGAGAATGAAGGCACTAGGATGTGTAGTGTCATGTAAATAATTGAATGGAGAAATATTTGCTATAAAAGTATATTAAAACCTTTTGAAATATAGATGAGTAAGGAAAGTATTATATTTTTCACTAGTTTATTATTTGCAATTATAAGTTTAAATTAAAAAAATCAAACTATAGAAAACAGTCAAAGATAAGTTAACCAGAAAACTTTTGTAAAACTTAAACAGTATGTATACATATATATAGATATAGATATATATACATTACATTACATTGTACATTAATTTTGAACAATGTATACATGTTTTATGAAAGGTGAAAATGAAACGTTACCGTCATAGCTTAAGAGAATACTCAAAATGTTCATTTATTAATTAATTTATTTCTTTGCATAATAATTTGTTCTTGTTCTGAAAAATGTAGTACAATTAAGATTGCTGTTCTATAATTTTAAAAACATTTTTTTTTTGTAAATCAAAGACGTGACTTTTGACATAAAAGCAAACGCAGCAGAAATTAGCATCTTAAATGTATCTTATAAATGGTTAGCGGAAATAAACGATCATAAACATTGCCAAACAAACCAATTTATCAAAAAAAAAAAAAACTAAAAAATCTCTAAGTGGTTACGGATAACCCTTCCATAAATACCTTTACCGCTCTTAGCAATTCTCCTTTCTAGAAGAATTTCTCAAAAGCAAAGAAACCTAACCAAGGTAAAACGATAATAAAAATAAATACAAGCAGAGGGTTGTTAAAAATCTGACGCAAGGCATGACCTTCAGAATTTGCAACACCACCCTCGTCACAAACTCGCCTCTACCAGGTGATCACCAAGGATTAATTCTAGGACTCCAGGGCTTTTGGTCACAGGTCAACCTTTGACCTTGACATAATTGCGGGCACCGCACTCGAAGCTGAACAATAAAATAGACGTACATAGAATACAAATCAATTTCGCACAATTTAATGTAACAGACATTGGACGGCAGCAGCTGCCGCTGAGTTGACAATAATTTTTACGGCCTTTACGTGACCGGCATTTGGAAACTTTTAAATGTCCCATCAGCGTGCTGTGTGTATTGGAAGTGTTTGTTTGCAAACGGTAAATCCAATTAGCGGACGCCCAAAAACAAAGAAGTACTTGATTTCTTTTTAATATTTGTGTATTTTCGTTAAAAGCTTAGACAAGAACTGGGGCAGCATTGTAGGCCAGCGGAGATGTGTAAGCCAGGGGCGCAGAGTAGGCCAAAGGAGCAGCCAAGGGAGCAGCCAAGGGAGCAGCCAAGGGAGCAGCCACAGGAGCAGTAGCGTACTTGGCAATCACGGGAGCAGCCAGTGGAGATGCCACGGGAGCGATCACGGGAGCAGCTGCGATTCCATTGTAGTTCCTGGCAATTACTTGGCTGCTGGTGGCAGTCACCACTGGGGCAGGAGCAGCCACAACAGCAGCGGGAGCAGCGTACGCCAGAGGAGCAGTGTAGGCCAGAGGAGCTCCCAGAAGTCCTGGCTTGGCAGCAGCGCAGGCAACGAGAGCAAGGACAACGATGGCCTGTGAAACAGAAGGTTGGATAAATTGAACTCCTGAAAGTTCTTTCACTAGAGATCTTACGGATTTGAACATATTGGCGATATTTGTTTGTTTTGCTTCTTTGGAAGGCTGGTAACTGTTTGATGTCCCACTGCCCCGACTCGAGCTTATTTATACCCAAAAATCGTCTTCAGCCGTGACGCATTCAGTTCATTGAAATGCTCGATCGGTTTCCCGTTACCATTTGCACTTTACCATAGTTTATGTGAATTCCCACTGCTGAATGTGGAATACTTGCTGGTGGCCACTGAATTCGTTACCCAGTGGTCACAGTCGAATCTCGTCTCGTCGCATTGACGGGGTATAAATAGCTCCATTGAAGGTGCTAAACGGCATCAGACAAGTTCAAGTCTCCGAACTGCAAGCAGCAAATCCTATCAACGAAATGTTCAAATCCGTAAGTTTTGAGTCTGGAGAGTCTGGGTAAAGTGATCTAAGGTATTTCCCTCCGCAGGCTGTTGTTATCCTGGCCATCGTTGCCTGCGCTGCTGCCAAGCCAGGACTTCTGGGAGCTCCTCTGGCATACACTGCTCCTCTGGCGTACGCTGCTCCCGCTGCTGTGGTGGCCGCTCCTGCTCCAGTGGTGACTGCCACCAGCAGCCAAGTAATTGCCAGGAACTACAATGGAATCGCAGCTGCTCCCGTGATCGCTCCCGTGGCAACTCCACTGGCTGCTCCCGTGATTGCCAAGTACGCTGCAGCTCCTTTGGCGGCACCGATTGCTGCTCCTCTGAGTGCTCCAGTTATTGCCAAGTATGCTGCTACCCCTCTTGCCACTCCCCTGGCTTACTCTTCCCCCTTGGCTTACAATGCACCTCTTAGCTACGCGGCTGTTTCTTCGCCCCTTCTCATTTAAATCATTAAACTGTTATCAAAAAGATGAATAAAGAAATGTATCTGTTAGAACTGTACTTTAGTGAATTCGTTTTTGGTGCATTTTCTGCCCTGTTAAGTTCAGAGATCTGAGTTGATGTCATTTTTTGGATCTCGAAAACTGTGTACTGTCTTTTCTAAGCCACTAGTTAATTTTGTATGTCGTTCTTGTTTCGGTGGCCCTTTCAAGCCCACTAAGACCCTGGAAGGACATTACTTACTGCGCTGCTACTGCACTATATTTTACTCGCCTCCGACAGTTTTATATAAATTTATATTATATTTGATCGATTGCCCATGTTTGCCCACCTTTTTATTCTTTTTGTTTGCCCACGTCCAGTTTCGAAAAAATCGAGTGATATAAATTTACATAATTTTTTGAAAATCAAAAGGTTGACTTTGCTGCTGTTCACAAAAAGTCTTAGAGCAAACGTTTGCCCACCTCCTAAAACAACAATTTTTGTATGAAGAAACTTGTCCCCCCCCCCCCCCTTAAATCTAAATAGTAAAAATTGCCCACCCTTTAAAACAAAACAAAAAATGTAGAATTAACACTTGCCCACCTCCTAAAACTTAAAATTAAAGTTCGTCTTTATAAATAAATGTATTTTTATTTACCTTAAAAATAATTTATGAGCACTTTCTGAAAGTAAATAAAAATCAATACAAAAAACGGGGCTTTGTATATATAAAGTTATTTATATTTAACTTACACATAATTCAGCTTCTTAAACTTAGTAAAACACATTACCAGTTAAGTTTTTTTTTTATTTAAAATTAAAGTTAGTTTAAAAATAGTATATTTATTTAAAATTGTTTATTTTAACACAAAACTTCTTAATAAATGCTTCCAACAATTAAATAATTATGAACAAAAGACTTAGGCAACGAACTTGAGTGCAGAACCTTACTAAGTCAAAAAACTAATTTAGTTAACATAAAATATTACAATGTAATACCCTGCAGGGGTATAAAAAACAAACAAAAAGCTTTCCGAATTATAATTCGTTTAATTTTGTCCATTTTATTTTTTATTTTTGCGAGATGACAGAATGGCAAAGAGCGCGATGAATTGGCTCGATCTACGCTTCTTCTCTCTCGCCTTGCGCAGTAAGTCCTGTGCTTTCAGGATCTGAATGGGCTTGAATGGGGATGGCCATTACTGCTCACTTTCTTCAAGAAGGGTCTCAGGGCCAATGAAACTCTATCGATGAATTTAGACTGGTGTATCTTGAGCTGAATGACCATTTCCTAAGACGCTACAAGTCTATATTTAAACTCAGATAAATGGTCGGGTAGCATCAATGCGATGTAAAAGATAGCAAGCACAAGACCATTTCAGGAACCTTGTAAAAAGTTATGTGTGTTTTTCTTTTAAGTTTTTGGGTTTGCTATTTCTAGAGTCGTTTGACTATCCACCAGTCCGGGTCAAGGAATACCGAAATGTCTTACAGCAATTCGAAAAACTTAAGAGTTCACCGATTTTTTATTTAATTGTATTTATGTATGAGTCTCAACGAGCAATTCAAGGACGAAAAAAAATATAACTAGTGTTGGCTTAAAAAATACGGGACACAGTTTTCGAGATACAAAAAATGACATCAACTCAGATCTCAGAACTTAACAGGGCAGCCCACAGCTTCACCTACCGAATGAAAGCTTAAAGATTTTTCTTACTGTTTAAATCAGATATATCCCAGAGTATTGATTATCCATAAGCTTCTGGTTAGCAGATATGGTATATATATATATATATATTTTTTTTTTCAAGTCTTCCCTAGGACATTGCATAGTTACTTAGCTAAAATATATTGAAACTAAGAAAATGCTACAAAAAAGAGTTCACTAAATACAGTTCTAACAGATACATTTCTTTATTTATCTTTTTGATCACAGTTTAATGATTTAAATGAGAAGGGGCGAAGAAACAGCCGCGTAGCTAAGAGGTGCATTGTAAGCCAAGGGAGAAGAGTAAGCCAGGGGAGCGGCAAGAGGGGCAGCAGCATACTTGGCAATAACTGGAGCACTCAGAGGAGCAGCAATCGGTGCCGCCAAAGGAGCTGCAGCGTACTTGGCAATCACGGGAGCAGCCAGTGGAGTTGCCACGGGAGCGATCACGGGAGCAGCTGCGATTCCATTGTAGTTCCTGGCAATTACTTGGCTGCTGGTGGCAGTCACCACTGGAGCAGGAGCGGCCACCACAGCAGCGGGAGCAGCGTACGCCAGAGGAGCAGTGTATGCCAGAGGAGCACCCAGAAGTCCTGGCTTGGCAGCAGCGCAGGCAACGATGGCCAGGATAACAACAGCCTGCAGAGGGAAATACCTTAGATCACTTTATCCAGACTTTCCAGACTCAAAACTCACGGATTTGAACATTTTGTTGGTAGGATTTGCTGCTTGCAGTTCGGAGACTTGAACTTGTCTGATGCCGTTTAGCACCTTCAATGGAGCTATTTATACACCCTCAATGCGACGAGACGAGATTCGACTGTGACCTCTGGGTAACGAATTCAGTGGCCACCAGAGAAGTATTCCACATTCAGCAGTGGGAATTCACATAAACTATGGTAAAGTGCAAATGGTAACGGGAAACCGATCGAGCATTTCAATGAACTGAATGCGTCACGGCTGAAGACGGTTTTTGGGTATAAATAAGCGCGAGTCGGGGAGTGGGACATCAAACAGTTACCAGCCTTCCAAAGAAGCAAAACAAACAAATATCGCCAATATGTTCAAATCCGTAAGATCTCTAGTGAAAGAACTTTCAGGAGTTCAATTTATCCAAACTTCTGTTTCACAGGCCATCGTTGTCCTTGCTCTCGTTGCCTGCGCTGCTGCCAAGCCAGGACTTCTGGGTGCTCCTCTGACATACACTGCTCCTCTGGCGTACGCTGCTCCCGCTGCTGTTGTGGCCGCTCCTGCTCCAGTGGTGACTGCTACCAGCAGCCAAGTAATTGCCAGGAACTACAATGGAATCGCAGCTGCCCCCGTGATCGCTCCCGTGGCAACTCCACTGGCTGCTCCCGTGATTGCCAAGTATGCCGCAGCTCCCTTGGCTGCTCCTTTAGCCTATTCGTCTCCTCTGGCCTACACATCTCCGCTGGCCTACAATGCACTGCCAGCTGCCGGACCTGTTCTTGTTTAAGAACTATAAATAAAAAATTAAAATGAAAATCAAAACTCTTTTGTTACTGGACTAGTGGGATAAGGCGCTTTGAGGGGGGCGTATTAATTAATTGAATTAGCAACTGAACATAAACAACAGTAATGACTGTGCAGTACTCCACTCCACCGATTTGAATGCAACTCACGTAGCCCCTGGACAAGCTATTGGATGCCGCGGACAGTTGCTGAATGCGTGACATTTCAGAGTAACCAAAATGGTTTGTTTTGAAGTTGAAGCTGTCGGTAAAAATACGTAACTGTGTCAAGGTTGCAAGGCCATCGAGGTAAATGAACTTTTGAGGGTTAAAAATAAGTAAATCGTGGAATAACATTTAAGATATAAAGATGTACTGTATGGATTTATCTTTTTTATTTTGGTAACTCTTTCCATGTATTTAATATATGTTTGTATATATTAAATTAGGTATCTAAATAGGTTTACTAAAATTAATATAACCCAATCTAATCTTATAAATTTAGTCATTAGCCTTTCTGTTTTAAAGACCTGGCAAAGATTCTGTGTTTAAAGAAAGCTTGGGTTCAATTTGCCTTGAAAAAAACTGCGCGCAATGATGACCGCTCTTAGGATTCGATTTATTTTACGGCGGATTCGAAAGCGAACGTGACGGACTGAGCACCAAGAAAATTAGTATTCGGTCTGTGCAGCTCGCCGACTAACTGTTATATGCGTAGCTCTACGGCAAATGCTTAAATGAAGCTGAAAGTGAAGCTCAATCAAGGTTTCTTGAATTTATTCCAGAATTATTCAAGAGTGAGCCAGTGGAAATCATGGCATACGACCTAGAAATGAAATTCGATATCAGGATAATTTATTTAAGAAGAAAATAAAGTGATGTTTGATGTATACTTTTAAGATAAATAATATTAAAAGAAATGCATCTCGGATATGGTATGGTGCTTATTTTAAGGATCCTCTGGAAAATTCAATTGTTATTCTTTTTTTATAATTAAAGGAGTTAGAGCGTGTCAGATTTGCAGATTTTATGATATATTTATAACAGAAACAGTTGAAAAATGATTTTCACAAAGTTATAATTTTGTTGTTTTTTAATATATTTCCATCTGTTTAGAGAACTTACCTTTTAATGACTTTAGAGTTGCGTTTTTTATGTGATTCAATGTAGAAAGTAAAGGAAAAATGATGTCAAACATTCTGGGAAATTATTCCCATGAGTTCTGAAGTTCTAGCATTCATTAGAACATACAATATACAGTCAGATACTACCTTGAACCTTGTAAAATTTTTAATAATAAATATTTCTGGACCTTGTCGTTATGTCAACTTTTTTAAATTTAATTGTATTTTTCCAATTTCCTCAAAGCCGGTCAAACGTTGCCGTTGAGTAACGTAACAACTGAGCCTGGTAATCCACAAGTGAACATCGAAATTGTTACTCCTGCAATTGTTTACTTTCACTGTCAATTAGGCAAGCCATTCTTTAATTCTCTAAACAAATAGCTGAGGTCAGTCAACCGCAACCGCCCGGCAACCTTGACCCGAATGGCCAAAACAATAAATGTTGTAATGTCACCGTCCAGTGGAGGAGTTCCCAAAATCAGTCAGTGTGCGTTCATGTGTGCTTTCTACTGCCGGCCAAAGTCGGCACGTGCTCAAAATGCTTAATTGGCCGAGTGCCTGGGACCAGTCCACACATTCTCGTATTCTGTGGATGCCAACAGGTTCGCCCTGGAAATGCCTCTGGCCAGACACAAAGGATTCCGCTTATGTGTTGGAAATGCTCACTTGAATTATAGTTATCTCTATTTTTGCAACATTCCTTGCAGCCCAAAAACAAATTTCCAGCAGGAGTTGCGGTCAGAGGTCCAGCCACGTGTCCGGTTCGAAGGTCTGGCCCACAACCTATTAGCCAACTTGGTTTTTTGAATTGCTCCCCATGAACTAAATGGGGTATTTTGAGTCTGATAGCAAAATTGCAGTCCACACAAATATCTGTATAATTAACCAGCCAGTGCAATTGGCTGCCCTTCGGGTTTTGTGCTGGCCCTCGAAGACCTAAAGCCCGAAGAGCTACCAACTAATATTTCTCAGACACTTATAATGGGCCAACGTCCGCCGCGCCTTCGGAATATTAAGTAGCCGCCGCGGTGGCCACTCAGCGGTATAAATATGCCAGTTGCCGCCTTCGATTGTCATCAGTCAGCTCTTTGCTTTCAAGCCAGCCGAAGCACAGCTTTAAATCAAACGCAAAAAAGTCTTCATCATGTTCAAATACGTTAGTTTCTCACTTGGATGCTATCATTGTGGACTAACCTAATCTTTGTCGTTTTTTCCGTAGGCCGTTCTCATCTGTGCCGTGATTGCCTCTGTCGCTGGCAAGCCAGGACTGCTTCATGCTCCTCTGGCTGCAGTTCCTGCACCCCTGGCTGCCCTTCCACCACCGCTGATTGCTGCTCCAGCTCCTGTTGTCACTGCCGCCAGCAGCCAGGTGGTTGCCAGGACGTTCAATGGCATTGCAGCTGCCCCTGTGATTGCCCCCGTGCCTGTTCCTGTGGCTCCGGCTCCAGTTCCCATCGTGCGGGCTGTGGCTCCAGCTCCAGTCCTGAGAACCTTGGCTGCTCCGCTGGCTGCTCCTCTGGCTCCCGTTGCTGCTCCTTTCGCCGCTCCTCTGGCTGCACCGCTGGCTGCTCCCGTTGCTGCTCCTTTCGCCGCTCCTCTGGCTGCACCGCTGGCTCCAGCTCCCATTTTCAAGACTGTGGCTCCTGTGGCCGCTCCACTTGCAGCTCCTGTAACCACCTCCTTCGTCGCTCCATACGCTCACCCCTACACTGCACCAGTTTTAGCCAAATACGCGGCTCCCTTGGCCTATGCTCCAGCCCCGCTGGGCTATTCTGCGCCTGCCTTGTGGTAAAAAAGAACATTTACATTCAGAGACCCCAGGGATTAAGTAACCTCTTGTGTGTTCAATGACTGATAGTCCTTAATAAAAATCGTTTAAATTGGTAAAAAAAAATTGGCCTTATTGTTTGTTTGCCATTTGGGAGTCAGGCTTTCATTGTATGATTTTCAGGAAAGGGTATACGTATATAGCTAAGGTGGTAAGTCGATAAAAAAGAAAATATTGTAAACATTTTTATTTTTAGTCATTAAAATTAAATTAAACATCTTATCTTTTTATGTAAACTTTCATATTATTATTAAAATTAGAGAGTCAGATATTAAAAGGGAAAAATTATGTCCTGCAATTGTTTGATTAGTTTTTGGCATACATTAATTTATTAACTTTCAGAGCATTTAATTTTGTAGAGCATTAAAGTATCCCCCTATCGATGTTCGAACCCTTCTATATTGCCTCTTCCGTTCAGTTTGCTTTGTGTTCCGCTTGTCCCCTCTATGAAAAAGGAGGAACCATGTAGAGGCAATCGGCCGTGTCGCTTCGCCGCCTTTTATTCAGGTCATTTGTGTTTCATTGTCCCACATTGGCTTGGTCCCCGGTTCTAAGAATTATGGCACAAGGATGTATGTGGTTTTTTCGGGGGACTAAGCGGTAGCTGGGAGCTGGAGAGGGTTTAGATTTTTATTTGCCATCCATTTGGCACCTGACAAACAATGCCAGAAGTGATGAAGCAATGAATGACCAATAAAAGCTGAAATTATTTTCGTTTTCCCATTCGCTTCGATTTTTTAAAGCCTAGAAACTAGTGTTGATGTAGTGGCTTAAACCTAAAGTTTGCCCGCAAACAGCGCAACAATAGGAAAAAAGGAAATTAGGAAAGTAATGCCGGGTAGAAAGCGAAAACTTAAACAGCAAAAGAGATAAGAGGCAAACATACACGCAATTCCTACACTAGTAAAGCCTCTTTTCCTTCTCCTACACCCCCACCGCCGCGAACTTTTCCGGATTTTCCCTGGGTTGAGGGAAATTTTCCATGTCGACGTTGGTTGATTTTCAACAGCAGCGCAAACGCAGCAAAGTTTATCCTCAATTAAACTTTTTGTTGTTGCGTAAAATTGCGCTTGAAGTTGGCCCCGGCATCTGTCTCTGTGTGAGTCCTGCGTGTGGGGTGTGCTCACATGTACACAGAGAGAAATGATAATAAATTAACTTTATCTCATACCTCTTGACAAGGTCAGAAAGATTGGTTGCTTACAGTACCAGAACAGATAGTTTCTTTGAATTAAATGCTGAAATAACATTAAATCAAGCGTTTCATTGAAAGATTTCTAAACAAAATAGAATATGTCGTATAATGTGATTATATTTTTAAGATTTAATATTTTTTTAATATTATCTTCTCTAGATCAAGGCATTTCTTATGCTATGCTGGAATTAATCGTTCTTGGAGGGATATTTTCAACGAGAAAGAAAATTTAAATCTATCTACCTATCTAAATCCGCACTTCTTGAATTTATCCCCAGTGTATGTAAGTATGTATGTGGGATAGGCCATACGTCAAGCTCAGGATCCCTGCCTGCACTACCCGTTCGCATCTACCCATCTCGTCTCCCTTGCCAATCCTCTTCGCATCTTATCCGATTCCCACTCCCATTCACCATCTTCATTTGTTGGCTTAACTTTTAACTCCACTTGCCTTAATTTTTCGGCCCAAGTTTATTGTTGTTGCTCATCTGCTCGGCACAATTTTTTGGTAATTTCCGCCCTTGTCTGTAGATGAAGTAGGAAGGAGGCCCCCGAACTCTTAACAACCACTCTTTCGCTCTTTGTGGGAGGTGGTTTTCCTAACAATTCGAGCCTTAGAATTTCATTAGCTCGCTTCGTATGCGTTTTAATTTGTTGCATCATTGCCTTGTCGAGTTTTTCTTTTAATTGATTCAATATCAAGTTCTGTGCCCGCCCTCCCCCTCAGAGTCTGCTTTATTATCATCTGCTGCCGCTGCGGGCAAAAAGTTTTTAATGCATATTTTCAAGTAATTACCAAGACTTTTCCATTAGGGTTTGCAAAATGATTAGCGCGTTCGAGGGCTGCGGTGCATTGTGCTTCATTAGGCAGAGCTTAAATAATATAATAGTATTTTTGTAATTTAAATAAAATAATTTAAATAAATTGTCGTAATTTATTGGATTCTGATTCAGAAAGTTGAATAAAATTATATAGAAAAAAAGATTTATATATTATATGTATTATCGACCTCAGGAGTATCCTAAATAAGGAGGTTCCTTTTTAACCATCTATTTCATGGTTCTTTGATGATATTCGCTGCTCTTTTTGATACAGAATACATATGGCAAATGCTGCACTAAATTCTTAAAGGACTCAAATGTCGAGTCCGACAGGAAATGAGTGTGTATGTGCGAGTACATCGCTGAAATCCCAGCAGACAAAGCGAGCGAGGCGTTTGGTCGGACCCGTTTCCGGTTGCGGTTGCTTAGCCCCCATGGATCCTGGATCCTGGTCGGGTCTCGGAAGGGGGGACTTGGCCAAATAACGGCACTCAGTCACTCAATGCGGTTGCTTAGCCTTTCAGCTACAGACCGCAAAAATCCAGCTGCCTTTTCTGGCTCTTGATATGACGACAGCGGATCGAGGGTGAAGCGCATTGCACGGCGTATACGCAATACACAGAAAAAAAGTTTGATGATTTTTTATAAAAACAATATAACTACAATATTAAATTAATTAATTAAAATCATGTAGATTATAGAGTGGGTTGAGAGGATAACATTTTTTAAAATACAATTTAGATTACTCAAAGTAAACGTTTTTTAAAGTAACTGAAAGTTCTGAATGAAAGTATATTTGAATTATTTTAATTCCATGTTAAATCTTAATTGATTAAATCAAAAGCAAATGTGAAATAAGTGAAGAACTTAAGAAATCATTTTTATTATATCTCAAAAAAAATTAGCAATTTTATTTAGATTTCTTTTGTGACAGTTTTATTTATTATTTTTAATGATTTCAGGCTATCAAAATGAGTTTTTAAAGCGAAAAATGTTTTATTATTCCATATGCCTTTTTTCTTTAGGTGTACGTATACGTGATTTGTTTGCCAGAGCAATTTACATGCCCCTCCGATGGATGAGATGTGCGACAGAGATGGCGCTGCCAGATGCCAATGGAGATGGTGGGTGAATCGAATGGAGATGTCGAACGTCGGATTCTTTTGCGTGTGATTGTGGGCAATGTGGGCGATATCTGGGCACTGTGGCTGCCGGGCGGTGGGGCGTGGCTGCTGGCACTTTGACATTCGCCACCCTCGCGAAATTTTCAATTTCCGTGCGCGCCAGGTGACGCTCGAGCGGAGCTTTAATCGCCAAGCCCAAATGGAAATCAAAAGCGACGCGTGGTTAAGCGGCTAAGTAATGAGCAGCTGTCGGATCCCAATTTGCATTTGCGCCAAAGCCAACGCCAAATGCAATTGACAATGGAACGAATCGACAAAAGCTTAATCAGAACTAATAGAAAAAAGCATCGGGTTGCTGCTGCTAGCAAAAACAAAAAATAAAACAAGATAAAATAGCTTTGCCATGTCGGTTTCTGCATGCCGGCAACGCTTCGGTTCCTGTCAATTGCCATGAGCTGGGGGATTTAGCTGAGCTAAGCCTTTTCCATTGAATGCGGATTATTACATTGATTTTTCGCCAATATAACGTATACGCAGGGTAGACGAAAGGTGAGCTAGAAAACGAGCAATGGAAGTTAAAACAAATGACTTGATTGAAGAAGAAGATTTTCGGAATTTTAAAGTGTAAATTCCAGGGCTAATTAGCGGGAATTGTTCTGTCACTTTATGCTCTCAATTATTAAATCACCATAAAAAATCTTATTCGTCATAGAAGCAGAACTATAAATATATTAAATTATATTATTTTTAAAATATATAACTTACATTTTTTCTTTAACTACTTAAACGTTTACAAATATTTCAGGTGAGTCCACAAAAAGTGTAGCTAAAAATGATATCGAAAGTGAAATTAAAATTTGTTCCTGACTTTATTCCTGCAAAGGACATCGTATTACCAACGCTTTCAACCATTTCCATACTCGCAAAGGCCTAAACAAAGGAAAGATTTCCTCGGATTCCGTCTTCCGGTTAATAACCACTCCTTTGTACTGGCGCTGTGGGGGAGAAATGAGGAAGGAGAAAGGAGAAAGTTTTCCCCGAAGTTTGTTTTCAGGGAAAGGGTTTCCTCATCTGGCACCCACACACACACGAGCACATGTGCTGACGCAGCTCCTTCAAATCCGCTTTGGGTAAAGCAAAAAATAATTAATTAAGAAGTGCAAATCATAGCAAAATTATGCGGGCTGCCAAATTAAAACGAAAGTAAACGCCACCAACAGAAACATGCGGCAGACAAAGGGGGAAATTGTGGGATGTAAGCAAAATTAAATGCTTGGCGACACGAGATGAAAGATACACGGAGTGGAAATGGGAAATGATTTGGGGAAAGCTCACATGGGAACGTAAATGAAGAATTGCCAAGATGCACTGATTGGCAGGTTGGAGGGTTTCCTCTAAAAATTACATTGAATGCACACCCTAACTCTTTTATAAATATGTGAATGTATCACTTTATTAATTGTTATATGTTTTAGACAATGAATTAATGCCTAATTTGAAAACTAAGCTTATGGAAATTATTAAAAATTTGTATTAGAAGATTTGACAACTGATTACATATTTATTGTGTATATAAAACACGATATATATATTTTGTTTTTATATTTAATGCATTATTTAACCTCGAACTGCACTTAAATATTCTTTGCAGAATTGAGAGATCAAAACTTAATACAATTCACCTGTCGAACACTCACTGAATCTCCCTTCCCTGCCACATTTCAAGATTATAAATTCTGAAGAACAATTTTGGTGGCCAAACACTTGGTGGTCTGATTGTCTCACCATCACCCCCACCACCCATTGGCTGCGACCTTCTCCCATTTGCCACCCAATTCTGGGGGAGAAAAAAGCGAAACTGCTTGGGGGAAAACTGTGGTAACAACTGCAACTGCCAAGGCTATTTAAAAGCTCCAACTCGAACTCAATTCAACTCCTTGAGTGTCGCTGGGATCCCGTCTGGTTGGCCGCCCTTTCAGACCATCTCACCTGGCAGCACGGAAACCTGTGGGTCGGGTCGACAAGCAAAACTCAGTCACATCACCTGAGGGCAATGGGCGAAGGCCCGGCACTATAATCACAAGAGGCTCCCAGGATCGACTCGGTGTGTCTGTGTATTTAAACTTTTGTAATAATCTACGGCAAATGCGCAACGTCAGCGTCTTCACTTGCCTGCCACTCCGTCGTTCTGCCTTCCGCACTTGGTCCCCGGAAAAGTTTTTGGCGCCATTTTGCTTTTGCTATTTGTGTTGCGACTTTTGTTGACGCCGACTCCAGATGCAGCTCCCGGCGTCCAAACTTTACCTTTGCCCAAAAATTCATTTTCAAACATTCCGGGAGAGCCTGCAAATTTACTGTTTAATTGCAGCGAACTTGCATTCTAGATGTCAGCGACAACATATGCATCGGGCAGCCATCGCCTTCGGGGTCTCATCTGGACTGTCAGCTTGGGTTACTAGAAAGCGATAGGTTTAATTAATACCTTAATACCTGAGCATGTCTTAAATAATTTCGCACTGAAGTTTATAAAACAAATTTCTTAAATAATGGAGCTTTGTGTACCTTTGTTTAAGTTCGTCAGACAAATTATGTTATTGGTTACTTTAAATTTTAAATTATTTATAAAAACTTATCGTAACTGAAACCATTAAATGCAACATCTATCTATTACATTTTTTATTTTACATTTTTTATTCAATAAAAGATAAAAAATCTGATATCTAGAGAGGATTTCCTGGCTTTACTTTGACTCAAAAATATGTTTAGGTTATTTATAAACTTCACCTGAAAGTGATTTAGCCAAGGTGACCTTTGAAACAGGAAACCATTTTGGCAAGTCCTGTGATCTTCTGCGTCATTCTCACTCCCTTGAGGACTCAAACTCATACTTTCCTAAGATGGTGAGCCAATCATTTCACTTACGTTTTCATTTTGTCAAGCGTCAAAAGTAATTTGCATTTAGCAAATATTTGCAGGCCCCCTGAAGCCCCTTCAACCAGCTGTCTCCGGCAACCACCAACAGCATCCTTCTTGGCGGACGAACATCAAAGTGGCGTCCCGCCATGCGTGTCAAAGGCGTCGGCATAGCTTTAAGTGTGATTCGCTTACCGTTGCGACTGTCAGGCGCTGGAAGCCCAAAAGGAATAGATGGGGGTTCCCCCTTACATTTTTTCATACCCCTGGCGCTTTTGCGGTGCGAAGGCGTCAAAAGTGAAGCCGTCAACAGCGGCGACGACGTGGCTAAAATGAGTTTTCAACTCAAGTGTTGCCAGGACTTAGCCTCCGGCTAAGCAGAGGGGCTAATTTTTTTGATGGATTTCAAGGGATGTCCTTTTTGTGAGTGGGGAAAGGTCCCACGTGGAGGGCCATCACTTATGGCTGCCCTTTCGCTGTCGTTCATTATTTGTTGAGTTGGCAAAACTTTACAATTGATGCGAATGCAGGCGACAATTCAAGATACAGGAAGAAATTATTTGGAAATTCAGAAAAGATTTATTTACTTTAAAATGATATGAATTTTGTAAACAATGTTGGTGCCTATTAAAAGGATAGTTTTTTATTATCGGTTAGTATTACATAATAATCGTTTCATACAGATTTCGATTTTCGTTTTTGATTGAGGTGGCTTTCTTCTAAATGTAAGTTAGCAAACAATGGGCGTGGATAACTGCTGTAAATCCCATTACTTTCCCTGTGCACCCCTTTTCAACTTGGGATTGATCGGTCTTCGAGTTATTGTTTCGCTTCGTGTGGGGAAGCGATAACTTGGTGTGCCTTTTAAGCTGGCTTTCCAGGGAAAACGGGTTGGGATTCGACGAGCGGCAAGTGCAGAAGCTTCGCCGATGGTCCTTGCTGTTTGCTTTGAATTTTTCAAATCGCCCGTCCCAACAACAACTATTTGGCAAAGCTGTTTCCCAGCCACCGCCGCTTCAGAGCTCCTGTGCATTTTGTTGCACTTCCACGGTTGCTGCCCCCGCGGGTGGATCCATAAATTGTGCAATTGATGGGCGGAGAGCAATTCCATTAAATACTGATTGGACCGAAGTTGGTTCAGAAGTTACCGGGGCCTGGGCAGTTTTCTGTACGTAAAATATTAATATTTTAAGAGAACTAAAGGTATTCGAGGTAAGAAGTGTTCAAGTATACTAACAACTTTTAATATAATATGATTAATTTACAGACTTTATTATATTTAATAGTAGTTCAAAGCTTTATAATCTACAAATTATTATTTTATTTTTCTTAAAAAATATATTTTATATATTATTCATATTGATTTGTTACAATTCATTTGGCGTCATTTGATCTTGAAGAAGTAAACAATATTTTTAACAAATTTGAAAAAGAAAAATACATATTTATAAGATGAGAATATTCACTCAACTTCAAACATTTTTTGATATTTTGTAATATAAACCACATCCAATTATGAAATTGTCATTTAAAAATTAACAGTTCATGCCTCTTTTGGAAGTTAAGATTTTTCGCAGACTTAAAATAAATGTACTATTTCTATTATTATATATTATATATTACTATATATATTACTACTAAGCCATACTTCCGTGAAACATTCTATCCAACCCTCTGGCACCTTTTACGCGCACACATTTTGTTGCAAACTTTTTAGCATTTTTAAGCATTGGAGCTGTGTTGGGAAAAACCTCTTTGTTTTGCTTTTGACGATGGCTCTGTCTCCGCTCCTGCTTCCTGCTCCTGGTAACTCCACCCCCTTTACCACCTGGCACACGTTGGGTGCACAATGCGCACGTGTTCAATAACAATTGTGTTGCATACCTTAGTGGGCCAGGACAAAAGGATGGCATTAAATTTTAAAGCTGAGCTCACACAGGCATCGCCGTGCAACGCGTCAAACGATTTACAGCAAATCAATTAGAGCTAAGAACTTTTCCAGCGCTAATTGCAAGAGATTTTCCCCGTCTTCTGCTGCTGCTGCTGGTCCTTCTCTGTTTTCCCTCAGTTTTCCCGAAATTTCTTGTTGACTTTGTTGCTAGAGACGAAAGCGCAGCGAGGCGGCCAAAAAACGGAGCATGAAAATAAAATAAGTTCCAGATGGACAAAGGAAACGCCTCATCCCCAGCTCCCGAGGAGTTGGTTCAACAGAATTGCTGGGGATTTATCATGGAGCGCTTTTGTAAGGCTTTTCGGCCATGTCTGCATTGCGTATTTCCTATTCGTGCAGTCTAAATTAATGTGCAAGCCTTTTAATTACACGACAAATAAGCAAACAGCCCAAAAAACTTTGCTCACTTTGTGAGAACTTCAAGATGAAAAGCAGCGAGAGAGCCATGGGAAAAATCACAGAATCTGAGGGATGCAAGGTTTCTAATTTGTTTTTGAGATGAGAAATTATATCAGCCAAATATTTATACATAAAAATAATCATATTAATAATGGTTTTCAATATAAATTAATTGTTTAGTTTTATTAAAATCATTTAAAGAAGTGCAATTAAAGGAGTCAATAAACTTAAAAAAACATATCAGTATCATATCTTTTGAATTGACTTTAATAATAATATTTTGCTTTCATATAATGTACAAGCCATGCATAAACTTTCTCGCAACAAAAACTTTATTTCTCTAATTAAATGCTATATTGATTTATTCCCATTGTTGGTATTTCGAAAGCCTTAGTTAGTTCATTAGCCTAAATTGACTCGCCATCCCTGATTAGCCTGCAACATTAGTTTGGTTTACAAGGCTCAGTGTGTGTGTGTGTTGGCCACTAATTAATTTGGCTTTGACTGGGAGAGTTGAGAAATCGCCGCATGCCTTTGTTGACAAATATTTCTTGGGGCCAGCGGCAATGCGGTTGATTCACGACTTTTCTTTCGCCATCCTCCGCCTCTCCGATCCGCACTTTAAATGTAAAATCGAGGAAAAGTTTATCAAAATGCTGCTTAATCAGCTTTATTTACATTGATAGCATTTCCACTGCGTTTTTGCAGGGAGCAAAAAAAATAAAGGCAGAAGGAAACCAAAAAGGAGTAAAAGGGGGTTCGGCAAGGAGAGGGTGGAAGCATGGCGTAAAATGCATTAAAAGAGAGGCAAACAACTCTTGGGGGGGGGCTGAAGCTCTCGCAGGACTTTTGCCACCACACCTCATTCAAAAGTTATGCATTTTCAAGTGTCTGGGTGAAGGTCTTGACACTGGGGGAAATTGCAAGTAAATCACAAATATTCAATGAAAACTCCAGTAGAAATAACAATTTAATATTCCGAATAAAATTGAAATTTCTTAATCAAAGTGCATACATCAAATCTTTTTTTAAATTCTGAATAAAAAAAAACAGAAAGTTTGAAATATATATTGGTAAATTTTTTTATGTGTCTTTTTACTTTGCAGGGACGTTGTGGTCCGATATCGGGATCGGAATTGGTCCCTGTTCCTGGCTGCTCCTGTGGCAGCTCCTCCTGCTGTTTACAAAGCTACTTAATCGAAGTGCTGCCGATGCCGCCGCCGCTGGCATATCCTGAATTTCCCCGCAGCTGCCCCTTCGCCTTCCTTTACTTTCTGTGTACATTAAATGCAAAAATGTTTTTTACTCTCTGCTCTGGCATTTTTTTTTTTTTTGCGGAGTTGTGTGCATCCATTTGCTTTCTGTTTGCTTCCGGTTTTCATTAATGGTCTTAACATAAAAATACAATTTGCTGACGTTTAACTGGTTTGGCGGACGTTAATAAATTTTTAAGCGTTGTTTGATTTAATTTTTTCGCCACCATTCCTGTGACTCCCCGAAATATGCCGGGTATTGATTGATTGCCCTGCCCCCTGGGAAGGGACTCAGCCGGAGGCGGGGCTCTCCAGGTGTTGGTGCTGGCTAAGTGTGTGGCCTGGAGGGGTTTCCGCCTGATCACCAATCAATCTGTTTACGCTTATGGATTTGCCAGCCGGAGTAATTGCACTGGGGAGTACCTGGATAAACACCAGAATGGCTAAGTGTTTGTTTGGGGAGGCCAAGATTTGAATCAGCTTATTGAGTTTATTTATTTGGTAGTGCTGGGGAACAGAATACCTTTATATCGAAGGCTTTTATCCTTACCAATAGACTTTTGCTATCTATCCTATACTTATATGTACTAGTGAAACTTTTATTTTAGCAACCATGTCTGAATAATGAACATATATTAAAAGTTAATGAATTTATGTTTGAAAACAAGGAAGCTTTAATATACATATATCATTCATTTGATATATACTATATTTATAAACCTATATTAGTCATTGTATAATAGAGTCGCTATACAGGCTTATTTATAGGCATATTTTTAGAATTAGTCCCAAACTAGTAACAACTAATCAATGCTTAGTCGATAAAGATAACATGAATTATTATTTAATTTTAGTTGTAGAAATGACTTGCCATGAATCACATTTTGTTTGGAAATTAGAATACCAAAAAATGATTTGTAGTTTCCATTCTCAAATTTCCATGGATCATAGTCAGCATTTAACAAGTATACAGCTAAAACTATAATATTTCGTTACCTGGTACAAAAATGCAGATAAAATTTCCAGGAATGACCTATATCATGTGTAATATAGAACTGATGACTGTCATCAGCCTGCAATGGAACTCTTGCAATTTTTAATTAGCACAATAAACTGTCAAATGTTGCTGTTAATTCGATTAAATTGTGGAAACAGTGTCCTGATTGTGGGCCAACTGGCAGCGCTGACAATGGCAGCGTTTGGGAAAATCGGGAAACTGTGGAAACTGGGTGAGTGGAGAAGTCCTGCACCTGTTACTGCAGCCGCTTGAATTTCCCCAGTCTCCATGATTTCCACACCCTCCACCCTGCATCCGGCGTCCCGTCAGCCTTTTCATTTAATTGCGGTTGACTTTTGGGGTTTTGACTTACACAAGGGAATCAGGGAGGGAGGTGGGTCCGGGGTAAAGCCCTCTCCACTTGGCAACAAAATGCCAATCATCAATCAAGGTGATTTGTTTCAATGCCCCCCAGCCACACATTTCACGCTGTTGTGCATTTCGGAATGGACAGACACCGATAGCGGTCGAGGGGTTAAGAGGGGATTCTGGTCGATGCTTTTGGAGGAAGCGGAATGCGGTGGGGCAGGGGATGCAGAGGTTCATTCGGACAGGCACATGTGGCCAATCACTTGCATACACTTCAATTGCTGTGGTTTACTCACTCTTCTCCGCCTCTGGTAACAAGTTGATGCGGAGGCTGCCAATCATTAACCATGGTTGGGTCGGATGGAGCTCAACTGTCACCATGAGCCTTGCTTAAGGTCAGTTCAAGGGGATTGGAAATTGGAAGGATTCGTTTTTGTACTCCAAATAGAGAGAAAAAAAAACTAAGATGAGCAGAGAGTAGGCCTATCCCGCCATTAAACTTAACAAATAATAATATTTTTATTCAATTTAAATGAATTAATTTTTTAATAATATTTATGTCAGTTTCGGGTTATTTTCTACGCATAAACGTGTCTTTCGGTCGAGTGTTGTTGTTCATCAATGAATTCAATCACGAAAACGCTGCCCCATTTGGCCAACTCCCTTTCTCCGATGTCTATTCATACGCACTCGAACACTCAAACATCCCAACACTCACACTCAGCTTACAACACTCCTTGCCACACTCATCCATTCGTTGCATATTCATGAGCCAAAGGCTGGCCGCCTTGTTTGAGTTACTGACGTGGCTTTGATTTAATTGCCTTGATTTTGTCTATAATTTATTTTAAGCCTCATCCTCTGCCCACAGATCTGCCAGTTTTTTTTTACCACCAAAGGATTTTATCTCAGAATATCAGCACTCCCTGTACGAGGGTTAGATAGAGTTTTCGAAGCTACAATTTAATTTTATGTCCTGTAATTAAACAAAAAATGTTAAAGATGTATTTTGCTTTTTTAACCTGTCTAGAAGGGGAGACATTTTTACTTTTATCCCCAACCGCCGATTGCTGTGGAAAACCGCAACAACACATTTTTAGAGCTTAAAGAAGCTAGGTTCGCAGAAGAAACGATTTTTGTTTTTTCTAATTTTTTGACAATTTTCAAAGTTTCATATTTTTGATGATGTAAATTTACATCACTAGATATTTTCAAAACCGGAAGTGGAAAAAAAATAAAAGGTGGGCAAACGATGGACAATCGATTCCAACTTTCAAATTTAAAAAAAAAAAAGAAATGCGAACCCGGCTTCTTTAAGCTCATTTTTAGCGCTTTAAAAAAAAGTGGCGAGGCTACGTTATTTTCACGCGCCGCTCACACTCGCCGCCATTCCGTGCACGCCAAGAAAAATAAGAAGGAAAACTTGCTGTCTGCGGGTATCCTCCGTCGCCTTCCCCCACCCAATTCTCACCCTCCCACTCTCGTCCCCTCGCTTGCAGCCATGTTTCATACTTTTTCACGAATATTTTTTTAGCACTCTTTTTTAAATTCCGAAAGAGGTGTGCGCATAAATTTTTGCGTGCCCTGCAGGCGAATTCTTTATGCAGGATATTCCGCAGTAGCAAAAATGGAAGGTTAAAGAACGCGGAAGAAGAAAAGAAAGTTGGAAACTAAATTCGGATTAAGGCCAGACTGATTGTAATTTGATTTGGCTTTCCCTCCGCACCATCTACCGCCGTCTACCACCGATTTTGGTTATTTCATTTTCCAGGCGACAACAAATGTCATTTCCTGTCGCCGTGTGATTTGTGACCCGAGAAATCGTAATCGCACTTTATCTATTAGTTACATTTTCTTGCCACGCCTCCATCGAGCTCCCTGGACGTCCTTTAATGAAATTTACTCGGGTCTCCCCGTTTTCTATTTACTTTTGTGGCATGAAATTAATAAAGGGCCTTGATTCCCCTTCCCGTTTCCTTTTCGGTTTCGATCGGTAGAAGGCCAAGTGGAAACTTAATCCCCAAGGAAATTATGTGAAAAATGTGCGTTGGGTTTGGCTTTTGTCCGGCATTTTCCTTTTCCTCTCAGGTTTTGTATTATTTTCTTGTGTTTTTTTTTTGTGCTCTAAGTTGTTAAGCGGCGAATAGCAGTAAATATTTTTGTTGGTTGGCTTAAAACATTCAGCGTATGGCCGGAAATACAAACTAAGAGAAGGGAGAAGGGGCGATGAAATGAAGGGTATATCAACAAAAGCAACGAAACCCCTTTTTCATTTCGTGTTTGGGGCTGTCCTTTGCCTTCATCCCGAATTGGAGGTTCATTTTTAAGCTGCGCAATTATCATTAAGTGGTTGCCGCTCCTGAAAGTCAGTGACGTCGATTGGGGGCTAAAAAGGGGGAAAACAGTTAAAAGTAGGCTAAATATACATATATTTAAATGTATTATAAAATAATACAAAAAAAAAAAATTGAATTCTTTTGGATATAAATCATATTGCTGGAAAAGTAATAATATGCATCGAATCTTATACAAAGATATTCAAATATTTAGAAAAAAAAAACCCAATCCTCTATGTATGTAAATATTTATTTATTTAAATTTGTATTTCTTTAAATATTTATTTATTTACTTAGTATTGAACACATAATCTCAATATCCTGTCTTAATGTGGTTCAAATAACAACGCCCTTCTCTGACTTCTTTACAGCATCCTTTTTTCAGGGCCTCGTGGCATGTTTCTTCCTCTTATTTTTTACATGGTTCGTTTTAGGATTTTTTCTGGTAATTGTATAAAGGTTGCCGGCAATTTCGTTCAATTTGTATGAGTCCCTTTTTTGCTGGCTGTTCGTGCGGATGTTTTACGTAACGGATAATTTGTGCGCCACACTGCGTATAAGTTATGCGATGACTGCATAATCCGTCTAACACATGGACGTAGTACAAAGGGAACTATGTACCTCCGTGTGATAGATAGATTTACTCCATTGGAGGGGAGGGAGGAATTTCGTCTAATCAGAACAATTGTCTTTGGTCCTTTGTAGAGCTCCTCAGACAGTCCAAAGTGTCAATTACATTCGGCCACGTGGAGGGATTGAGTGCGGGCGGTCAGGTGGAAGTTATGGCGAGACTCTGGGATATGGAAATTCACCTAATGCTTATGTAATTGTCAGCTCATTGTTTTGGTCCAGACATAAAATACTAATTAGGCAGCAGCAAACGCAATTAATTATTTGAAATTTAACATGAGTCCAAAATAGAGACAAAACAACATTTTCATAAAGTGCAACACTTTAATTTGAAATTACACAGGGAAAAGTGTTAGGCTATGTTAAATATTGCAAATTGAGTAATTAGGAAGATCCGTAGTTAATTATAAAATATTTCAATTTACCTTCAACATTACTAAGTTCTCACAAAGAAGTCATTTAGTTTCGGAAACAAGTCAGGCCTAAAAATATAATTAAAGGAAACGTAATCAGAATTAAGCCATCTAGAAATTGACTTGGCAATTTGGCATTGTGTAAGATAATTAAATATTCCGAATTAAATCCTTAAGCTGGTCATCGAATGCACCAGGTCAGACGCCCTCCACCTGGAATCTGCATCACTCTTTCACCTGCACTCGGCACCTGTGTGCAAGGTTTGTTTTCTGTTTTCAGTTTTCTGTCTTTATTTCATTTTAATTACATTGCTTTTAAATTTAACATTGCTTGGGGCCATTTGATGGCTTCAGGGCTCTTGCAGTCAAATCAGGCGTATGATAAATTGATTGCAAACGCATATACATACATAGGGACGTTCTTATTCATGCATGCATTTATGTGGACAGATATATATATATATATATATATTTATACGCATAGTGATGTATTTATAAATGTATCTTCTGTGCTTGTCTGGCGTTGGGACTTCTGCGTTTCAGCCTGCTGAATCGGAGCTTTAATAAAATTGTATGCATAAATTGCCTTTAATTGAATTACATTTAATTATTCCGCCAGACATTTTGCTGAGAGTTTGTTGCCAGAATGGACTCTGTTTCTGTTTCTGGCGCTTGTCAGTGGTGTCTGATTTGATATAGCCAATATCGTTGTTCAAATTAATGTCCTCGCCCTGCTCCTCCAGTCCTTGTTTGCTTCTCTCTTCGGAAACGACTTAATTTTGAATAATGTTGTTAAGCTGTTAATTTATTAAGAATGCTAATACGATTATTTAATGTCTCCAAGGGGACTTAATTATCTTTGGTTTCCGTAAATTATGTCTTTAATAATGATGTTATTATTTTTAGTCTTAATAACTTTATCAAGACTTAATGTCTACATAAAAACTTTGTATACCCTTGCAGGGTATTATAATTTCTGTCAGAAGGAGGACATTTCGGATCCTATAAAGTATATACATTCTTACGACTATATCATATTGCTGAATAGGAACGGTCGAAAAATTGTTCGAAAAAAAATTTTTAGCTATGGCAGTTTTCAACATATTTTAACCAAATTTGTTATTTGGTCATTAAATATTATTTCAGAGTTTCGGTGTTAATTTCATGAAAATCGGACATGGGAAAAATTAGGGAAAATAAAAGAAAAAATTGCATTGTCTACTTTTGGGCTGGGTCTGTCCACACCTTTAACATCACTCGTTGTCAAATTCGTCAATTTTGGGATTTGGCAACTTATTGTTTTTCTAAAAACTTCGGCTTTAATTTTCTGTTTTAATTCGGCAAGGGTATACAACTTCGGTACGCCGAAGTTAGCTTCCATTCTTGTTTGGGACTTCAAATCAATCTAAAATATTGATAGAATCAGAAAATAGACGCAACTACACTATATTGTAATTAAAAATAAATAAATAATTTAATTATTTTCTTAAATATAAAGCATTACAATTGTGTACAACTGAATCTGAAAGTTTAATTAATTTCAAACTTGAACGTTAAAGCTCTTCCCTCGACATCGAAGTTTTCGTTTATCCCAAAACCAAAAAGCGGCCGCAGAGCAACGGACCGGCAACCGCCGAAACATTTCAAAGACAAGCCACCAACAACAGAAACACCGTCAACATTCACCAACACCGCCAACACCACCAACAACAATACCAAGGACACCTACAACAACGACAACAGGACCATCAGCGGTGCGGATGACGACAATGGATTAACTCAAACTCAAACCTTGTAACTGCATGACCGCACAGACACTGGAGGAGTGGGCACCCTGCGGGGCAGCCGGTGGATTGGCGGGCAAAGGAACTGAGGGCCAGTTGATGGCCACATGTCACAGACATTATAGAATCATGAACTTATGTGCACCTGTGCGTGTGTCTCGGACCTGCGTGTGCAGAGGGGGGCATCGGACTCCATTTTGGTTATACCAGCGAGGACTTGCTGTCAAGGAGAGCGTTTTGTGGTCTAATTCGAGATGACAGTGTGACATTGCAGGTATTAATATAGGTAAAAAAATCTCAGCTTTCTGGATATGATACAATCCTGGGATTTGGATTATGAGTATCACAACTATTGAATATAATCTATAAAAATATTTCCAAAAGTTTTTAGGTGCAGCTATCGCTTATATAAACTCTTTTTTATATTTACACCTCAGAAATATAGAAATTTAAAACAAACTACATTAGCCAAGCTGCCTTGTGTCATTAAACTTTCAGTATTTATACATCCTAATAGGGATATACTTCCCAAATTTAAGAAAACCCTCCAGACAAACACTCACGCCACCATCCCTAATCCCGGTCCGTGCTATTCCGATCATCAATCAAAGTGTTTTGTTACGACTTTTGTACGTCATGTTCATGCCCGGAGCCACCGCTCTTTGCATCCCATCCGATTCCGCTCCTTGCACTCCCTATATCCCTTTCCCTATCCGGGGACAGGGCAGTCATGTGGAGGTGTGACTGCGACACAGGAGACGACATTTATGGTGTCGTCGAGAAGGAGTCCCATTACAGCCGGCAGACAATCAATCACTCGAGCACCGAAATCAATTGTCGCAGCTCCTATTTTCGTTTTCAATTCCATTTCGCCAAGTATTTATGAGGCGCCTCGATTTGTAATCCTAATGAGGCGTAATTAGAAAACATTCGATTTCATTTCGCTGGCATCAATCAATGGCGCTTTTTATCAGTCCCGTGACACTCGGGCAAAACTTTCACCCAACTTAAGTTTCAATTTTCCAGCGCAATTTTCCCATTGGTAATCCCCCTAATGCTCGCTCCCCTTCCGATTCTCTATACACCGCCCCGCCTCCAGTTTCTGTTTGTTGTCCTGATTGCTGCTTAAACTTTTCTTTCGCTCTCGGCCCACTTGTTTGTGATTAAGCTTTATTGTAAAGAGGTTTTTGTGCGCCTTTTGATTTATAGATATTGGATCATAGCACTCGCCCTCCGCCAACCAGAGCAACTGTTGTCAGTCCTTTGTGGACTTGTGGAGAAGGAACTGGCTAAATGTGGAAAAACTCTCACATAGAGATGGAGTAACAAGATAGGATTATGCACATACATATGTATATCAGAAAAATAGGAATAGTTTTAGATAGCAGGGGAAGCTTATTTGGTGTTATGCTCAGTAAAGAGTTTAAATATATTAGTATTTACCTTCATAGCTTAACTTAATTAATAACTGAATACCAGCCAACTCATAAATTGTACTTTTTTATAGATAGTGCATTCCCTATTCGGTGCAGATCTCTTCTCACTACTGCTTTTGTTGCATACTTCTAGGCGCGCGGCTGAACTTGTTTACAGGCAAACGCCTGGTCTAAGGACTCTGGACCCAGGACCCTGGATGCTGGACATTGGCCCAAACAGCCGCCGTTCGACATCCTTGACAGCCGCACAATTTGCTGCTGCGTTTTTGTATCTCTCACAGAGCTTGTTTGTCTGCGCCAAAGAGCGCTTTGCTGGCTACACAGGAAGAAAAGTAGTCACTTATTGAGATTTATCACAAGGTTTTCTAAACAGCTTAAACTTGAATTACATTTAAAGAATGCGTCTTAAATCCAACCGAGTATTCCGTCGACTTGGCATCAAAAGATTTGATTGGATTCAACTTGGAATCGAGTATATTAGAGTCCATTGTGTGGTTGAAAATATAAATTAATACGAAGAAGGATATTTTTTTCGTTGTGCCTTCGGAGAGTGTGTACACTGTTGTTGGGCAGCAAAAAGTTTGCGCACTGATTGCAAACTTGTTTCAATTGTTTCGTAAACCAAACCGAAGGGAAGCGCCCAGAAGAGTCCCAATGGGCGGGTGCTGGGGGCGCCTGGACTTGTGGGTCGCTTTTTCCGCCATGAAAGTCAAGGCAAAAGCAAAAGCGTCTAGTGCCGAGGCCAAGGCAATTCGACTGCATATTTGTGTGGCTTAGTTTCCGTTTCACAAACGAAACGAAATGAAACGAGCGGCATAAAAACCCATTGAAAATTTGCATACGAAAATGAAATTCAAATAGGTTTTCCATGTCCCTAGCAATCAGTTTTGGAAAGTCCTATCCGAAAAGAGAAAACAAAAAATAGTGAAGAGAAACTTTCGCTTTTCCCCGCTCGCTTAAGCTAGATATTTATGATCTAATTCAATGCAAAGGATATATCATCTTTGAGGTTTAGCCAGTTTCGCAGTTTTAATCTAAATCCTTTGGCTGACTTTGTTTATCGAGACTTTTCCTTGGTCGCTTTCCCCTCCGATTGAGACTCGAACTCTAAGTGATTTTTCATTGACTTTGTAATGCAAATTGCCTGTCTATGCTTCTGGCTTTGTCTTCTGTCGCCTCGTTCTTGGGCCTTTTATCACGAAAGTCCTGGGTTACAGCCCCTCAACGCTTCGAAAGCCAATAAAATGCAAATTTTTCCAACGCGTAAATAAAGCCTAGGTGAAAAAGTTCTAGGGGTGGAAATTTAGAGTGTCCAAAAATCTATCTAGTCAAATGTATAATTATTTGTATAGGAAAAAAGCCTTTTAAGGTTGATTAATTTAATCTAAGTTTTTACCTTTTCGATAGCCCCTCTTTAAACGTTTTGAATTAAACACTCACGATCTCATCGCCAAAGGGCTGGTGAAACCAAAAACTTGAAACCCAAACTCATTTCCATCGGCATCAGACTTGACTTGAGCCGGGGCCCTCGACTCACATCCATTGATTTAATTGTAAGCTGTTGAATTTTGATGGCTTTTAATTGTCTTAAGACCGGTTCAGCAAAAACCCAATCAGGACTCCTTTGATAGCCCCCTGAAGTGGGGGGCGGAAGTCGGGAAGGGGTGCCGAGGGCTCCTGTTGTCAGCAGAATAGTTGGAAATTCCACTCAGGGCCGACTACTGACCCACTTATTGGTCACTTCTGGGTCTGTGTTTCCGCTGGACACCCATCCATCGCCCGGCCCTCGTCCGAAGTCAGCCACTTGACTAAACAGCACTCAAATTTGATTTTGATTTATGTTGCCCAACAGTCCGCACCGAGCTGCCTCCCCCTGCCACACTTTCCCGCCTTCCACTTTCCACATTCCCTTCGGTTCCCTGTAACTCCTTCCCATAACTACAATTGCAGGCTCATAACTTTGCCATCCATCGCCGGTCGCCTTTCATATTTACATGCTCCTTACACGCGCATTGGCCTGAAACGGAAATTGAGAAGAGTTTTCACGCAGCGAAATGAATGTCTCCACTTTTAAAATTTACAAATATATTTTTTAAATTAGGAAATGTAAATTATCTGCTATATAAAATACAAAATAGAGTATAATTTTGTAGAAATATAATTAGTTTCAGTATTATTTCTTTCTGTGCAATATTATTCGTTCTGAATGAAGGGTTGCCCCGAAACCTATTGAGTGCTTGTGAAGCAAACGCTTTTGGTATTTTCCCTTTGTTTTCCGCCTGCATCCTTTGGCCAGGACAAGCAGCCACCACTGCCCCCGAATAGTCTCACAATGGAAAATACAATTTTCGCAATCTTTGCTTATCTTTTCATCTCTCTGTGGCTGGCTGGTTCGTTGCTGCTGCTGCTGGCCAACCAGAAAATCGGTAAAAAGCTAAGATCTAAAGGGGGCGGCAAGTGGTAAAGGCCCAGGTCCAGGATGTGTTGGCGGTGTATCCTTTTGTTTGTCGGCCATGCCGGTAATACCAAGTTGGTGCACATAAGCACATAAGCATCGGTTATGGGCGAGGTTCGCTGGAAAATATTTTGTAGCTAATGTTTTATTTGAAATTGTTGTATCAAAGAAAATTGTACAGAAAGCCGCGATAAAATAATTAATTATGAATTGATATATGTTGTTTCCATATAATATTGCTGTATTGTGGCTTAGTGGATTTGATATTTTAGATCCTTCCCTCGCCATATGTCAATCTTCCCTTATTTTTCCTTGTACTTCTCATTGCTGTTCTCTCCGTTTTATTGTTGTCATAATGCGGTGGCTTGTTGCTGTTCGTCTGGCTTTGCCTTTCTCCCGACTTCTTGTACTACTTTAGAACTATTGCCACTATTGACTGCCTCCTCCTTCCTTCCGCTACCGTCTACGTCCTTTTTCTTATTTCTGCATTTTTTACTACTTAATGCCAGGACATGGACGCAAAGCACAGACATATACCAGATCCGCTTTACGCCCAGCAGTTTATGCCTTCTTTCCTGCCTCTTCCCCCGGAATTTCCACTCTTCTCCACTCCTTTGCCACATTTTTTATAGGCAAGACACAAAGGTGTGTTTTACTTGCCATAAACAAGGACTGCATACATTGTTCCTGTTCAGTGCCCTTTGTTGTTGTTGTTTCTGTTGGTTTATGCGTCAAATGAGGATATTCAATTTGAACTTGATATGCATTTTATATTGTTGCCCGGAGTAAGGCGGATACGCAAGTCGGAAAGCTCAACAAGCGTATTGTGAATCAAAGTCTGCAGAAGAAGGGCCTTAAATAAATCGAGAATAAGTGTGATGAGAAATGATTTACATCTGATATACTTCGAACGTGAATGCCTCGAAATCAATCCAGATAAATAAATGGTTTAATAAATTTAAATTTATTGTCAAGAATACATGTTTATGGTTTAAATATTTCAAATAAACGGTCTAAGGTAACTATATTTAACAAACTTGCTATAAATATCTAATCGCACAGATCAAAAACTATGTTTCCAATCAAATACCAGACTGCAGTAAATGCGCTGCAAAATAATTTCTCTTACTTAAATTACACCTGCTATAGCAGCGATTCACAGAACTTTGCAACTCACGTTTCGACTGCATTTTTCCTTCCCCTAACACAACACACCAAAAAAAGGAAGAAAGTCGAAGGATCTCGAATGCCTTCGTCTAACAATACGCACGCAATTACCGCAGGACGAGCAGCTGGAAAAGGCCAAAACTTCAACTCCCCAATGCTTGACGAAAGTTTCACAGTTGTCCTGTTTGTGATGATGACGACGATGATGATGACGCTGGTGAGGCGCTGGACAAACTTTAGCAGGGCTCTAATTGCCCAAGTGGCTTTCCAGTTCGAGTTCGAGTCGAGCGTCGCCACGTAATGGAGAAAGGAGACCCAAACTTTTGCCCAATACACCAGAGCTGAGGGCACAACATCTTGTTCCACTTCCATTTCACTCGAAAAAGGCACAATCAAAGCTGACCGTTGGCGTTAATAACCAAACTAGAAATTTGAAAACAAACCTAGTTGCAACTAAAAAAAATTTGCAATTGAAATTTAAATAAAAAAATTTCAAGCGGCTTTAAGTCATTTAAAAATAAAATGAATAAAAGAAAATAATGCATTTTTAATGTGTTTTATTTTATAAACTCACGAATATAATTTAGATCTTGGCAATTTAAAGCAGGGAAGGTGCCTAAAGTTACCTGATTTTCAATTTAATAGAGCAGCGCCAGAGAAGACCACTTGCACTAATGAAGTTCTGGCTTAAGCTGAGAGTAACTCAGAACTCCCACAAACTACGGTTCCTTCTCACATATGCAGCCAGGACAAAGGCCAAGGCAGGTAAGCAGTCCTGTCTACTGCTTGCATATTTACATTTTAACTTTTCGCTCTTTTTTGGAAGAAGCTTTAACATTTAGCAACCTTAGCACTTAGTTCTTTGGCTTTTTAAGCAGCTTCAGTGTTAGGAGCAAGCGGAAATTGGAAGGTTAAATAGAGGTTTCATTTTAAGTGGGTGCTAACTATGGTATATTTAGATTATCTAGGATGCAAAATGAGGTAAATGTAAGTCTTTTTACCTCACTATTCTACCGCACTTTGCTACTATCTCTGAGCTGAATCATTAATTTATTAGTTTTAGCCACACCAAATCAATTTCTTTATTATAAATACATAAGTTAAAACATTTTGGTGGTTAGAATATTCACTACAAACCAAAGCACTTAAATTAGAGCCACAAACCATCAAACCTCAAAGTTAAAGAATAATTTGTATCCCTCTCCAAGTTATTCCAATCTGCCACAAATGGAGTCGGCGGTCAACAGCCTGGGGTTTATTTTTCTTAGCATCAGCAACAGATATATATGTACGTATTCTTTTCTGGACATTCTTCGGCTCATTTGCATCATCGATATGAAAGACATTTTCAGTTCGGAGATGAGGAATTCAATCTTGTCGCCCGCCTAATGTCCTCGCATTGAATTTTTAATTTAATTTGGCTGTAAGCAAACAGCATACACAGATGGAAAATAACCACGAGAGATTGACGGGGAAAGTGGGGGAAACCCAATTTGTTTTATTAAACTTCGCTGGCGTTGATTTTCGCATAGAAATTGTCTAATCAAAAACAAATTTCATTTGAATAGTGTTTGATGTCGAGACGTGACTTTCGCCCGCTTTCCACCCCGAAGATTTCCGCCAGGTGATAACCAATAATGAAGGGGAGATTTCTCCGCCAAGAGAGTTTCAGAGGCTGTGGAGAACTTTCTCTCTGTTTTCCCCTCGCCATTACCGCAGACATCCTTTTGCTTCCCGACTGCAGCAATTTTCGGCGCCTAAAAATTATGCTATTAAAAAGTATTTTTTTCAATTAGCCGCAGACGCCATTTCTTCGGTTGTCTGTCAAAAAATATACGCACACTTTTTCGGCGGCATTATTAAAAGGTCTGCGCGCTGCGTGGGACTTTTTTTTATTTGGAAAGGGAACGCAACCCTAATTAGAAAAGACCAGACAAAAGCTGCAAAAAATATCAGGCTTTGTATGGTGCAAACAAATTTTAATTAAAAACCGCAAAATTAACTGGAGAAAAAGTGCCGAAATGTGAGAAAGTTGAACCGCAAAATGTTGCCAAATTATGTGGTTGCAATGTTACACAAAAACAAAAAAGAGTTCGGTTAAACTTTAATGGGTGTTAAAGTGTGACGTCCATTTTAAGGAAGTTCTTATAATGGTTAGTTCAGAATTAAAATGAAATAAGCGCTTACTTGCTGAAATATTTAGATTTTTTAACGGAAATGGTAGTGATATTATATATGTTTGTTTTCTATTTATATTTCTCAATTTCTGTCATATACAGAAATATTCAGAGAGCTTTGAAGGTTTTTATTAATTTATAATTGATATTAATTTTATAGAATGCTAAGAGTTGCACTGATTACTAACTTGTTTTCCAAATTTGTATAGAATATTATTAATAATTAAGTAGTGCTTACGATTACTAATTGTAAGCTGGTCAAGCATCTTCTGAACCATCCAACTGGGCACTGACACCGCAATTGATTAAGAAAACTTCATTTGCAAAGCTTGACAATCGGCGGGTATTTGATATTCTGTATTTTTTTTATGGCTCGCACTCGTTGCCATTAAATTTCGAGCGGAACTGTTTGCCACATAACAACAGGCCAACATTTCTCTCCCCATTTATATCCATCAGCTGCCAATAAATCATTACAAAAAATCGTTTTGTGCTAAAAAATATACGTGTTGGGGTGTGTATACGCCCATTAGTCTTGTGTGTGTGCATGTGTTGGGGGCTGTGGAAACTCCGCAAACAACAAGAAATGTTAAATATTTGCCAACAAGCATTTTTTGGTAATGTTTCAATTAACTTGAGCAAAAATATTTATGAGCCTGCCATATAAAATTTGTTGGGCATAAAAACGCATCGAACGAGCCACACACACATGTCCTTCCTGTCCTATCCTCCACTCTCTGTTTGTTTCTCTTACGCTCTCGCATCAGCCGACAACATAATTTGCGTCTATTTGAAGCGTAGCATAATTTCGGCTCTGAACCCACAGGACTTACAACAAAAGCTAAAATAATAATTCGAGTTGATAACTGAACAGTAAAATACTCTAAAACCAAATGTGTAGTTGTACCTAGAGAATATTTTATTATATAAGGAATCATTTTATTTTGTCTTAACTATATTTTTTGTTTAAATAAAAATCTATTGATTTTCTAATTAAAATATTTATGAAAATAAGTCTATTCGGCTCGAAGGACTAAAATGTTAACAGGGCAAATTAAAGAAATTTAAACTGAATAAGTTTTCTCTAAAATATTATTGCTTTAAATACGTTACTTGAGCCGAATCATAGAGTAAATACTAAATAGAAATATTGTCGAAAATTACCACAAATCTAGATATCAGTGATAGTCTGAGCATTATTTTTAAATGGCTTTAATATAATAATTGGGAACATACATAAAATCATTTCTATATATTCTTGGTAGATTTCAATGGATTCATTTGTTACCCAGTTTATATGCCTGATAACCATAACTAAGACTATTTCTTATAGTAAGTATTACAATCATTTTTGCATACATATCTTTCCAAATTGCTTTTCGATTGGGTGGAAAACGTAGCAATACCTTCATGTAGGGTATCCCAATCTCATAGGCATACTCAGGCACCCGCAAAGGCAATCAAGTGTCGCTGAAAACAAAACACATGAAAAATATGAATAAGGGGGGAATGGTAGTGGAGCGGAAAGGGGTAGGGAAAAGGGTGAAGGGCAGAGGTCAGGGGGCAGCAACGGTAGCCTATGCGTGGCAAGCAGTAAAGGCAACATCAGAATATCGTTAATGTTCTCAGGCGCTCAACTCTCCGAGATCCCTTTTTCCCCTCAATTCGTCAATCAACTGTGTGACACTTTACAGCATCCCTTTCATTGGCAAGGACGAGAGTCCTGGTTGTGCTTTGAAACGCCCTCAGATGGCAATTATTAGAGGCTTTCCCTAAGCCTATAATGCTGAATTTCTCGAACTTTGCCGCCTCGTTTAGACTTTGGAGAATTTTATTTCCGGAACACCCACACACGGGAAATGTCCATGGCGACTTCATCAGCAACGGCTGGCAGCCCAAACGACCGAAAATCAATGGGCTGGAAAATATTTATGATGCCCACACACAAACACACACATATGAGTATTGGGGGAGAGTGGGCGGTGTTTTTCCACCACCCACCGAACTGGTGTGAAGTTTGGCGAAAATGGCAAAAGTTGACAGTTGCGTATGCAAAGTGGCGAAAATGTTTCGGAAGACGGGAAGGGGACAATTAACAGGGCATAAAAAATAAGTTTGTGCAACTGACGACTGCCCTCTCGCTGCCTTTTATGTCTATCAGTCATTTTACAGGGCGGAAAATAATATACAAAATATATCTTACATTAAGCAGAAAGTATCTGTATAAATACAAAACTGTTTATCGTTTATATATTTGTGTAAGGATATCTACAAATATTTTATTTATAATTGAAACATTTAACTATTATATCAACCATTCCAAACTTTCAAGAATTCTGTTCTTATTTATTATGGATTTTACTCAAACAAATAAACAATCGTTTCTGCAAAAGCAAACAAATATTCTTAGGAAGCATGTCTATCGAACAATTACTCAAAGTGTATGTATTTGTTATTAAGAAATCAAATCTATAAATAATCACACTTTTTCTCTGTGTGCCAGTCAATGAATATTTGGTGCAACATTTACCAACGGCAGCCGCAAAAGAATTTGCCGCTCCAATGGGCAACCAAAGGCATTTCAGCTCCCGTTTCCCCAAATATACAACTATATAAATCGAAGCCGAGACTAAAAGAGCTGCCATTTTGTTTGGGGTTTTTGGTTTTCCTTGTTCACTGTCTCTATATTTCCCTTAGCCTAGCCCCCTCTCTACTTTCTCCCGCCTGTCTCTGACAATATTCTTTTTCGATTTTCCCTTATATTTTTTCTGGTTCGGCTGCTGTTGCCACTCGTCGAATGTGTTTTGCCTTTTGTTCAAATTTATTGTCTATGTTTTTGAGGGGGAGAGAGAGCAGGGACCAGGGGTTTATGGCATACAAATCGCTTGCTCCTACAGAAGTTTATCGATCTTTGTTTGTCTGCCTGTTTTTTCGGTGCCTTTGTAGCCAGTTTGCTTCCGGTTTTGAGTCAAAGTAATTATGTTTTATCGGAAATGGGTCCCGACAATGAGGACAGTCTTTAAGGCTCTAAGATATTAATCGCTGGAGCTAATTGAGTTGTTGTTGGGTTCAAATATTTAATTTTCTTCTTCATTTCTCGACATGCATGTGTCATAAAGACAACGCTGAAGAACACAATAACCACGCAGTGAAAGCATAGAAGGAAGTTTAGAGTTCAGTGTTGTATTTGCAACATCCTTATTTCTGTCCGTTTGCTGCGTGTTTTTGGGTCATAAACCAAACAAAGTCGCAGACATTTATGTATATAAATTTGGAGTATAGGCGTGGCATGTCCATGGGCGGGGCTCAGAGGCATATATCAAATTGACAAACGCTTGACATAACTGATTGATCATGCTCGTATTTCATATATGCGAAAATAAATCGACCAAAATGTTTCTTTGGGCAGATGCTAGATTAAAGCTAACAAAGTTGAAGGTAAGGTAACAAAGCGCTTTTTGTATGATGGATATATAATTTTATTATAACCCTCACGAAAATGTAAAATATCATTTAAGATTTAAAATTAATAAATAAAGAACTAATTTTTATTTAATATATATAAATAAAGTATGGCCATTATATAATTTGAAAAATAATTGATAGCACTTTGCACACTTGGCTTAAATGTACTGAGTTGTAAAACCATGCATTCCTGTGTTCCTTTAATCAGGATAAAACTTTTCCCGCATACATAATTTTCCCTTAGCGGTGCACATTTGCAATTTTCTCGTTCGCTTGGGCAGCGAATTACAAGGCAACTTTTTCTTGAGCTCAACTCCTTAAGATCTCAATCAAATTTACATTCCCAAGTCACCTCTGGACGCATATCCTTGCGCCAGATCCTGAATCCTTGCCGCTGCATTGGCAGTTGGCCGTAAAATACTTCCATTCCGGCTTCCGCTGCACATTTCCACAAACAATTGCTGAATCGACCGCATCCTTTTCGTCCTCGTGCTTAATGGTCTGGGCTATTTCGGTGGAATCGTCCCCGGAGCGGGGGAAATGATTTTTATAAATGTTTTCCACAGGAGCCACGCGTCCTGAAAGTCCTGAACGAGCATCGGACCTTTCGCAGCCTGTGTGTGTGTGCGTTTTTCTGCTCATCAATTGACACGGCAACATGCATTTAATTTTTTATGCATGAAGTGTAAATTAAAATTAAATTGACTGTGCGGTGTCCAGTGTTTTACGTTAGAAAACCGTTCCCAGCGGTCGCCGTTGCGTATGAATAATAAAAAATTATCATAGCGCAGAACTTAAAGTTGCCGGCGACCTCAGGAATGCTTTTTTCCCCATTTATTTTTCTGTATATCTTTTTTTCGCTGCACTGCTGCCACCGTCGGTGTTGTTGTTGTTTTTAATTAAGTTATAAAATATTAATTTGCCGTGTTTTTATGGTTGTTTGTCCGCGTAGCCGTTGTTGTTGTTGCTGCTCCTGCGGTTGACATGCATTCTGTGGTTGCAATCGCACAGTCCCAATCCGGAACGCTTTCCCCTGCATCCAACCTGCTGCTCCGGTGCTAAAGCCAGAGGAATATCCTGGCCGTTTCGGGCAGGTTTATTGCGGCTCCAGTTACGAAGGCCCAGAGAATGTAAAACCTTCTATCTATTACACTCGAAAAATGTGTAACGTAATAAGTATATAAGAAGAAAATGCGACTTCATAACTAAAATCTACGTATATTATTCATCATTAAATAGAAAGAATATAAAGTATAGATGTAAAGAATAGATAACTTTTAAATATTTAAATATAAAATTTAAACAGTATTTATTAAATAAACAAATAATATAACCAAAATGTGAAGTTTAGAATTTTTCCAAGTGCTTTTTAGCTCAGCTCCGGCTGTCAGCGGTTGCCTTTTAGCATTTTACGCGTCATTTAACCCGCTTCGATTTGCTGCCTTTTTCCATCATATGCAAAAACTCTCAGATTTCCAAGGCGCCCAGAGTTGACAACTGTTGCCCGGATCCTTGGATACCGGATTCGAAATGGGGCTGCTGCTGCTGACTATAATTTGTGAGGGCATAGTTGGCTGCGTATTGGATTTCCCCCATTGGAGAATGTGCTGACTGCGTTTGGCTGTCCATGATTTGATAAACCTAGGGGAGTTACGAGTTCCCTGCTTACAGCTTTTAATCTTCCTGCCACTTTCTCCCACTCTGCTAACGTGTGGGGTTAATACTGGCTTAACCCCTTCTTTTTGCTGAACCCTGGGGGAAGCTTGTCTATTGAATGGGATTTTGGCAAGGAATGGAAATTATTAACAAAAATACTAGTATAGATATGATGATAGATGTAAATTTTGAAACATTTTATTATATTTTATTTTACTATATTTAAAGGATTCATTTTTTACTCAAGTCTTCATATTGACCATCCTCTTATTTCTACTTAAATGAAAAATATGACTATTTATTATGATTCCCGGACTGTTTTCCAATTAATTGACCAGCGTAACCTCTGTTTGCCTTTTAATCGAGTTGATTTAAAAATATGAACCCAAGTCTTATGTGATTCCATTCGCCGCAGTCGCAATTCATCATCTGCGCAGAACGGCAGGACGTTTAATAATCCATTTAAGATGCTTCCTGCCGGTTTATCTCTTCATTCGTTTCATTTGCTCATTGACAACTTGATAATCCTCGCCTGCAACCGTTAATCCCGCTTCACTTTTTCAGCTTTCCTGCCATATCTGCCATCATCCACTTCCGACTGTTCAGTTCTAATCTCGCAATTCCACAACCTAACCCAACTTTCATTGCTGTTGCTGCTAAAGACTGTAACATGACAGCTGTCATATGTTACCATTCCTATACATGCATGATGCCTCGGTGTATTTGTATGTATTTAGTATCTGTGTGTGGTACATTTCATAGCATATTTTTTATTCTACAATCCTTTGTCCTGTCTGTTTTGTCCGTTTCTCTTTGTGCTCGTCATTCAGTGATTTCACGCACAAGCACGTGCTGTGCTCTCTCCCGCCCCCATTCCACTTTCCTCTCTCGGAAAATTCAGCTGGCGAAAGCTTTTCCTTTCCCTCGCTCTCTGGCCAGCTGACTGGAAATGGGGCTTAGAGTTTGAATAAAACATAAGCTGGGATAGAAAAAAATTCTCTCAGCTTTCTCCAAGTCTCTCTCAGAGTCCTTTAAATGTATTCTGGCTTTTCTCTTCCCAAAGATTTTCATTTGTGCTGCTCCACATTCGCTCACTGCCTTTGGCAGCGTGTAGAGCTCAGTTGTGAGTAGGAAAATCCATGACGATATTTAAGGCTTTATGAAGGAGGTCCAAAATGCTCTAAAAACTTTAACTGATGACGCAAACCACTGTCAAGGGCTTACATTTTTCTTATCAAGTGGATGGGAAAATGAAAGATTTGGAATTCTTGGAAAGGGTTGGATTATATCAACAAGAATAAAATTCGACTTAAAGAAATAGAGGTTGAAAGAGTTTGAAAATATAGTAATCCCTGAAATTAGAAAGAATATTCTTAATTGTAAACTTAAGGTAGGGAAGGTAAAATCAAACCAGAAAACACTAGAAAATGTTATCATTTCACAGACCTTCGCTATTTAAATACACATATAAATTAACAAAAATCTTAGCAAACTGTTTAACTAATTTAATAATAAAGAATTCTCATTCTTTCCCAATCTACTTTATTTTATTTTCTGTGACAGCAAACAAACAGCCTTTTGGCCTTTAGTAAAAGGTAAAACCCCCAAAAGTGCCATAGTTTTGTCCTGCAACATTTCAACATTTTCAAAGTTTTACTTTAAATGCGCTTATGAAGCACAACACAAAGTAAGCGACTGTCGTAAAGTACTTTAGAGAACAATTTAATAAGGGATGGTGGCTTAAAAGTTGGGCGCACTTCATAATAAATAACAACATAATCATAATCAATACCTGTCAAATGCATAAGCTGCCAATTTCGAGCAATCGACAAAGAAGAAAATACAAATACAAATCACAATGGCTGCAAAAGCGACCAAAACAACAACTCGACATCCCTATTGCTGGCCCTTCAATAATGTCATTTTCCACAGGGCCGAGACAAAAGCCAAGAAAAGCGGAAGAGCGAGGCAGCGAGCAAGCTCATTAATGTTGTTTTTTTCCTCCGCTGTCCTCCTCTTTTTATATTTCGCTTTTCTTGGCTGGCCAAACTACTTCAATTATTTGCCTTGCTTTCATTTTTGCCATTGAATAGAATTTAACGCTCATTGTTTGGCTGTTCCCCCTCCTCCTCATAGTATTTCCTTTTATTTTATTTTAGCCACCAACCAACCCCATCATCATCATCACCGTTTGGTCCGCCTTTGTTCTGCGCTAATTAAACAAATTTCCAGCAGGTGTTTGTGGTTTGTCCAGTGCAAAGATAGAAACGAGCAGAAAAGAGAGAGTGTGGAAAGTGCAGCGAAAATTTGCTTCTGCTCTCGATTTAAGCCACCTCCAAGACCGAAAAAAAGTTATTAGCCCCCGCCATTAGTGTTAGCTGATTGATTTGAATTGACTTTACTCGCGGGCGGGCTATGCCCCATGAAAGATTTATACTTGTCCTGCAATTTGTAAGGTTAAATTATCCACCCATCGCGAGCTGTTTAGCAGCACTTAAAATTCCCTTTATCCCCGGCTTTCCCCATTTCCTTTGTCAGGCTGTGGCCCAGAAAGTGTATTTCTTTTATTTTCCGTTTCTTTTTACATTTTTGGCGCTTGGCATTTGCATAAAATGCTTTTCGGAGAAATACAAAATTGTAAGAGCGGACCGAGCGCGCTTTATAAATGCCCATCGTGTGTACTATGTATGAATGTGTATAGGAAATCCCCCTCCAGTTGCGGTGGATTTAATTTTTCCTTTGTTGTATGCGCATTGGGTATCTTTGACAGCTAACGAAGTGTAAATATTTACATAGAAGCATCTGATAGGAGTGCTTTGAATTTTATTTGAGCCGCAATGATCTATTTGTAATTTGCTTTTAATGTGTGTGGCGGAGAAGTTTGTCTTTATTGCGGAGGTGATAATCTTCCTGGTTCTTCAAGGTTACATTTCAGCCCAAATGGATTCAGTTTGTCTGTGATGGATGCTTCTGAGATGTGAAAGGTGATGTGGATTTTCATTTTACATTAAAAGCTCCTAAATAGAATAGAATTTAACTCTGCGCTTGTTTAAAAATGTATAAAAAATGGAGTGAAATAGTTATTATAGTTAGTTAGTTAGTTAGTTGAATCTGTATTTTATATATTTAATATTTACAACAGAAAGTAACACATGAAAGAACTGAAAACCATTCACTTCCACTCCTCACAGGCGCTTAATATCTCTCGAAAACATCTGTGAATGGCTTACTTTCAATTAATGGTTTGTAAGAAGCCCTCGCAAGTAGCCATGTTAATAGCCCGAATCAACAACGTGACATATGAGTGGGTTTTCTTTCATATTTATTTCAAGTGCTCCATCCAGCCGTTTAATGAGCTCAGCGACTAGACGACTTGGGTGAAACACTCGGGCCATGACCCGCCTCAACCTTGCTTTCTTCGGCCATTTTCACACCTCTTCCCCTGGCGACTTGAGGATTTTGTAATTTCAATATAATTTTCTTTCACGCACACCGGCACTCCGACACTCCGACACATTACGTATTCGACCTGGTGACGCAATGCGCTTGTGGTGAAGCAGCAGAGCGTACATGTGTGTATCTGTGTATTTGCTGCAGCTGCTTTTGTTTGCTAATATAATATTTTGTAGCATGCTTAACAGGGCGGTGCGGGCCTGATTTTCCTCCACCCCTCCCGGACCTTCTTCTTCTGCTTATTTGTAAGCCTTTGCAGTTCACTCAACTTTTACTTTGGCCTGGTCGGTTACCTGTGCAAAGTCTAGACGAAACTCCGGCGCACACACAGGCTGCCAGAAATACCCCCATAATATGATAGACGCGTTAAACCCCTTTTACTTTATTTCATATTTCTTAGTCTCTGCCCTCCTCTCCCCCTCCTCTCGGGACTGCGTTGCTGTGGCAATTTAAGCAACAAACATTAAAACGATAACAAAGTTCCACATGCCAGCGCAGAGATTACAAATTACGACACAAAACACAGACCATGGCCGTGGCAGAACGGGGGTCCCGGGGGTGGCAGCGATGGGTGGCATTAGAAGGCGGCATCATAACTTCAAAACAGTTGCAATTATATAATGAGGCTCCGAGTTGGCGCTGAGAGTTACCCAACATATGTTGGCCGCTGCTAGGTCCTTGTGTGCTTCCCTTGGAGAGGGTTGATTGAGGGTTTCAACGAGATGAGAAACGAATTTGGGTGTTTTAAATATTTATAGATTTATTGTAAATATTTTATTAATACTTTCATTTATTACATTAGCTTGCTTCACTCTTTTTGAAGGGGTAGAGTAATTTTTTAAGAACTACCTTGCCTTACCATTCTCCAAATGCATGAAGAATTAAAGAATGAATATAGCTTCTATTAAGACAACATTTAAAATATTCCTACTTGATAAATCAAAGGCTTATGAATTAATAATATACCTTATATGTTATGAATATATTTTAAAAAAATGTGAAAGACCTTAGTTCGCCATAACTTAGTGTCCCTCCCTCTTGAGCTCATGCATGTTTGCTTTTCTCCTTTTTAGTTTATCAGACATTTCCTGCGGCTCTTTTACGAATCCTTTTTCAAGCGCATTGCTAGTCAGGTTGCGAGGCACTGTGGTCTTAACTTTTGCAACTATCGGAAGTCGTTAACGCTTTCACACAAAGCAGTTATGGTGGTAGTGCCAGCAGTGGATTCAGTAGATGAAACAGTAGGACAGCCGCCCCATCATTAATGGGAATAGCAGCAGCCGCTTCTGTGCCATATATACATACATACGTCTATATATATCCCACACTATGCCAAATCTTTCAACTTCCTGGTCAGGGGCTGCCATGTTTGATTTCTTGCTTTATATGTGGGCCAACTTGTGTTTGTCGCTGTCAACTGCCGAACCTCTGCCGCCGAGTCCCTTTTCGCTCCTTGAACCAGGCGTCCTTCTACGCCCACAATGTTGGCACATTAATTAATTGAAATGCTGCCGGCCATCTGCGGAGTGAGAGGGAATTTCCAGAGAAAACTGGGACAGGACGGGGAGCTGGGGGCGGAGGGAGAGGGCGAACATAGTGCACGAGTGTGTTCTGCTTGTTAGTTTAACTAGCGCCTGGCAATTAAACGAAAATTAATTATGCTACCTCGGAACCGAGCCGGAGGAGGAAGCCCGCTGGCAAAAAAGCGTTAACCTTGAACTTACCAACCGCAATTTAATTGAAACATTTATGTACCTACACTTCTCTGTATAGCAATAAAATACTCTAAACCCTTGAGGGTTATGGAAATCTGAAGGCATTTATAAATTTGTTTTCACAATATGTTTTATACTTGAAAAATGGAACATGCAGGAATTTAAGTAATGTTATCGATAAAGGATAAGAATTCTAGACAAATATGTACAGTGTATTAGTTACTTGCATCACAGTCCTAGCCTAGTTCTGGTGTTCAGACACGGGTTAAGCTTGCCAGTTACCTGAGAGTCCCTTCCTGAGGAAGCCAATCAGCGGGATTTTCTTGGCTGCCTAGGCCAGCGGAAATGAGGCCATCAGCCGACGCCTTCCACAGGACCTTTCTATCTCGCATCTCCCTCTGTCCCTGGCCCTGTCCCTTACCTTTATCTCGGATCGCCCTTCTCTTATCTCTGGCTAATACCTACTTAACTTTGACTTTGGTGACAGGCGACGGCTTTAATCAATGCCACGTCCCTGCCACCAGAGCAAGGTTAAAAAGTTCGTCTTGGCCATCCGTTTTCCATCCCTCCTTCGCCCCTCTCCGACTTGGAAAAGTGAGATGGATGGCGGGGGTCGGATGTCTGGGGAGGCTTGAGATCGAGGGAAATTCATAATCCGCACAAATCATTTTTCATTTTTTCGCTAGTTTTCGCAGCGGAAGAGAGAATTCTGGCCATCAATCAATTTCATGCTGCTTGAAGATGTAAAACTGCTTAAGTTACGTTGTACTTACATTTCACTTCACGGACCTCCAGCGGTCCAAAGTTTTCCCTCCAGCGCCCCTCCACTAGCTTTTCATTTCCGACCGCCCTCCGACTATATTTTCCTTTTGGGCGTGTGGGCTAGTCTAAAAGGCCAAGAGTCAGGCAAGCATAAACTCATTTTTATGCCCACTAATGGGTCAGGGATGTAAAGGGTAGTTTAGGCTGCAAATTAAATGTGAGATAAATATATTTTATATTTATTTTATAAATATTATCTCTTTTATTTGTAGGAATGTTTTTTAAATCTTTTCATTTTTAGTTTTCAATGAGGATTTTTCAAGAACAATAGGAAGTGGTATTTCAATCTATGACTTTCTTATATTATTCTTAAAACACTCTTGGTATTTAAGTAGGAAAAGCAGTACGGTTTGCCCAGAATATTGGCCAAAGTTCTAGGACACTTCTTTTGGCCATCATCCATCACCGCTTCCTTCACACTTGTTAAGTTTTCGCTTGGTCGTTACGTTTCGTTAGTCTCGTCTGGTCAGCTCCTTTCCCCCGGCTCTGATGCCGGAACCTTTTCCGACCCGATTTCTGGCCCGATCCACCCTCGTACTCCAAGAGTGCCCCGAATATTGGTACGTTTTTTTCAGACTCTTGCCTGCATTTTTGGCGCTTCCAGCTTTCTGGGCCACCTTGTGTCGCTGCTGTTACATTTTTATGATTTATGCCTTGGCCGGCAGTGTCATGAGCCCAATTAACATTTCGGTCCTGTCCGGCGGACCAACATTTTCTGGGTTGTCAACATTTTCGTTTCTCGTTCTCTCTGGCTTGTCCCCTGTCCTTCTCTGGGTTTTCTTTTGATACTCGTAATTTGATTGCTAACTGAGCTCTATTGCATTTGCCGCTTCTGCCTGCTTTCTGTGCCAAAAGTTCACAGCAATTATTTGCATATGGTAGGTCCCCCGGGGTGGTGTGGACAGGGGTGTGCCAGACACAGGAGTGTGTCAGGGGGGGTGCTTTAGAGGGCTGCCACGGTGGAGTGCCTCGAACTCTCTTTGCTCATTTGCTTTTCACAGTCGCCGCACAAAGTAAACTTCTGCGATGAGGGCCAGCGGCTTTTATCTTCTTTTTAATATTTTTCAAGTTTTCTACTCTGGCTTAATCAGCAATTGTCCTGAGTGCCGAGGGGGTGGTTTTACGATCATTTCCGGTGGCAGCGAGTGCTCCGACACGTCAATTAGCTGGCTGCAAAGTTTTTGGCGAGCAGATTTCCCAGGTGTGGACTAGCCTGTCTTTCGACTTATGCACTCTATGCTTGTAATCGCTAACAGCAACAAGCCGAACACGCATGCATACTTAATAAAGGCTAACAGGGGGGGAAGCAGGGTAACAGAAAATTGGGAATGGGAATGTGAGTGGGTGAACTTGTAGCTGTATAGAAATGCCCAGGAAGAAAAAGTTGCAGCTGGGATAAATGGAGAATTTAATACAAATATTTGATACCCTATAAATGCTAGATATTTGAGAGTATAATTAATAATATTTTAAGGTGTTTAAATATCCAGGATTTCTGTTTACACTCTTTTTCGGTTGTCTAAGTTGAGGATTATGGGTTTTGAAGAATTAATTCACACACCTCTAGGGTTTTACCTACCCTTAACAATTGATGATTACCTGACTCATCGGCCTCAGAAATCCCTTCATAGAGTCAAGACACGCTGAATGTTTGCACGATCCCATCACTGGGTAACGCACATCCTGTTTAATCTGCCGTGAAGCCAAAAGGCTCTGGCTTCGGGGTCCCACTGTCTCGACTTTTGGCAATTTAGTTTATTTATAGCTTCGCAAAATATGAGCTCATGTTCGAGCCCATGTCGGGCCTGGGAGTAAGCGAGATGGCGACGCTAACATGCTCTGCTGACACATCATAATTTCTGTCAGTGTATGCGTGTAAGTGTGAGTGTGTGTGTGTCATCGTGTTCATGTTTCCAGTTCATGTTGTAATATTTTAATGTGTGAAGCGACAACTGCTGCCGATGTCGTTTTCCAGGGGGAAGCTGCTCCAAGGGGCTGGTTAGCCCCCGAAACCTACTCGACACAGAATTAGGTATAAATCAAACTAAGATAACATTAATTTAACGTTTTCCCAGGGCCCTATATCTTCCACAATATGCTGTTGAAATCACATTCTAAATATATATTGGAGAGTAAATTAGCAACAAGATAGTGTAATGTCCTTAGGCTTTTTATAAGCAAGGGAAACCTGTGCAGATCTAGCCCAACTATATAATTTTGATTCAATACGAAACATAAATAATTACCATAAATTGGAGTAGAAGGTACTTTGCAATGTGATTTTCCTATTTAGAAATTGGTTTCTTTTCTTTTCCCTAACTACTTCAACTCCTGTACGTCATAATTAACCCTGCTGATGGGCAAGACTCACTAAGTCGTTCCATTCAATACTACAACATTATAAATTCCCTAAGGGCTGATTGAAACCACCCTGTTTAAACAGAAAACCACGAAAAAACAAAATTGAGACCCTTTTCAGCATCAAAGTTCATTCATCATCATCGTTTGGCACTTGGCAAATTTGCACAAGCCAGGGATTTGGACAAGGGAGTCAGAGCCGAAATACAATTAAAACCCAATCTAAACTCAAATTTTAAATCACAAAAGTTATCAGTTACCTGTTCGGCCAGCAGCGGCAGCCGCATGTAAACTTTGCCCAGAAACTGTAAGTTGGCAGCCGAATCTTTGGCCAGAACACACCCCTCACAGACGCACCTTTCGGCAAACACACTCCATTATAGATACAGGCAGGCCCACAAACTTTAGTGGAAAACTTCTCGGGCATTTGGAAAATGAAGCGAACCGAGTCCGTCTGCATTGGGCAATCCACGTTCGACTCCTGGCAGTTGCTGTGCTCGGCAAAATGCACTTGCCATTCCAAACTAGTTCCAATTGATTAAGTTTCTGGTTAATGGATTGTTTGCATTCCAAAGCAGGCCGACTTGGTCGAGAAGTGCAGTGCAGCAACTTTTGGCAGTGCCTCTTCCAGAATGCTAATCAGAAATTCAGTACCTGACTTAATCTTCCGATTAGGTCCGACAGCAAAATCCAGTTAGTCCTTCAGGAGTCCCAAAGTGTCCATATGTAAATGCAATGGTGCACAGTAAGCATAGGGAAAACCTGGCACGGATTTGTTTAATTAAAAGACCACACAGATCGATTGATTTATTGCCATCTTGGCAGCTGATACGCGAAATAAATTGCATAACGAATTTATTTGCTAATATAAAATAATTTTATGAAACAACTCTGTTTGCTGTGTACTTCTCTCCACCTTTGCCCTCTGAAAACTGCAAAATTATTTGCTTTATGCCATAAAGCAGATTAAAAAACTTTTGTTTTTAATTAGAAGAAGGTCTGTTTCGTGCAACAAAAGAAGGCTTGAAACTTGATAGTAACTTTGCAAAAAATTTTTCTGTGCGCATATAAATTACACGGGGAAAGAAAAGCGTGAAAAGCGCGAATCGCGAGCAACATTCTTGCCAAAAAATGGAATGAAATAAAACCAGATGAGAATCAAAATTAATGCAAAGCTCTCTTATGGCAGACAATGCGGCGTATGCGCAATGAGCTCTGCAATTCTTGGCGAAATTACGCATACGCACTATGGGACATAGAAGTGCAGAATTAATTTTTAAAAAGTTTGCCTTTTTTGTATTAATTATTTGTAATGTGCATAGATTCACATGCTTAATTAATGCATAAATATTCGATTGTATATCACTGAATTAGTACAATTTTTTTTAATACATAATATAGTAGGTAATAAATAATGAAATATATGTGCTGGGGTATCTCACGTCAGATTTTTACCATAAGTCAGATTAAAAAAAAAATTTAATTAAATTAAAGTCAAATTGAAACGGAGTTTTATCTTAAATCGTTAAAAACATACATCAAGTTAATATTTGCTTTGTCACCAATATTTGACTGAAAAACTCCATTTAAAAATTGGTTCATACCCTTTGCAATTGTCTCAAAAATCATTTTAGAGAGCCCACTGTGAGATGCGTCCTTTCATGTGTGCATATTGCGGGTACCCTTTAAGTTCCTCCAGAGAATGTGAATTAATTTCATTTTAATTAAGTTCGCATAAGTTTATTAAATTTAACAAGCAGCCCAGAAAATACGCCGACAACCACCGAAACTCTCAGCACTGCAAGGACCAGGACTACGAGGACGAAGAGATGAGTACGACTCTTGGCACATAAAACGTTTCAAAATTAATTAACAACTTATTTACATAGGCATTTTGACAGCTTTCGAGGGGCTTTGAGTTGTGGGCGCGTATTGGATTATAGCAAGGACCTAGTCGCGAATCCTTTGACACAACTTACAGTTCTGCAGATATCTTAAATTAAAATTTAAGTTTAAAGAGAGGTTCCGTAAGCTGAAGTAGGATATTTATTTAGAGAAGAGAATCTAGCCCAATCGAAATTAAAATCAATATTTACTGGATAAATCAAATAAGGATACATAAGGCAGCCTAAGTAAACTCTTTAGATGTACATTCAAAATTCCGATAATTTTAATAAGTAAGCCTTAACCTGAAGTCGTTTTCCACACACTTCGTTCTGTTGCTAATCTCCTCTTTTATACATTTTCAATAAACATCAGCTTTTAAGTCGCCTTCGTGCAAATTGGCAAAACCCGTTCAACCGAATTAGTTGTTCAATTTTCTATTCGCCCGTCGGTGTGCCTTTTCGTGAGTGTGTTGGGCGTAGGCCAATTTTGTGCTTATCGTTTCATTGTTTATGTTAATTTTAGCTCATTTAATTTTAGTATTTTACAGTGCTCTCTCTGCCAGCCCAGCCATCCTTCCCATCGCCCAGAAATGTTTTGCGGTCCGTTTATCGCCAGATGCGAGGCAGCAAATGAAATGCGGTATGCAAATTGTGACGTTTTTGTAAAACACCAAATAAGCTTCTAATTAAGTTTTCATGATTGCCGGCATAACATTGTTACGGGGTTGGATTCGGGGGCCGGACCTTATCGGGCGGTGCACGGATTTAATTTCAAATATTTACCCAGGGAAGCTGTATGAAAATTCTCGTTACTGCGAAATGTATTTGAGAGCAATCGTTGTGCAAATTGAATATCCTAGCGATTCGGGCAACTTAATTTCTGGCTTAAAACGACTAAACTTAGAGCAATTTATCTCCTCCGTCCTAATGCCATGGAATTCACTCATCAACTGCAAATCGCCGGAGGAATATATTCCCCCGCCGGGGGAACAGCTTTTTGCTTTCACTTTCCCCGGCCTCCAATGCCATTAACTCATTTTGCATGTCAGCCGATGCATTAGGTTGACTGTCTCCCCGCTTTTTTCCATCCCACCCCCTGTTTTTCCTCGGAGACTTGACACTAAAAAAAATATGGAAAGCAAGGCAGAGCATCGAAACAATGAAGGAAAATGTCGTGCATAATTTAAAGAAATTTCTGCGGAAAACGATGTCAAGGTATTGCTGCATGAGTTCTGCTGGGGGCTGGCTGTTACGAGGATAATGATGCTGCATGTTCCCAAAAGGATTTACTTTTATTGCATTAGCTGAGAGCAGTTTAACTTTTGGGGCAGATTGTTAAAATTTAAGCAATATTGAGAAAATTGTAAAGACCTTGGGAAAATGATTAGTAATAATTGTCCTTGGGGTCTTTACTTCTTAAGAATTTACATATCCCAAAAACTAGGAGCAATTTCTGGGAGAACAGAAGGTTTTATTGAGTGCATTTTTAAAACACTTTTGTAATGAAAATTATACATCATAAACTGGCTAATTAATTAAATTTTCTTGAATTGAATTCTATGGCTTATTAAATAAATATTTATTTATTTATAATTCTCCAACTTTAAGCTCTTTAGATGAAAATTTCTAAAGATTTTCCATTCAATTTCACAGTCAACTTTTGCGTATTTAAATAGAAAAGTTTGCGCTTTTTGTTAGATATATTCTCTTCTATCCTGCTCGCAGTCGACCTCCACTCCTTTCATAAATCTATTTGCCATTCAAATGCAAACGCTTTGCTCATAAAATTTTGCGAGCTCCAAATAAAAATATTTTAAAAAAAGTCGGTATATACATAAAGCATTTGTCAACGGTTCCGCTCAAGTTTCCCCTTTTCCCCTCAGCAGTCGCTATTCCCCCATGCTCTGCCGCCGCTGCCTTTGGAGAGTCATTGAGGCAGGTCCTGTGCTGATCCTGTTCCTTGTTGAAAGCTGCATTTCCGGTCACTAATACAAGTCAAAGTACAAAGTTGCTTGGCTACCGACCTCCCCCTACTAGCCCACTTATCAGTGCACAGGGAGAAAACCTTAGGCCTTACATTAATGTATAAAAAACGTTAAGAAATTATTTATTTCAGGGTAAAAACTTTGACAGCCTGGTAATAAAATAAGCACCTTATTATATAAATGATTAGATTTCTGTCCTTTATGTACCATCAATAACTGCTTATCCTTTAACCATAAAAATTTCCATATCAGTTTCTTTCAGTGTACATGCTTCGGGTTCATCGCTGCTCTCTACTCCCTGCCACGGCACTTAGCCAACGCCATTTTGGGCCGCCCCCGCCTGTCCCCTGTCTCATCCTTCGCCTCTGTCCGATTCCCGCCAACTCCCTCTCTTCCTAGCTCTCTATATCCTTCTCTATCTCTCTGTATGTCGCCGTGCCTCGCTGATGATTTAAGTGCACTTTGATGCACATTTTTCGTTGCTACTTGCAACAGAAGCAGCATCAGCAGCTGCCCCAGATAATTTAATTAAATTATACGCTTCCTTACGTGCGTGGGTCGAGCAGAGGGGAGTTGAGGGAGCGGGGAGGGTAGGTCAGGGAGCTTTGGGTTAAGGGGGCAGCTCGCATTTTAATAAGGTTTGTTGGTTAGCTAGTTTTGAGGTTGAGCTGAGTGTAGTTTTGGTTTAGTTTTATGCGGCCAGCCCCAGCCTCTTTGTGCTTTTCGGGCTGCCAGCCATTTGGGTTGGAAAACTAAAGAAAAGTGGGAGAAACCAATGGGAAATGGCAAAGGCAAAGGCAAAGACAAAGAGAGAAGAGATAGGGAGAGAAAGTGAGAGATGAAAAGAAGGAGCTCAAATATATATTTCACCAATTTGTTGTATTTTATTCTATGTCTTTTTTTTATAGTTATGTTAGAATTAACCACTTCCGGCTTAGTACCGCTTTTAACAATTTTATATTTTGCTTATTCCTTAATTTTCTATTTCACTTTTCAACGCTTTTTAGGTAGCTAAATAAAGCACAATCATTCTTGTCGTATTTGCATAGCATAAATCAACGTACTTGTCATAAATACCACCTCTTCATCATAATAGGAATGTATTGCATTCTCCAGGACTTTTTTCGGCATCATACTTTATCCTAACTATATTAAAAAAGGAGGAAATTTCCCTGTTGCGCTCGCAAAAAATGGTTTGAAAGTTATTCGTCAACGTCAACGTTGTTGATGCGACATGCCACATACGAGCGTCGACACTAGCCGCAACCGACATAAGATACAGCAGCCGAAAATACAAATAAAACATAAAAACACCAGGCATAACACATTTGGTGTTCATAAAGTCATCCTGTTTCCACATTTCAAGATTGCAGCCACCACATTTGCTGTTTGCTTAAGTTCTTAAACTGGGAACTGACGAAAAAAGGCGGTGCAGAAAAACTTCCTGGACGGCAAAGGGTAAACAAACTCTCGCAAATTCCTGGCAAACAAACTTCAACTTTAACACTCGCACACGGACACACCCGAAATGTCTTCATTTTTACCTGTGCTCGACGGCTGCGCCTCCTTTTGGCTTTCAGGTAACGCCTAACACAGTTACAAATGTGCAGGAACATCAACATGTACAACAACAACCGGCCAGCCGCTGGCAGGGGGAAAAACCTCAGACCCAAACATATTTGCATAAACAGAACCCCACTTTGATGGTTTTGCGGGGCCGAGACGGAAAGTCAAAGGTGTTTTCACTATCCCATGAAGTTGGCGCCGAAAGAGATAACTTTTTATGGAATATTTATATGAATATTTCAGGTTGACTCGCAGTTTTTATGTGCTGTTTGGACAGAATTTAAAGTGGTAAATTATGTATTATTTACAGAGCCCATTTTTTGTTTCTCTTTACTTGTACAACAGTTTGAAAGTCAGATAATTCTTAATTATTAAATAGTCCATAAGTAATATTTTTTACTATTTAACATTATTTCGTTCAACTTGTGAAATTTTATTGATGAAATTGATGCTTGCACTCAAGTTCAATTAAGATCAATTTTATTATCTAAGATATACTATATCCTACGAGTATTTTATTAAAGTTTATATATTTATAGGGCTAAAGAGTATTAGGGTTTCACTTTAAAGTCCTTCAAAGCCCTCTTCACATTTCTTGCTGTTGTGCGGCTGTGCTTGGCATCATCAGGTTAGTGTTTAACCTCTGCAGAGTGCTGCAGTCCACTCAAAAAGTCTTTGACTTGCCATTCCACTACCCCTTTGGCCCAACTTTGGATCAAGGCAAAAAAGTGAGGCAACCAACCAGTAAACCAAGGCAGCCAGTCAGGCAGAGTTAACCAGTCGGCGTAGTCCTCATCATCGCCATCACCATCATCATCATCCCAGGCGTAATCATCGCCGTAGTCGCTGCTGCTTGGCATAGCTTTTAACCACTCGGCTGGCTCTTTAACGCGTTAACGGGTTAAGTTGCCTTTTGTGACCATGTTTTTGTTTTAAGCGGTGCCTAAAACAACAGACATGCACAGAGGAAAGTATATTCTTACTGGGAGATATTATAAGAAGGGGCAGAAGAAATAATCTAGCTGAAAGTTTAGCACCCCAAAATGTTATAAACGGAGGATTCACATATGAAAATATATTTTACATGAAATTTGTATTTGAAAAAACACATTTCTCCCAGTGTTGTGGGATAAGTAAATTTAAATGAGGCGGTTCATGTGTAATTAGTCGCGCAGACTTAGTCATAATCTGATGGGCAACTTGTTAAATGCCTTTGTGGCCACATTTTAAAGTCAATTCTGAGGTGGCCGCCGCGGCAAACCACTAACGATTCATCCCATCCGAATCGGCGTTTGCAACTCCAGGAACTTAATTTTCCCGGCGCGGCTACTTCAATTCTTTGACCGCGCATTCATCTCACTTGCAGGCAGAATGGGAAAAAACGGGGTGAAGTGTTGGTGAGTGACAGTGGCTGACGGCGCCCTCTGTAGGCGTGGTGCGTTGTCTAGGCTTTCCTGCTGGTATTTTCCCTCCGCATGTCGCCCTAGCTGCGGTTTTGGGAAGCCTTCATTTTCCGGCAGTTTTTTTTACGGCGAAGTGCTTTAAGTTTGAGGGTTCTGTTTGGATTTGTTTCTTTTTATTCTGTACGCGATTAGGGGGCTTGAAAACTTTTATTTACAGCGTTTTAGTTCAAGAATTACTTATATAAAATGTATTTTCCTAGTCAAAATGGTAAAACCTTTAAGGCAGTTAGGAAGTTCAGATAAAATGATAAATGTTCATATCATACTGAAATTATTTATAACTTAACTATGTATTTTTTATATTAAATAAATATTATTTAGGCTATTGTCCTTCCCAAAGCTACTGGATTCTTACTTGATCAACAAAGCATATCTCATGCATCTTAAAGGGAAACAAACGCCTAAGTTTCCTGTCCGACAACGAACCCTATTTTCTCGTTTTCATTCCCGAGAATTTTTTCCACGCCCTCCGAGGCATTTTTCTCCCGCAGAACTTTGTCATAATTTTGCAGCGAGGCACGTCGACTTCTCCTGACTCCGCTGACTCCGCCGAGTCCCCGGATCCTCTGACGTCCTGCCCCTGCCCCGGGGCCTTGGCTAGGCTGTCAGCGTGATAACTCCTTTTCGTGTTAAACATTTTCAGCTCGAGCTTGAGTGCGAGGGCGTGTGAGTGTGTGTGCGAAAGCTCTATGGGTTATGCAGCAGCTGTCGCCCGTGCGGACGCACACAAACAAAGTCCTGCACTCACATTCACGTGCACTGCACAAAATGTTTGAAAAATGGAAAGTATTAAGTTTAAAAATAAAATATAACTACATATTTTAAATAACAGTAAACCAAAAAATATCAAACTACCTAAGAGAAATAAAAAAAATCAACGAAAAAGTTCTTAAAGAGAAGAAAAGATATACATACATATATAAAAGATATAAATAAATATATAAAAGAAATAATATATTATTAAGGTATTGAAAAAATGATCTAAAAAGAATTTGAATTTTTTTTTTTTTTTAATAATATTATTTTGTGTTTTTTTATACGATTTTAAGCGAATTTCCTCGCTGTGCAGCGACGCTTTCCTGTCGACCTCGGTCACACTCTCGCCTCTCGAGCGTCCATTGCATGGCAGGAGGACTGGCAGGGGTCTCCATCTCGTGTCCTGCGAGGCTACGACTCTTTTGGAGTCAACTGCATGCCAGTTTTGTTCGCTCCTCCAGCCTTTGCCTGCTTTTGATTACAATGCTGGTTATGTTCTCACCCTCGGCGAGTGTGAGTGCGAATGCGAATGCGAGTGCCAGTGTGACTTTGTGTGTGTGTGTGTGTGGCAGCCGCATCCTGCCGGATCCTGGCATCGTTCGCCTCTGATAACACGTTAAGTGCGCTTGTTTATCCAGCAAGATAATTTGGACAAGTGTCACCTCTCGGATTTTCACGCGCCGGCTAAAAAGTAAAAAGTGTCCATGGCGAAAATGTCGCAACTTTTCTGAAATATGTATGCATGCGCGCGGGTCGCCCGAAACTAACTAACTAAGCTGCAGTTGAGGGTTAACTGCTGGATCAGGTGCACCCTCCAACGCCAGATCCAGGTCCTGGTCCTGGCCCTGGTTCTGTTCCTGAGCCTGTCTCATTTTATTTTGCGGTCCTCGCCGTAATTTCGCCATGCAACGGCTTTTATTTTGTTTTCGGCAGAGAGGAACACGCGTAATTGGTGTTTGTGGTTAGTTTTGGCTGTGGCCTCAGCATAAGGCGGAGGTCACCTGCCAGAGGCTGGCTGAAAGTGGGTGTTGGCACTTTAATGTTGGTTAGAATTGGTTAGTAAAGTCACCTGCATTTCAGCTGTGATGTTGGCTGAGAGTATTTCAGGTTTATAGGGAAGCATTGTGCAGCGGAAGTCACAAGTATATTGGGATATTTAAAATACAAATTATACGAGGAGAAGAGATTAAAGTATCAATCACTGTGGTTTGCAGGATATGATTCGAAACTGGAACTCTGGCTGGAATCGGTAATCCTGCTTAAAGTACAAAATTTAACCTAGACAGGTGGCTGCTGACCTTCCTAAGGGCAGTTTTAGAGGCAAATGGTAATATTTTTTGAAAGACTTTAAAATTAATATTTCAAAATCGACCTGAAATTTATTTAGTTAATTTCTTTTTGTAAATTTTATCATTTTAAATAAGAGGTTTAAAAAAAAGCAAAAATAAGTAAGGGATGTACAAAGTCGAGTTCATATTTTATTAACTGACCCTTTGTCCGTTTGACAATTATTGACGGTTCCAAGTCTAAATATAGAACATATATTATTCCTCTTTGCTTGATCCCACCTCAATGTCCTGCCACATATCCACCCACATTACCTAGAGCGACAACCTGAAGCCAAGGACTACAATGCCGTCCAAAAAATGCGCATGTCCAACCGAATCCCCGACACAAGCTACATTTTTTGACAGCAATCAGATGTTTTGGAATGTTGGCGCCCAGACACACACTCACACACACTCGGGCCAGGGTGTGTGTAAGCGCTCACACAGACAGAGAGGGCTTTGTTTTTGTTAACCTTGCCTAACGACGAATGGCGAAAACAAAACAAAAACGTGAAGAATGCCAAGCGAGAGGCGAAAAAGGGGAGCACGTGCAGGGAATACAGAGCCCAGAGAGGAAATCCTCACCGGGCAGGCGCAGAAAATCCGCTGAATGGAAGCCAGAGAAGAGTGAAAAGCGGCGAGAGAGACAGCTCTCCGATGGGTGAAAAGCTCATTTTTTGGTCAGCCTTTCGGGGCGTCCAGGATTCCGAGTCTGTGGCCAAGTCATTGCGTTCGAACGTCAGCAGTTGGAACAAGGACGCGTACCGTGCAGAATCCCAGCGCGCAACCATAAAGTGGCCCGAGCGCGATTTAATTTATTAAAAAAAAAATCATAAATATGTGAGCAGCACATAACAAAAAATTAAAAATTCTGCTGTTCAAATAAACGAGTATTCATTTACTCCAGTGCTGAGTGTGCATGTGTTTCTCGCCGATGCAGCAAAAATTGTGCCAAATCAGCAGCCTGTCGTTACGTATACGCAACGTGTGCGAAGTGTTGTTTTATTGATTGCCAAGCAGCAGCTGCAAAGCCACATTCAAACAAAAAGGAAAATCGAAAAGGAAATGCCGATAAAACAGTGAAAGTTTAAAGGGCAGCCTCTACTCTGAGGCTCGAGCAGTGAAATGTGTGCAGCTGACAGTCAAGGTCGACGTCGCCCCATGTCACCCACAAAAACATAAGGATCTACGCATAAAGAAAAAGCAAACAAACAATAATAATAAACGCAAGCGAAACCCCTTTTGCAGGCAGTTTAAAGTCATCGGCCGTTCACTAAGACAGCGAAATTAAAGTAAGCCCAATTTAACCTCAGCCTGACAAACGAAAATCGAATATTCCTTGCGTGTTTCGTGAAAAGTGGGGGGAAATTTCGGTGTGGAAAGGAGGTAATCCTGCCGAGGATGGCATCCATTCTTAGTGTGTGTGCACCGCAAGCTTATCTCTTGGTTTTAGACACACACGGATACATTATATACCACACATAGAGGGATATATGGGGAGGGAGAGCAGTCCTTAAGCCGGCTACAAAGACAAGTCTGCAGGCAGCCTCTTGTCGCAGGTCCTTCCTTCTCTTCCATTCTGTTTGTAGGACAACGAACCGAGTATCAACTGTTGGATTATTTTTGGTATTGGGTATTTTTGTGGGGCGCCTGACATAGTTTTTGGCCTTTGTCTATTATTTGTCGCCATGTTCCACGACTGCATTACAGGTAGGCCTCCAAAGAGATTTTTGAGGCAGGTCGGGTCACAGATTTCTGGGCTCGAGTGCTTGAGTAATGAAAATATGACTATTATGCTTTGTTCTCTATAGCTGGGATTACTTAATCGAATTGAGTGTCTACACAAGTGATTTGCAGGCAAAAAACAAAAAATATTCAAGAAATATGTTTAAGGATTTCTTATTAATAAATAAATGCAAATTTAAGAGCTGAAGCTTTTCCCTTCCTGGATTATAGTTCCTACAAGTAAGTTTCTATCTAAATTTGAAGAAATACAAAAGCCACATACATTTTATAATTCTCTTTGAATAAAATTCAATTTTTTGGGCAGCGATTGTATGTGCTTTGGTAAATTTCAAGTAAAAATACTTAATAATGTATGAGTCTTCTTGAAATTTTGCTTTTTAAATTCTTTTCTGTAAAAGCATCAGAAAAGTTCCCTAAAAATATATGAATATTTGATGTACTCAAGTCAAGTAACTTTCCATCTTATCAATGTTAGCTCAACTCGAATCAAGTTAATTTCGGTTTAAAGATTGTTGATGACGTCCCATTAGGCGTTATCTACATGCTCCCTTTTTAACTTTGTCATCGCACAAGTACATGAAACAGGAGGGGAAACAGCAACCCAGATCAACGGGAGTGCCCCGCCCACATGGCGTATGAGTTATGCATTATGACTCTGCCTCTCGGAGACATTTCCCCAAATATATTTCCATCATCTCCGGCACTCTGTTTGCTGTACGCATTACGACAAATATTTGCGCATCGGACAACATATTCCTCTGTTGTCTTCTCGGTTTTTTTCGATTGTACTTTGTTTGGTTTTCCCTACTTTTTGTGTTTTTCCACTTGCTTGTTACTTTGACTTGTGGGCCCGGCGGAAACGAGGTCAGAGCTGAAATCTAAGCCGTAAGCTGTAGCCAAAACAGCTGATGTCAGCATAAAATGTGTGAGAGTTACGTGTTCTTTGTTTCAGACTCTCTCCTGAGAATACCACACAGGAAAAAAGGTTTACTTTCTTATTCTTATTCTTATGTCTATAATTGATAAAGATATATATTTTGTAAGTATTCATTTTGACATCTTGAATTCAACTTAAATGAAAAACAGCTACCAAAATTACAATATCATATTTAAAATGTTTTAAATGTAAAGTAAAATCAATCAAAATAAAACTGTTTAAATGAATTATTATTTATTTATTAGAATTATTTGAGTTCATTCTAAATAAAATCAATGTAATATATTTGAATTAAAACGTAAACACATTTACCTTTTTCTTTTATATTTTCCTATTTATTTATTTTTCGTATTTTTCTTTGGTTGAAAGTTTCTCTTAGTGCATGGCCAGACATAAAAGTAACGTAAATGGGCGTGGTCATGGGGGCAGAGGTAGCTCTTCGACAGCAACTCGACCATGGCCGAGTGCAGTGTCAAAGACTTTTTGCGGGCTTTGATTTATCAGCAATGCACCCCGCAGGCGACACTCGGGGGCCTGGCCAAAATAGTTCTCCCTGCATAAATTAAGTGTTTATTTTGGCTTCGGCTGGAATATCGTTACATTTTATGCCGAACTCCCTTGGATAGTCCTCAACAATGTGCTGCTGCCTTTTAAGCGTTTCTAGATGGCACTGGATTTGTGAGTGAAAAATAAAAGTGTTTTATTCGGAAAGGGATATGCTAAGAAGTACTTAAATCAGTTGAGCTTGGTTGAGATTTTCCTAATTTCTTTCTTTGATAATTTATCTTAAATGAAGATGTAACGAACAAACATTAGACTTTTTAAAGACTTTCAATTTATACTTTTCGGATACGAATACGACCTAATCTAATATATGTATGTTTGTATATAAATTCCAAGAGTTTATATAACTTACAAAGCTTATATTTCAATGCGATATATGAAGTTTGCAGGCATCCCCTAATGAAAAGTCGTATTATTTAAACTTTCATAAACAGCTGCACAATTAAAGTGTTGTCTAAATCGACCTAAAACAATTGGTTCAAAACTCTTACATAAAAATTGTAATAGAAAGAATATTTTATAAAATTGAATTGCATAAATAAATATTCAGAATAATATTCGGAATGATAGTTTCAGTATAAGAAAAGTTTCGCTGCTAAAGGTTTTATGTAGTTTTAAAATAATAATTAAAAGAAAACCATAAAATCTGTAAGGTTATTGGCTGTTTATTTTCTTTTTAAAAATACAAAAGATATTCAAAAGCCATGTCCCTAAAATGGAAACACCTTCCCAGCATTGTTCACAGGACAGGACACAAAAGCAGAGTATTCTATTTTTAGCAGGAACAAAAACAACTCCATTTCCATGACTAATAAACATTTTCGTTTCCACTTGGCTGCACACACAAGATTCATGGTATTTATATAAGCTTCTTCTATATTTAAAGCTAATGCCATATGCACATTTCAATCTCGAAACTCGGTGGAAAAAGTAAAACGGGCGAAAGGTGGCGGTGGAAAAGCGGAAACTCTCGCTGATTTATGTGCTAGTTTCCTCCGGTTTTTTTTTTGAGCTTTCCTTTTTCGTTTTTGCCTTCGCTAACTAGTTTTTGAGAGTTGCGCAGCAGCATTTTACTCCAATTAAATTTTCATGCCATATGAGCATTTCGCACTGCAACTGGAAAAACAAGGACGAGAGTGGCACACAACGCGACGCTATTTTCAATTTCCGCTGCACAGAAATAGAGAAAGGAATGCGATTTTTAACACAATTTCACTTGCCGGGCGAACAACAGACTGCAGGACTGTGTGTGAGTGCGAGTACTTGGCATAGAAACTGTCGACGACTAAAAACAACAGGCCAGGACCCATACACACTCGTACTATGTATATAACCCCTTCCAATTCCGGCGGACTCGGAGCCCGACGACCCGTCACATCGACCCAGAAAGCCCTTCGCCTTACTCACCGACTGACAGTTCAAGTCAAAATGCCCTTTTATTGGGATTTAAGCATTTTTGGGTCATTTCCGAATTGTGTTTGCGCAACAGAGACAGACTCGTCCGGCGAGCGGGCGCGACCAGTGTTTAAATATTAAAAACCTTGTGCTGAAACTACTAGGAAGCCCCTAAAAATCAATAACCCACAGCGGCCAGAGTTGAAGGCTAAACGTGGCCCCTACAAACAAAAAAAAAAATAATAAAAATAAAAAGCCAGTGAAAAAAAGCAACATTTAGCCAACAACGAAAATGGGCATTTTGCATGCATAGATACATGAGGGCTGCGAAGGATAGCCACACACGATGAAAAAGGATACACGAGGCCTGCGAAAACAAAAAAAACGGGAAACAAAAAACTTGGTTAAAAGCTTGTTTTATTGGCATTTAGCCTCATCTTGTTTGAGAACACAATGTAACATGATATTGTAATGTAAATTGTTAAGCCAACACTGTTTTTTTCAGCCTTGGCTTGGAGTTGTAAAGTCGGGATTTCATTACGAGTGGATTTTATATGCAAAATGCAAGTGATTTACTGAACATAAAGTCATTGAAGAATATTTTATACTAAAAAATTGACTTCTTGATATAACTCATAAAGTATTAATACGATTTTTGTTTCGCATTAGGACTCTTTAATAAAATGCCACATTTTAATTTTTTTTTTGAATATAAAGTGTCAAGTAATATGTTTAAAGAGATTTCAAGTTAAATATCAGGTTTCCTGGCTTAACTTTATTTTAACTTGTGAAGGCAGTAATAAGCATATTAATTGTTGTAAAATTAATCATTTAAAGTGATTCTACATTTTCCATATTTAGAGAAACTTTAAATGTTAGAAATATATATTTATTTTATTTACTTAGTTTTGTTATTTATTATTAAATTTCCATCGAAAGATTATGGGTCGGCTAAGATATTGTCTCTCTTTCAAATGTGATATGGGAAAATGTGGACTCTCAGTCAAAATTTTTGCTAGTGGAGAAAAATAACATTTATTTTCAGAAAACCTTCTGAAGAAAAGGAGAAAACATTATAGTCAAGTTCTAAAAAGTTTCAAGAGGAAAATTAATCAATTCGCCCTACGATAAGTTTGTGGTTATTATCCTTTCCGGTAAGAAAGATACTAGTATTAGAGGCTTGGATAGTCAGGGTATAAACCGAACCTCTTACTTTATTAATTTTTAAATTAAAATCACTAAGTTTAAGGAGACGTTACGCTTATTTCACATACTAAAGAAAAAGTAGGCCATTTTAATAGCAGCTTCGTATTCGCACAATTCGAAATCGATAGGAATTCGGATCCCAAACCCATTATGGCCACGAATACCGTCTATAACATCAATCAAATTTAAGTACCAGACATATGTATCACACCGTTATCCAAATGCGGAACCCGCTTCCATTTGCTGGCCGACATATCAAATATAAATTACCATAATGCGACCGACATTTTATTCGGGGTTTCCGTGATACTTTCACTTTGACTTTTCCCCTCCACCGGCTGTTTTATGGCTCCCTCCTTTTTTGAGCGAACTCTTCTCCGAGCCATTTTCGCTGCTCTTGGCCCTCTTGCGTGTATGGGCTTAATATATCGCGGCCGTATAATATATAGAACGGTTAGTACCGCTGTTTGCCTTTGCATTGCATGATGAAAATGGAACTCGGAACTCGCTGGGCAAACGCAAATTACATATGAGTTTAGCCCCCATTTCCCAGCGAACGACCCGCCGCCATGGCTTGGCCTTTTTGCAGTCGCTTCAAGGCCACAATAGTGGTCAGGCCGTAGTCGGTCAAAGTTGGTTTCTGTTTGGGTTTAGCCCAGGAATTACATTGCTCTGGGCTTCCCTTTTTGGGGGTAGGTTAACTCTCGGCTCTAATGAAAAATGTTTTGAGCAGCCTTGCTGCTGCTGGTTCTGCTGCCTTCCATGTTTTCATAAATAATTAAATTTCTCGTTTTGTTTGGCCTTTGTGAGCGGCGCGCGGGCGAAATAAAAAATGAAATTGAATCGGGCACAGGGTCGCCACTAATTAGGAGCGTATTTCACTCGGACTTCGTTCAACGAACGGATGCATTAAATTTGCAGAGAATTCGGGGCGGAAGGGGGGAGGAAAGTTTGAGGGTCCGTCGTCAAGTGGCTCCGTGTCAAGTTGCTGTTGCCAATTATGCAAAGTTTTGGACGGCAGGCAGCCTGAATGCCCAATGGAAAGCTGAAGCTTGTCCTTTTTCTCCTTCAGTTTTATTAAATACTGAACAGAACTTGAAAGTCACTCAAACAAAACTTGCTAAATAAATAAGGGTTCTTGTTCGTATAACCGATGTTATTTTGCATTGTTAAAACGGAATAGTTAAAATTGTTTAAAAATATTAATTTGTCATAAAATATAAAATTTCTGGCCATACTAATTTTAAGAATGTTAAGGTTAAGCCAACAAAGATGTTACTTCATTAATATATTTGTCAAAAGAACTTAAAATGGGTAATTTTAAAAAGGTTTATGTTACATAATTTAGACCATGAAAATAGATATCAATAATTTAAATATAATAAATCTTAGTAGATTCTCCTTATTCCACCTAATTTAGATTTAAATAGAAAAAAACATAGAACTCCCTCGAAAAGAAATGAAAAATATTGAAAGTCTTGATCAAATCCAGGACAATTTTGATATCTCGCCAGTACAATTTTCACTCTGTCAGCTTGGCCACAATTACCCGAAAAACAAGTGAACAATCTGTAGGGGAATAATATAAATAAAACTTTGTCCTGATTAAATCGATGACAGCCTTTTCTGGCAAGTTTCGTTTTTCTTCTCAGTTCCTTTTGTTTTCTGTTTGATTTCGTTCTAAAACGAAATTGAACTGTGCCAGTGGCAGGCCCAAGAGGGCTGTTGTTTGTTGGCTGTTATGGCCCGGCCACGCCCCCTTTTTCGCTTGGAGAGATGTAACTTCTACGACTCTCGGTGTCTACGTGTCCGTTGCGCTCTGTTTGCGTGAGCCGGTGCAATGCAAGGACCTCCGAGCTCTCGGCTCCGACTCCGTGGTTTTTCCACTCACATGCCATTTCGTTTTCTGCTTTTCTATTTCATTTTATTTCCATTTATTGTTGTTGCCAAAGTTTATAAGTTTCGCAGCATTTCTTGCTGGGCCATCGGTTTTGGCCGCTGTCCCAAAAGCCAAGCATCAATTTGATCAACTCTTGGCGCCAGTCTTTAATATCTTTTCAATTTTTTCGCTCATCTCCTCACAGACTTTTGCAGTTTCTTCATATTTGGGAAGGAAAACCCTAGCCGAAGTTTATTGTTTTCCTTGCTCGAAGCTGGTTACACGCCATTTAGCTTCAACTCTGCATATGCAACGGGAGGAGAAATGAGAAAATATTCCGAGTTCGCTTTAAAATATTTCTGAAGAGTGCTGTATTTCCTCGCACATGACAGGCCAAGTTTCCCATTCGCAGACAAAGTTGGTTTGGAATCGAATTTTTTTGGTCGCAGCAATTGCTTTTTCGTGTCTAGTCTTATTTTTACAGCTCAGCGGCTAATTTAAAAGTTTTCCAGTGTGGAAATCAAAAGATCCTGTCACAATTTGTATTCCTTGCTGCCAGACCAGACAGATAGTAACAGCAAAAGGTTCATAAATTTTGTTTCATTTGCAAATTGCAAAAATTGCCAATAATATTCTAGCTCGAGTTGTTCGGGAATATTTTCCGCTATTTATTATAAATCTTTGACCTGTCCCTCTGGTTGCAAGTGTTATCTATCGGCCTCGATTTGTGGCTGTCACAAAAATGCCATCAATTAATTTAAAAACTGAACTCTGAATATAGAATATATGGACATGCAACTGCACATAAGCTTGTTTAAAGGCATTTTAGCATTTAAATTGAATATGCCGCAGAGCCGTACAGCAAATATGAAACTGTTTTTATGAATTTGTTGTTTGGCGTAATTTGATTTGCATAAAACCCAAATAAATTGCCAAGATAAAACTTTGCGAGCGCTTTGACAGCCGGGCCTAGACAAATGAAAAAACGAGAGACGTGACACACTCGGTTACTGGCCACAGAAAATCAAGTGCCAATAAATACCAAAAAGTTTACAATAAACACGCGCCGGGCCAAGAGCACAGGGCCATGTTGCAAACTGAAACAAGTGGATATCAAACATTGAGTCAGCTCATAAAGAATTGAATGAAAATAGAAAAAACGAGGAACTAGGAGCTCTTGAAAAATGTATTTGAATTTATGAATTGAATATTTGTGACAAATATATATTTATTTTGAATATTTGAAATTTATAAAAAAAAAATAGTTGTAAAACTCTGCGTGAATATCGTGCAGATTTCTGCATTTTTAAATAAGTATACAAATTATTTGATTTACTTTAGCAGCATAATATCACTTGATATAAGGTGTTGAATTGAATTATATTTATTAACTATCATAGTTTTCTTACATAAATACAATGTTTATGTATTTAAAAAGTGACTTAAAAATACTTAATTTCGAAGAATTAAGTGAAGACACACCATAAATCATACTTATTTTCAATTATGTTAAATTCAACATTTACTCAAATAAATTAAAGATTTATATTATAAATAACCATTAACTTCTTTCAGCTATACATTTTCCTAGGGGGTTTTCTAATCCAATAATATTTCTAAATAAATCAATCAGTGTTCCAGGTGTACCGATTGCTTTGTAAAGCGCCATAAAAGCTTCTCATAAATGGTCCATGGAAATGTATGCCCTCACCCAATTACAAACTCCCCTTTCACCACTTTCTCCAACTTCCTGCCTCTGAGGGGAATTTTTATTTTCTAATAGGCGCCAATACCGCTTTGATTGCTTGCTCCCCGAAAACTAGGCCACAGAATACAACAAAAAGCAGGCGAAGACAAAAATTGAGAAATTGAGGACGCCGCCGCTCGCTCCTTGCTCCGCTTTCTCTCCTTTTTCGCAGCGCATTTCCCAGCGCTTTTCCGCATTTTCCCCTTTTTCCTCGGGCAAGCAGCAGCCTGTCAAGTGGCTGCTTCAGAGCTCACTGTTCTGAGCAATGTGGGCTAAGTTGAGCTCTGCTCGTCGTCTATTGATTGCATTAAAGGCGGGAAAACTGGGCAAGCCGAGGAAATATAGCGTATACGCACATTAAAATTCAATTTACGTCCGTTCGATTCAGTCGCTGCCGTCTGACAGTTTGAACTTTAATTAAAGCCACCAACGACAGGGTGATAAGGGTCATTGATTAGGAAAGATGGCCCGGTAGTTGGCAGGCACGTGTGCACGTCCCACGGCATGGAATGGGAGAAGGATACACAACACATCCACACATTGAGTAGGAGAAAATAATGAAAAATCAACAGGGAAAAGTCTAATGTTGATTATGTAATTTATTGGGCCAGATGATGCCACAAATCGGGACGACACTTTCTTTTCGTCGCTGCTGTTGCTGCCTTAATTAGCTGATTTAATGAATTCGATAGATACTTGATATAAATAATAACTTTAAATTTACACATTTTCCTTGAGTGTTGCCTATTGAGTTGATACTGTGTATTAAGGTGCAAGACATTGCCAAAATTTTTGACTAATTAAGTCATTCGAGCAGAGGTGAGGAGCTGGCTTCGTGGCTGGCTGACATTTCTGGCCGTAATGTTCGGGTGACACGCAAACACGTAGACAATCAACGCCATCAACGGCAATGACAATGGGGATCCAACCCATTTCGAGGCCCAAACAGAATAATTCCTGGAGTCGGGCTCGACATATTTGAAAGTTTTGTCGCAACACTCCGAACGGTTGTTACTGCAACTGTGCCATTATTATAGTTATTTGTCAGCATTAGAGCAGTTGGGAAGTGGCGCTGACTAAACAAATTAGCACATTTTCATGCTGTTATGCAATGGAATTGCTAGTTTCTTGGTCGCAGGTGACTGCCAGGTGAAGTGTCCTAATGAAGGTATGAGGGAAAAAGGCTGCAAATGGGCTTTAGCCATTAGTTGGGCGGCGTGCCTTTCGGGCCGCTTAATTGGAGGTGGAAATCTGGGAAAATGGGGCTGGAATTATCTCAATTTGGGATGCCGTTGTTTATTTCCCAGCTTATTTGGGATAAATTGCCAAATTAGTGGCTGGTGTTTTGTGTTTGTTAAAGTCCGAGAGTTTTCCGGGAAATTTTAATGCATGAATATAAGACGGTTTAACCTTACTTATAAATTCATTTGAAATTATTCAAAAAGACATGATTTTATAATATTGAAAGCTTGATTTTAATTTTAAAAAATGATTCTATGTTTGTGCAGGAGAATGGCTGTAGAAAACTTGCTAAGTCGAAAGAAAAAATTAGTTGTAAATAAGTAAGTTGGAGTATTATTATTATTATTAATTACAAACTCTCATTATGAACTGACGAGCTTAATTTAATCAAATTCACGTAAGAGAACAGTAGAGACGTCATAGAAAGAGGATAGTTTAGAATTTCTCTTCTGGCTTACAGAGTTCGTAAATCGGGATACATGGCCTCAACATTAAATAACAAAGATTTACCGATTTATAAGCATCGCTGTAGTTTAATGTCAAGTTCCCAATTCTTCTGTTAATCTCTAAAAAAAAATTAATTAAATAAAGTTGTTAAAACTGGAGTTATCAAAATAATTGCAGCAGATTTATGGCTGAAACTATATTAAAAAAGCATGCTAACAAAGTAATAAACTTTAATTTCCACTACGCATTAAATTGAGAGAAAAAATCTTTCCCTCAAACTAGTTATGCACATTTTACGGTCTTTGTTTTATGGCAGTCACCAGTCCAAGTCACAATCCCCCAGCTTCCCTCAGGCTTCGCGTTCTGCCACTTTCCCCTTCCCCAGCTGCCTGGCTTTTAATTAAAGCCACCAAAATGCAGCACACAGGAGAAAAAGAAGAAAAAGCGACACGTTTTGCTGCAACCAATTAAACCATAACGCATACATTATAATTTTATTTTAATATTTATGTGTTTTTTGCCATGTGCCTCCCCAAGTGTATTTCTGCCTGTGTATGCCATAAAACGGCGCCCAATTACTTAAAACTAGCAAAAAACCTCCCACCAATGTCCCAAAGTCCCCGAAGTCGTACCATTTTCCTTTGGTAAATATAAATATCACACCTTTTCACCCACCTGAGCATGCACACCGTACAAATATACATATATTATATATAGTGTATCCATGGCTTGGTGGAATATATCCCAGTTTTGCTCCAAGACAATGAGAGCTAGTGGAACCTCATAGTTCAGCTAGTCCTGGCTGCGTGTAGTGTAGTGTATTCCAAGTAATCAAAAATGCAAATCGAGCCCATGAATTTCGAATTAGTTTTTAGCCCGGCAGGACACGGACTGGGGGGGTGGGGTTGAGTGTTTGGGCCACGCGGATTTTAGGCTAACGAACACACGTACGCGGCTCGGCCGTATCTCTTGCCGCCCCCGCAGATGTACGTGTAACAAATTTGTATCAGTTAGGCCGTGGCCAGGAGTATACGCTCCCCGGCGGCGTTTAACTGGTTTACCTGTACCAGCACAAGCCAAAGCATCAGAACGAAAAAACCGAAAAAGTACTGGAAAATAGTTGACGGCATTGCGCGTGAGGCAGAAAGGCAGAAACTCTAGGAGAAATCCTTTCATAACCTTTAGAAACTACGAAGTTAAAAGTTTATTACACAAATACTATTTGATATGCTTTCAAAATTTACTCAATGTTGAAAATTACAATTACATCTACGTATATATATTATTTCAACTGTCCTCATTACTATCAACCTCGTAATAATTATAATTTTACGTGTATTATCGTATATTAAAAAATGGATTCGATTCTGCATTATAAAAAATATCACGCTGCTAACTCTATGATTCAGAAGGAGGCCTTAGCTGCAGCGAGGCTTGTGATTTGTGGCCTCTGTTGGTTTTTTGACTCGGGCTCATCCTTGCC